>CM076584.1:323686120-324212070 GCA_034641835.2 Pinus albicaulis | reverse complement strand
TATATGCTATGCAGTTAACCAACTTTCGCAAGCTATGGTTAAGCCTACCAAGCTCTTTTGGAAGGCGGGCAAGCATGTATTGTGCTATATCAGAGGCACATCGGGATATGGTCTATGGTACAGACAGGAGGATGGAGTGAAGCTTTCTGGTTTCACTGATGCAGATTGGGCAGGGAGCCCAACAGACCGGAAGAGCACTTCTGGAGGGGTTTTCAGCATTGGGTCGACAGCAGTTTCCTGGTACAGCAGGAAGCAGAGATCCGTGGCACTCAGTTCAGCAGAGGCCGAGTACATGGCAGCAAGTTTGGTTGCATGCGAGGCTATTTGGATGAGGAAGATCCTCGCAGGTTTGTTCAGGTTGCATTTGGAGCGTACAGTGATCTACTGTGATAACCAGAGCTGCATCAAGCTCTCGGCTAATCCAGTATTTCATGATAGGTCCAAACATATCGACATCAGGTACCATCACATCAGAGATTGTGTTCAGCGGAGGATCATGATGCTTTCATATGTTCCCACGGAGGATCGGGATGCCGACATCCTGACGAAGGCGCTCACCAGGAGCAAGTTCGAATTCCACAGAGGCAGGATAGGGATTGCAGATAATCCATATCTTGCTGAGAGGGAGTGTTGAGAATGCAGCAAGATGATGGGGCTTAGTGAAATGAAGTCGCCTTCACTAAGTGGGCCCGCAGGCAAATTCTGGCGCAAAGTCTATTTTTAGACTATGTCTATTTTTAGACATACGGAGCATAATTTGGGAATTCTACTTGGAGATTCTTGATGGATGCGACATGTTGGTAAAAATAGATGAGACCCTATTTTTTTAGGACCCAGACTATTTTTAGACTGATCTCCTAAAAATATGGAAGTCAAATATTATTTACCCTTAATAATATTTTGACTATAAACAGCAGTTTACTCTCTTGGCGCACTTCAGTTTGAGTCATGGAGGTGGCTCATGCAACTGACACAAGGAATCACGTGGTTCCTAGGGTTTGATGGCATCTTGCATGGTTGGCGTCAGTTAGACTTCAGTGGCAGGAGTTTTGGAGGAGTTAACGGGACAAGTAGTGGAGTTGTGTTCTGTTTGTTTTAGTTGAACTAGTTGGGATTAGTTAACTAACTAATCAACTAGATATGAGTGGAGTAAATTAAATAATATTTAATTTACTAAATATTAACTCATTAGTCAACTCAAGAACACTTCAGTTCACTACAGTGCATGATCGGTTCAGTGGAGACCAGTGGAAGAGGTAGATGAGGTAGTGTAGCTATCGATTGTAACTATCACATTGCTATTTACCTTTATAGATAGGTGGAGTAAGCTATGAGTATTGCAAAGTTTAGGCTGGTGGTTTATCTATATAAAGAGGCCATCCCATAGCTTTGAAATACGCAATCAAGGTTGGCTATCAAGTGGCTAAGGATTGGAGCAAGTGATTTGCTAGATCTAGCTTGATAGTGTGGAGCATGGGAGGTAGTGCATGAGAGCTTGTGAAGAGTTTTTGTACTATGATTGTTACATGATTTCTCCATTATAATATACACAATAGCTGGGGGGTTTTCAGCTATAGGCTTTCCCCATACATACTGAGTTAATGTGTGATTGATTTGATGTGCGAGTGCTTCTATATTATTTCCGCATGTGACAATTAATTGTAGAAGAAGGTTATGTGTTATGCATGCAATTCGAAATTGATGTATGATCGGGTTAATCTTCATTGAATAAGTGATTTATTCAGTAAGTTCTACACATTCATCAAATGGCAGGTGGTATGTGAATGGAGTGGCCAATATGAGTGGTTGTTGAGCCCTTCTTTTGTCTTCATTTCTTTACCTTCCCTGCCATTTTTAACCTTGTTTTGGACAATTATGTACTCCTTTTTCCCCTTTTTTATCCTTCATATGGCCTAAATCTCATCCGCTATCACCTACGGTAAAAATCATTACAAGTAGAATTATTTTAACTATTTTATGGTTAAGTTAGGTAGTTGAAGTTACATGCTTGTTGTTAACTCATCACTATGGGATATAGTTGTGGAATTTTCCTACAGGACTCATTCAGTTGGAACCTAGGCTCGATTTGGGAGAACTGTGCTTCCCCAATCATGCTCCAGTTCAGCATTCCAGCATACTCAAAGCTTGATGCTCCAGCTCAGCATTCCAGCATACTTGAAGCTTGATGTTCCATCCAACGCTTCAGCAGTTTTCATAGGATCGATGGGATGACCAGCGGCCATTTTCCAAGAAGTTGGGTTCAGTTCAATGACCTCTAGAAGCACCCTTCTAGATTAGCATGCAGGTATGCCAGAGATAAGGTAGTTGAGAATTAGTTATCTCACGGAGAGCGTAGTGCTAAATATGAATAGTTCATAGGATTTACACATCATTTAAATAGGCAGCTCAACCTAAGCTCAGACCACCGAAAAATTCAAAGAAGTACAAGTCTGCAGTTAGAAGTGAAAAAGAGTAAAAGGAAAAGCCTCCCAACCAACGAAGTAACAAGAAAGAAGAGTGAAGTTCTTAAGGACATTTTTGTGTTTGTTTTAAGGGCTGGAAACTCTATACGTTCAAGAAATATGTTGTAGCAAGGTGGTGAGATTTTTGTTACGACAAGGCCAAGGAGAGGTTTGTTGCAGTAGTGGGCGCAAAGAATTCTATTACAGCAATGGATGCCAAGGAGAAGTGCAATTCTCCTAGGGAGCCGAAGTGGAAGAAGGGGTAGTCAAGAAGGTCTTGAATTAAGGTCAAGGATTGCGGAGTTAATTCAAGAAGGCCAAAGGTTTGAAGCAAGAAGGAAGCCAAGGTTGAAGAAGAAGCCAAGAATGAGGAAGAATCATAAGGTTGATCTTGTGTCTTGGTTTTGGAGTGGGAAATAGGTCAAGGGTCTTGGTCTTGGTATTCGCCAATTGAAGTCTCTATAAGAAGAAGAATTTGTTCGGGTTTTCTTATAATCAAGAGAGGTTTTGGCCCTCGCTAATAGCCTATATTTTGTGTCTCTTGTCTCTTTATGGTTCATGCATTGGTAGTTGTTTAATGAAGAAGAACATTAATAATCTAAGAAAGAGAAGATCATAATCTAAGAAAGTAAAAAGCATTCACAAGCAGTTAAACAATGTAAACTATGAATCGAGAACTCTAGCAAAAAAACCCCCAAAAACATGAAAAAATAGCTCGAAAACGAAAATTGTTGATGCTGGAATAACAGTTTTTTTAATTTTATTTTTTTGGTAAAATTTCAACATGTTTTAAAAATGACAATGAAAACCAGTTTTTTGTGTGCAAAAAACACCTTGAAAACGAAAAGTGTTGATGCTAGAATACCATCTTTTTTTTTCGGGATAGATTTTCAACATTTTGTAATAATGGTGTAAAAGAGAAAACATCATGACTCCGAAAAACCTTAAAATTTCAAAAGAAAAATGAAAACAAAAATTTACAAATTAAATTAAAAATTAAAACCAATGAAAAAAAGAAAAAACAAAACAAATCAAAACAAAATTTAAAAATAAAAATAAAAAGTAAATAAAAATATATTTTAGAACAAAAAACATAAAATGACAAAAAATGACAAAAAAATCAAAGATATAAAAAGACAAAAAAAAACCAAACATCGAATTGAGCCTTGGTATGGAAACCTACCAAGTGATAGCTTCCAAATCCAGGGAGCCCAAGAAGCATATCCTGAGTTGGTATAGAAATAGGATCCCCGATCGCTGGAGACAAAAGATTTGTCTCAGAAAACATGAGTAAACGAGCTTCTGCTCTAGCTTCCAGAGATAAAGGTAAATGGACAGCCATCTGATCTCTGTCAAAGTCTGCATTAAATCCTCCACAAACGACCTTCTAATGAGAAGAAGAGGCATTAAGCAATTTATCATCCTGGCACCGAGCTATTTTCCTGCAGGGCTTCCCCTACAGTATCGTCACCGCAGTAGAGTTTAACCACCAAGTTCGGGATGGGTTGGTGTGGTTCCTCTATACCTGGGACACCAGAATTTCAAACCATGAACGAGGAAGGGCATAAATGCGAGTCGTGTCTCAGTCCCAGTGTGGTTGATCATCCTCTTGGACTAGCTACTGATCGTCGCCTTGGTAAGCCATTGCCTCACCAACTAACTAATCAGACGCGAGTTGTCTCTGTAGTAGACCAATTAGTTAACATACCACCAAGCCATTTTCTATTTACATAATGACATCAAGCTTCTGTAGCAGCTGATGCTACATCTCTGTAATAGGTAAATGCTTATTTCTCCCCCGGAGCCATCGAGATTATTCGCAATAAGATATCTGCTACAATTGTGAAGGTCTTATCAATAAAATTGTCATCTCTGAGATCTAGGCAGAACCAATCCTCTTTTTATTGGGGTTTCCGCACTTGTAGAAAAAAATGTGGGATGTATTCCTCAAATCATTGGCCTAGTACTAGATGTCTCTTTTCCTCCAGGTGATATGCCTAATATTTACAATTCTATTGACTATGGTGGCACGAGGATTTTCAGTCCTCTGCTCTACCAACTGAGCTATCCCAGCGCTTCCCTGTGGATCATCCTGGTACAGGGTTTTAACTTATGTCAACTAAAAATAAGGAAAAAGTAATTTTCCCAATTTTTACAATGATCTTTATTATTTTCGATCTCGAAGAAAAAATATGAAAAAACAAACTTAATCTATAAAAGATAAAAACTAAAAAAAAAAATAATAATATATATATATATATATATAAAGAAAAAAAATTAACCAAGAAATAAAAATTACTTTATTAAATAATTAAATAAAAACAAACAATAAGAAAATATCAAAATAAAACAATAAATAATACCTTAAAAAAAACTAATAAAATAAAATAAAAATAAAAAAACATTAAAAAAAAAACGAATAATAAAAAAAAATTAAACAACTTAAAAATAAAAAAAACCAATTAAAAAAAACAATTATAGAAAATATTTAAATAAATAAAATAAAATAAAAAAGACATTGAAAAAAAAATTAAAAATTTAAGAAATAAAAAAATCATCCCAAAAAAAAACATAAAACCCTCAAAATCGGCTTCAGCCTGCCGCCTAGCCCGAGGGCCCTCCGTCCTGGGTTGGCGGAGTTGTGTAATTCCGCCCCCTCGGGCCCTGGGTGGGCTCAACCGATTCTAAGAATTGGTTGAGCCCGCCCAGGAGCCTGAGGGGTTGAATTTTTTATAGTTATTATTTTTTTAATCCTAAGATATTTGGATTTTAAGGGTTTTCCAATTTTTTGTTTTTTGTTTTCCTTTGCAATGTTTTTTTATAATGAAAGTTTTAATTTTTTTCCAAAGTTTAAAAAATAATAATAAAATTAATATCTTGAGGTTATAATTTCTTTTGTATTTTTAAAAACTCGACAAAAAATATATATTTTAAATATAGATATAATTAGAAAAATATGTATTTTATGAAATTTTAACTAAAAATAATACGTTTAATAAAATAAAAATACAAAAATTTTGAATTAAAAAAATTAGAAAAATAATAAATTTTATGATTTTTTTTTATGAAAAATGAGGACATTCGAAAAAAAAAAATTATAAACACAGACTTTTAAGTAATTAAAAAAAAACAAAAAATAAAAAATAAACATACAATTTTAAGAAATAATTAAAAATAATTAAAAATAAATAAAAAATAAAATTATATATATATATATATATATATATATTAAAACTTAGAGAATAATAAAAAAACATTGAAAATAAAAAATTTAAAACAATGAAAAACAATAAAAATACGAAGACGAAAAAATTATAAAACACAATTTTTAAAAAAAAAAATTAATACTTGGGTCTACGGTAAATTTTCTCCATTAATACTTGGGTCTGCGGTGATTTTTCTAGATTAATATTTGGGTCTACGGTGAAATTCTGTGGCGAAATTCTGCGGCGAAAATTTTGCGGTGAATTTTCTTGATTAAAGGTTAGTTGTCTCTCGATTAATGCTTGAGTCTGCGGTGAAATTCTGGGGTGAGCATTTTGCAGTGAATTTTTTTGATTAAAGGTCAATTGTCCGGTTTGTTCATATTCAGATGCATACATTCCTTATCTTTTTCTAATACATATTTTCTCATATATTCTCAAGTATGAATAATTCACCACAGCTACCAAAGATTACCAAAGGTAAACCTAGCATAGTTACTCTAGAGAACCTTTATGAGTATATAGAGTCTTTAGAGAAATGTAGAGAAGAAAGAGAAGTCAAGCTACAAACCCAGTTAAAAGCCATGCTGGAAAACAAATTCGCATCTCTTGAAGACAAGATCCAAAAACAAATAGAAAATAAAATAGAACTATTGGAGAATAAAATGGAGGCAATGGAGACTAGGTTGCAGGTCATAGAAAAACAAAACCAAGATACGAACCAAACATCCCAGCAAGGAGATGTTGATAATATAGAGAGTCTTAAAATGAAGGACATGATTAAAGAAATAGAAGAAAAAGTTAACAACAATCTCACCCTAAATAGTGAGGCAGATAAATTAGATATCAAACCAATTAAAGATAAAATGAAAAAATTGATCGAATTAGACCATGAGCGTAACAAAAGGGCCTTGAACCTTATAATCTTCGGTTTGAAAGAGGAGGTAGACGATGATACTTTAGCCATAGCCTAGACAAAATTACATAATAGATTACAAATTGAAACCACGTGTCTCACAGAAGCAACAAGGTTAGGGAAATTAACTGAGAATAAAGGAAGGCTGATCCGAATAAAGGTGAGCTCTACTGACCATAAATATGACATACTTAGTAAAACCTCAAGTCTAAAAGGAATGGGGATATTTATAAACGAAGATCTCATTCCAGAAGATCAAACAGAATTAAGAAAGGAGGTTCAAAAGGTAAAAGAAGCTAGGAAGGAAGGAAAATGGGCAATAATCAGAAATAGAAAAGTCGTTATTCGAGATAGAAACCAAAAAGATAGTAATTAATAGCAATTCAACATGCTCTGAATTCTTTCTTGGAACTGTTGGGGTTTTCCATGGAACAAAGGCCCCAAGCTAAGTTGGATCTCAAATGATGTTGATATTATATTGCTTGTTGAGACTTGGGAACACGAAGAATTTAAGGTCCCTAACATAGATGGCTTTGCACTATGGTCTACCTGGAACAAGCGATCCTCCCGTAGAGGCATTAGGGGCATAGCTTGCTACATTAAAAAGAACATCTCCCCCCATGCTAGGATTTATAAAAACGATCCTTACAACCAATATATTGGATTGAGATTACTGACATTAATGATAAAAAGACCTACATAGAAATCTGTTATTTTTCCCCCATTAATTCTAACTTCTATAAGAAAAATAATCTAGATAAAAATAGTCCTAACAATGGTTTAGAGAATGATATTTCTAGCCTAAGGAATGAAGGTAATATCCTTTTAGTGGGTGACTTTAATGCTCGAACTTCAAGCAACCAAGCTATTCTTCTAAGCATTCATTCCAACCCCAATCCTCTTTGGTTAGACGAAGACCTTACTCTGGCTAGCTGGTACAAAAGGATCTCTTAAGACCTCGGGGATAATTTGTTTGGGTCGGAGCTAATCAAGTTTTGTAGTGCTCAGGATCTCATAATTTGCAACGGTCTAAAAAAGTGGCCCAATTCTAGCCATATGACTTGCATCCATGGGCTTGGCAGCAACATGGTAGACTATGTTATTTCCAATCTCTCTTTATACAACGAAATAATAAATTTTGACATCTGAGACGACCACGAGCCTGACTCTAATCATAGGCCTTTACTCATGACTCTCAATTTTGTCATGCATAGAGATCTCATAGAAGATAATCCTTATAGTCAAAAGAACTTAATCTTTGATATAAATAAAAATGATCTTTTTCTAAATGAATTAAAAACTAATTTGCTTCATTTATCTAGTATAGACAACATAGATGACCTCTATCATAATTTTACTACAACCCTCTCATATTCTATTAACAAGTTCTCAATTGAAGTCTCAAGTAATAAAAGAAATAGCAAAACCAACCCATGGTATGACAAAGATTGTAAAAGTGCGAGGAGAGAAATTAAGGACGTTGTTGATGAATCTCTCAAAATTGACAAAATAAAAATCTACAAAGCCCTAACTAAAAGGAAAAAAGGCAATATATTTGTAAAAGACAAGAGAATCTGTTAGGTCCCTATATTACTAGTATAGTACCTTATTGTTGTTAGTGTAACCCCTTTATTGTTATTATTGTACCCTTGTAACCCCCATTTTGTTATTATTGTGCCCTTAAATTATTATTGTTAGGTCGGCTAGGATTACATTGTGGCCCACTAGGATTACATTATGGCCTCATGGACTCCTATATATAGAAAGGAGGTTTTGTAAATTGAATAATCCAAGAATTGTTCATTTATGTAATGTATTGGAGGTTTCCCCCTCGAAGTGGCTTATTTCTAAGGCGTTCATATCTCTTTTCTTCTATTTCTGGAGCTGGTTACACAACATTTGGTATCAGAGGTTTGGGATTCTAGGGTTTCGCTGCTCCAAACAGGTCATCGTGGCATTCTTGCTATAACGTTTTTTCTACGAAGCTTCAGAAGCTGAAATTTTTAGGGTGCGAAGCTGAAATCTTGAGGAAGTTTGTCTAAAAATTTCAGAGCTTGGTTCGCAATATTTTCGGAGATATGATCTGTGGAAGTTAGGTTTTTTTTCAGACTCCTAAACAGGTCATCGTGGCATTTTCGCTATAAAAAAGTTTCTACGAAGGTTCAGAATCTGAAATTCATATGTTGCGAAGCTGAAATCCTGAGGAAGTTCTTCAAAAAATTTCAGAGCTTGGTTCGCAATATTCTTGGAGATATGATCTGTGGAAGGTAGTGCTTTTTCAGGCTCCTGAATTTCATCTCAAAGAGGTGATCGTGGGAAAATTTCAATAACTCTATCTCTGGGCATTGGATTGGAGTGCCGTAAAAAGTGGTTGCAAGTACACAGACTGTAGTTTCTTGGATATCAATTTCAGAGACAAAGGACGAAACAGTGACACATGGCAAGTCATACAAGTTCGCTCTACTGAACCAGTCCATAATTAGGTCATTGTGGGAGATTGGACACAACTTTTTCTTGGAGAATCAAAATCAGGTCAGACCTGTGGTATTCAAAAGAAAATTCAGAGGGCTACTTCATTGCTGAATTTCAGATATTGAAGATTTGCAATCACAGAGATAATACAATTTCAATATCGAGCTCCTCAAAGCTAGTAAAAGGTGTGTATTTTTTTTCCGAATTGCATAAGTCTTGTTTGAAGAATCAAGTTGAATTGATTGCAAGGGCCTATTGTAGAATAGATATCAATATTGGAGTCTAAAATGGCCCCTAAAAAGAATTCAACACCCATTAAGCCTTCAGAAGGCTCTACTATTACTCATGAAGATGAAGAATGGCAACATGACATATCAAAATTACAAGAGCAAATTTCGCTCTCGCAAATAAAAACAAAAAATGAAATGGAAGTTTTGAAGAAAGGCGTGGAAACTAAGATGGATGATTTGAAGAAAGGCGTGGAAGCTAAGATGATTGGTTTGGAAGCTAAGATGGATGGCATGGAAGTGGGCATGGAAGCTAAGATGGATGACATGAAAGACAACATGAAAAACATGAAGAATGATCTAAAAGCAGACATCGAAGATTTGACCAAGTTGATACAAGAAAGGTTTCCTAATGGTGAAAAGATAGTAGAAGAACCTCATGATGAGAACAAAATAAATGTTAATAATGATTTCATAAACTCTAATGTTGGCGGGAAGAACCACCATATTCCAAAAATGGATATGAGGAAGTTTGATGGAAAGGATCCTGTAACATGGATACTACAGATGGAGCAATATTTTGATCTCCATAACGTGCAAAACACACACAAGGTACGCATTGCAACTTTACATTTAGAACAAAATACATTTGTATGGTATCAATGGCTTTGCTCCCGTAAAAAAATTGTCACTTGGTCAATTTTTACGGAGGAAATGATAGCACATTATGAGGATACAAAGAGCAACACCTTCTTTACCCAATTGATAAATCTCAAACAAAAGGGTTTAGTGGGGCAACACATTGAGGACTTCCAAAAATTGAATATAAGGGTAACTGATCTTACAGAGGAACACAGGATTGATCTCTTCCTAGGCACTTTAAAGGATAACATCCAACATGAAGTTCGCGTTTTGGAACCTGATTCATTGGAGAAGGCATTCAGGTTGGCAAGAAAAGTTGAATGTAAAATTATGGCGACAACGAAGCCTACCACTCAATTCTATAAAGAAGGAAGTGTTGCTACGCCTAGATTTCCACAACCTACAAGGTTGACACCACAACAATTGGAAGAAAAAAGAGCAAAAGGGCTTTGCTACAGTTGTGATAGCAAATACGCTAAAGGTCATAAGTGTGCTGAGAAGAAATTATTTTACATAGATTGTGAAGAGGAAGAAGAAAATGAACAAGAAGAGGATATACACCAGGAACCAACTCTAGAAGAGGAAGAAATGAATCCGACCATATCGTGTAATGCACTGGCAGGAATTACCACTCCTCAAACTCTCAAGATAGAAGGACATATCAAGAAGAAAAAGGTAATAGTGTTGATTGATTCAGGTAGCACCCATAATTTTATTCATTGTAGGGTAGCCAAGGAATTAAATTGTTTCCTATACCCAGCACCAGAATGTCAAGTGATGGTTGCAAATGGAGGAACTATAAATTGCTCTGGAAAATGCCATATCATCAAGCTAACCATGGGGGAATATGTGTTGACTAGTCCAATGCTTTCCATTCCTATGGGAGGTGCTGATGTTGTACTAGGAGTACAATGGTTACAATCTTTGGGGACGGTAGCTTTTAATTTTCAAGAACTTTCTTGAAATTTTTTTCAGAAGGAAAGGAAGTCGAATTACGGGGTATTGAAGGGAAGCCAGGAAGGATAATAAGCTCTAATGTCATGACAAAGCTTCTAAAGAAAGAACAACGAGGCGTAATTGCACAATTATGCTCACTAGAAGTTCCGACATCAAAATCATCTATTTCTGAAGATCTCCAATAAGTCTTGGACAATCATTCCAAGGTGTTTGAAACTCCCAAAGGACTCCCACCTATTCGTGATCATGATCATGCTATTCATTTGATTCCAGGAAGTGTTCCTCCAAACATTCACTTTAGAATTTCCATTTTACCTTAGAAAGACCACAAACGACAAAAAGTTAAGAAAGAGGTTATCTTTCACATATAGTGCGCCGCACTTCATCAGCTTACGATTCCCGGATTGACAATTAAATGCAGCAATTTAGGACACACTAAATTGACCAAACAGCTAGTTTAACTCAACCTAGTCAAAGTTCTTTCTCTGCTCCAGTAGTATTGGTGCACAAGAAGGATGGATCATGGCAAATGTGTCAGGATTATAGGGAGCTCAATAAGCTCACCATTAAAGATAAATTTCCCATTCCTGTGATTGATGAATTATTGGATGAATTACATGGAGCAATTTATTTTACCAAGTTGGATCTTTGTTTAGGTTATCATCAAATTAGAATCAAGACTGAAAATATTATGAAAACAACATTTCGAACTCATGAGGGTGATTGTGATTTTGTGTTCATGCCTTTTGGCCCTACCAATGCACTTTCTACATTTCAAGGGTTGATGAATTCCATTTTCAAACCCTTCCTTAGAAAATTTGTGCTAGTATTTTTTGATGATATACTAATCTACAACAGGTCTTGGAAGGATCATGTTCAACATGTTGACAGGGTGCTCAAACTATTGCATGAAAAACAATTATATGAAAAAACATCCAAATGTTTCTTAGTAGTACAAGAGGTGGAATATCTGGGTCATATTGTATCTCACGAGGGTGTTAAGGTAGACCCTAACAAAATTAAATTCATTAAGGAATGGAAATTCCCCACAACCATAAAGCAATTGCGAGGATTGATCAGGTTAACATTTTATTATCGCAAGTTTGTTAAGAATTATGGGAGAATAGAAGCACCTCTAACAACATTATTGAAGAAAGATGCATTTTCATGGACTCCTGAAGCAACTAAGGCCTTTGAAAATCTTAAAGAGGCAATGTGCCTAGCACCGGTCTTAGCTATGCCAGACTTCACAAAAACCTTTATTGTGGAATATGATGCC
The DNA here is from genome assembly GCA_034641835.2 of Pinus albicaulis. Classification (NCBI taxonomy): domain Eukaryota; kingdom Viridiplantae; phylum Streptophyta; class Pinopsida; order Pinales; family Pinaceae; genus Pinus; species Pinus albicaulis. The sequence continues at coordinate 324,199,912 of CM076584.1, read as the reverse complement.
TAAGGAAATGGAATTGGTGTTGTTTTAATGCAAGAAGGAAGACCCATTTCTTTTGAAAGTCATCCAATCAAAGGAAAGTATTTACAGAAAGCTATTTATGAGAAGGGAATGTTAGAAATACTACATGCACTAAAGAAATGATGACATTAATGAATGGGAAGACACTTCAAGGTAAAAAATGATCATGATAGTCTTAAACACTTTTTGGAACAAAGACTATCTTCTGAAGAGTAGCAAAAATGGGTCACAAAGATGTTGGGTTGTGACTTTGAAATAATCTACAAAAAAGGGAAGTTAAATGTTGTTGCAGATGCACTCTCAAGAAAGAATGAAGAGGTGGAAGCATTCCTTTGTGCCATTTCTATTATCCAAACCGATTGGATAACCGAACCAAGGGATGAATGGAAGAAGGACGAAGAAGCGTGGACACTCATTCAAAATTTGTAGCAAGATCCTAGTACATCTGATACATTTAGTTGGAAAAATGATTCCTTATGGTACAAAGATCGCTTATATCTTTGTAAGAATTCCCAACTAAAACAAATATTCTTTTGGAATTGCACACTTCTGCTTTAGGAGGACACTCACGATTTTTAAAACATTACCACAGGGTGAAGAAAGAATTCTTTTGGGATGGCCTTAAATCTGAAATTCAAAAGTTTGTGGTGGAATTTTTGGTTTTCCAGAAAAATAAAGTTGAGAAAATTAAGTCCCCGGGTCTTCTATAACCTTTATCATTTCCAAGTCAACATTGGGAGGAGATTTCAATGAATTTTATCACAGGTTTACCTAAGTCCGAAGGAAAGAGTGTCATCATGGTGGTAGTTGATAGAATTACCAAGTATACACACTTTTGTGCATTATATCATCCATTTAAAGCAATTACAGTGGCTACTACATTAATGGACACAATTCAAAAGCTACATGGAATCCCAAAGGTTATTGTGAGCGACAAAGGTCCCATTTTTACTGGAAATTTTTGGACGAAGTTATTTTCTTGTTTGGGTACTCAATTAGCTCATAGCTCAACTTATCATCCTCAATACAATGGTTAAACTGAGATAGTGACTAAATTTTTGGAAGGATATATTCGTTCTTTTGTATTTGATAAACAAACACAATGGGTCAAGTCGTTACCTCTCGCTGAATGGTGGTATAACAATTCCTTCCATACTGTAGCAAAAATGACCCCATTTATGGCACTTTATGCATATCATCCACCATCCATCACGTCATATTTAAGAGAAAATTCTAAGGTTCAAGCAGTGGAAGATCACATCGAGCATAAACAAGAAGTTCTCCAACTCTTAAAGGATAACCTAAATTTGGCACAAAATCGAATGAAACAATAGGCAGATCAACATTGCAGTGAGAGAAGTTTTAATGTAGGAGACTGGGTATTTTTACGGCTGCAACCATACAAACAAATGTCCCTCAAGAAAGCTAAGAAGGATAATAAATTATCACCAAAGTACTATGGTCCTTACAAGGTGTTGCAAAAGATTAGTACTATGCCATACAAATTGGAGGTTCTTGCTTCTTATGAGTCACGCTCTACGATTTCCTCATTTCATTCTTAAAGAAGGTTATAGGTGAAAATCTTCCAGTTCAAACAATATTGCCAGAACTTGATGAGGAAGGAAAAATCATATTGGAACCTGAAGAGGTCATGGAAACAAGAACTCGACAGCTACGAAATCGATCAATTTCAGAGTATCTCATCAAATGGAAAAACTTACCCACTGAAGATTCTACATGGGAGGATGAGAATTTTATAAAAAAGCACCCAGAGTTACTCAAGCATTGAGGACAACACTTTTTTGAAGGAGAGGGGCATGTTAGGTCCCTATATTACTAGTTTAGTGCCTTATTGTTATTATTGTAGCCCCTTATTTTTATTATTGTACCCCTATAACCCAATATTGTTATTATTGTACCCTTAAATTTTTATTGTTACGTTGGCTAGGATTATATTGTGGGACCATGGACTCCTATATATAGAATGAGATTTTGGTCATTTGTATCATCAAAGAATTGTTCATTTATGTAATGTATTGGAGGTTTCCCCCTCGAAGTGGCTATTTCTAAGGCGTTGATCTCTCTTTTCTTCTATTTTTTGAGCTGGTTTCATAACAATTTCTTCCAATCATATGGAGGGTTTGTTTATGCCTCCTGCATGACAAAATTATACAAATTTATCATTTGCTACCATAGTCAACATGAGTCATGCTTTTGTTCAAGGGAAGTTAACCCGAGTCATCTTTTCTGCAGTGTATCTTGACTCGTTTTTTCAGTCGGCATTCCCGTTCTTGTCAGTATCTTGTTCTATCACATTAGATATTTGGTCCTTTGATCATGCTGGTTTGAGAAGGTCTCCACTGACTTCTTGCTTGTGGGTTTGTTTCTTATCGACTAAGATATATTTCTCTAAGAGTAAACCTAGAGCCGCACCCTGGCCGTATTTACATCATTGATAGATGACCTTATGCTCAGCATTTGATTAACACCATGGGTCTTTGACTGAGTGGTTTCCCTTGTGTTCGACTTCAACTTAAATTATCACACTTGGGATACGTGCAATACCTTGGTTTCCATTTGACCCTATTGGTGGATATCTCACCTCTTTGTCAGCTTTCATTATTGGTTGGTTTAGAGGATTTTTGTCGTACGCTAGGTTCATCTTGTGCATGTTGTAAACATACTTCGGGTTGGTTACTTCACTTTACTTCATTCGATTCCTTCAAAATTTGGGCCTGCAGGCTACACTCGTGCTGGACTGATGTGGGATGCCTTAATGCCTTCCTTCTAGCAAATATTTTCCCATCAACTCTGACTCATTGCTCTGGGAATAAGGTCTAGAGTCATTTTTTCAGTACCTTAGGGTTTGCAGTCATCAATGGCAGACTCTTCGCTATTGACAGTGAGGATACATCATTTCCTCCTGATTGATAGATTCTTTCAAGTGTTCAACTTCAACTCATTCATTCACACTTGCTAGATTGTATTGGGGCACCTTTATGCTCATTATCATTATCGGTGGGTTGTCACACGTTTGTTAATGGTATACATCAATGGCAAGTATTCAAAAAATTTCTCACATGGTCGACCTCAGCTCATTTATTCCCATTGTGTAGAATTGTTCCATGGTGATTAGTGAAGACCTCAGGTTTGCATAAACATGCTTTGGTTCACTTTGACAGCTCCTTCAGTTTCCTGCCAATGACACCATCCACCTTTATATGTTGCAGTATCATCACAACATCATCTTATATTTTGGCTCCCAAGTTGCGTGTTGTACCATTTGTTCCACCACTTATGATTTGGTACTTGGAGATTCATTTGTGACTTTCATGATCAGATATATGTTGCAACATCATTGATCAGTCTTCTATATGTGATACTTCAACATGATTTTGACTTATACTTTCAGGCAGTGATCAGATGATTCACTATGTACTTTACATTTCAGCTATACTTGTATACATATTGGATCTGCTCCATACTTCATATGTAGACATGATTTTATTTCACTGATCATGGGTATGCCCACCTCAAACATGAGCTATCTTTCTAATTTCTATCACTGGTTTTTCGGCAGGCTGAAATTTGGTGAAGTCCTCTCTAGTCCTCGCAAGGTTCTTCCTATGAACATAATACATTTCGGCCATCATGTAGCCCTTCTGACCTCATATATTAGGGGGCATATGTTATAGCATCATTTATCACCATCATATACTTGATGACTTATGCATTGGCCTTGGGCAGCCCTTCCATTCATACTTGGCCATGTTTTCTCAAAAAACAGTTTCTTAAAATCCATACGCGACTCTGCCCAGACTTTTTCGTGTATACACACGAGTCCATACATAGAGAACCATATATGATATTTTAAATATTAAAAATATATATAATTTCCCTACTTTTTATGTGGGGTTTACAGTTGTTCTTGTAATGTAATTACCCGAGCCCGTGGCCTAACTATTCCCCAACTAAAATAACTAATTTGAGGGGGTATAAAAACCCCTCAAGGGAATGGCCTGAGGGAGGAAGAGAGAGACTTATAGATACTATACTATGTTATGGCCCTATCTAAGTTTGATATTACCCTTGTGCCTCCTACAGTTCCCAGATTTTCAGGAAACCCTTGCTTCCTTGAGATGTTCACTCATCCTATGTGACATCCATTGTGCACTATTCTTGGAAAAAAATTTGTGAGGCTAGGGCTGGACGGATCTAGAGGACGGTATGCTCGAGGTCGTGGTATATTTCAGGTGATCTCTCCACATTTTTTTACTTTACATGTCATTAATAAAAGAAGTGTTATCTTGTTCCTGATGTTCACGTGTCATTTATCTCTTATACATGCTTAATGATCTTAAATAGTTCATTTATTGTTATTTTTATGAGATTATGCATTCTTTTTGCTAACATCTAGAACTTATATATGTTGTACAACTAGGTTTTTGTGCTTGTTCTTTGCTGGTTTGTAGGTTCGGAGCACAAGGTGTTGTAGGGGGTTTGAGCCCTACGGGATCTACTACAATCGAAGGATTCATAGGTAAGGTCTGCAACCCTTAGTTTCTATTTTAGAGCATAGAATTTGATTAATCGATTCCTTCTTGTGATGGAATTCCCCTGATTTGTGATTTTTTATCAACACAAGACCTTAGGGTAACATTACCCATAACAGCGGCAAACCCTGAAAATTACAAAACCCAAAAAAAATTGCAAATGGTAGGTACTGACCTGTAGGCTGTTGAAATCGCAGTTTTTGGCCCAACAGGTGCTATATGAGCCTAAACTCACAGGTTCTAGGCTAAAAAGTGTGAGCTTCACTTCCGGGAGTCTCAGTGGCAGGTTGCGGTAAAATTTGTCGTTTGTGGCATGACTGATAACTGTTACCTGTGGAAAACACTGAGAAACACTCAGAAGTTAAATTTTTTACTGTTTTAGGGCATAAAAGGTCAAAAAAAAAACATTAAGAGGCTAAAAAATAGCTGAAGAAAAATCCTAGGTACTGAAGCAGATGGTCACAAAGGAATATGAATAAAACCCAGTGGAGTTGCCAATTGTTAGAATGAATTCTTAACGCAAGTGTACGTGATGCAGGGGCATTAGACACTAGCCAGCAATGTAGGAGGTTTTGTCCACGTGTTATGGCTAGGAGGGTTCGAAATCATTGAATTGTAACAGCAAGGTGTCAATGCCTTAGCTGCCTGTTTCATTTAGATTAGTTAGAGTCCATAGAAGTCGAATAGGTTTGGATTCGATCCATCTGTCATGTTTCAGTTATTTGAATAATTGTAATTAGGATTTTGATTTACTAAACGGTCCTCGCAGAGGAACCGAAGAGACAAATTTTTATGTATATATGTAACCCCTGGATCTCATTGAGGGGAGATATTTCTGCAATAAAAATCCGTGTGTTAAAAAATTGCTTCCGATTAAATAAATTTTAGTGCTCGTAGGCCATTGAATTGTCTTGAATTGATATTGTGAAGGAATTTTTTTAGTCGTGAGGTGATTGAACACTGGTCTGTGTATGACTGTTGAGTTGGGTTGTTGTATCTCTTTGTCCATTATTTCTCTTGAATTATCCGGACAAACTATGTTGAATTAAATCCCACCCGAGGAAGAGGTCTCCATATTGTTGTGGTTATTGAGCTCTGTCCCGTAGTAGTGAAAACCCCGCTTACACAGAGATAGACTTGTTTTTCTATTGGAAATATTTCCAATGTTAGACCCTAAGTTGGTGAATCAAAGGATAGCGTAACCCCGACTTAACCTTTGGTCGATCACTGTTCCAAAATCACGAGTGGATTCGCGAAACCGAGCTGCCATATTGAACCGCTTTTGCGGAGTAAGCGGTATTTTCCATTTGGGAATGATTCCATAGAGCAGCTGACATGTAGCATAAGGTAGGACCTCGAAAACCGCCTTTTCACGTTGCCATCGCATGCTAACGTTCGACTGAGGAGGTAGTGCGATATCGACGAACGCCATCGATCTGGGGGAAGGATAATCGAGCGATGATCGCGTTTGGAAGTAGCCTGGAGGTTAACCAAGGTACGGTGTGTGTATTTTATTGGGCCATTGATTATATATGTGGGCCCGGAGCCAAAGGTCCATTATAAGGTTGTTTGTTTAAAAAGCGTCAAATATTAATATAAAGTTTCGAAGGGTTAAACCTTGGTTATAAGGTTTGGCGATAGAATATAAAGTTTATGAGATATAATTAAATTTCCAAAGTTTGCTGAGTATATTTATTTGTCAATTTCTCTGAAATTGATAAATAAAATTACAAGAAGTTGTGGAAGACCACGTGGCGAGGAATTGAGTCAATTGAGGTGAAAATGCTAACAGAGCTACATTAGCAGACCAGCTCTCCTTAGGGGCTAAATTTCAGTTTTGTTACTGTCATATGTGGTATCAGAGCGTTTTCGAGTTGTTTTTGCAGAGAATTAACATGGCAATCCGAGTTGGTAGAGGTGCTGGCAGAAGGAGAGGCGAACCCATTGCCAATGAAGAAGTGTTGGAAATTTTGCAGAGGTTCGAGGCCAGAATGGACGCCATGGAGCAAAGACAGCCCAGAGATCCTGAAGACATTAGTGAACCTGAATTAGAAGAAGCAGAAGAAAATGATGAGATTCCTCCTGACATGAGGCTCCTCAGAGCTGTTCTGGGGTCTGCAGTTAAGCCTAGGATTGAAGTGTCAAGTTTTGTAGGAGGACTAAATCCAGAAGAGCTGGTGGACTGGATTAATGAAATGAACAAGTGCTTTGACTATGAAGAAATGAGCGAAGATAAGAAGGTCAAGTTTGCAGTAACAAAGCTGAAGGGGCATGCTGCACTCTGGTGGGATGGAGTGCAGGCAGAAAGAAGGAGAGTTGGCAAGCAGCCTATCAAGAGCTGGACCAGAATGATGGCTAAGTTAAAAGGTAAATTCTTGCCTAGTGATTATCAGCTGACATTGTTTAGGCAAATGCAGAACCTGAGACAGAGGTTGCTGACAGTAAAAGAATACACAGAGGAATTCTATAGAGTAAGCATAAGAGCTGGGCAATTTCAAGACACACCGGAGAAGACTGCCAGATATGTGAATGGTCTCAAGCTAGAGATCCAAGATGAGATTGGTCTTATGTCTCCTAAGACAGTTGAAGAGGCCTATCAGATGGCCTTGAAATCAGAGGAGAAACTCCTGAGGAAGTAGTCTGCCAAAGGGAGAGGTACTTTCCATGGAAAGGGAAGTCAGGGTGGTAGAGGAAAGTCTACTACACCCAGGGATGGAGCTAACAGTAGCTCACCTCAGAATGCATCTACAGAGGGTGATGCAAGAGGCAGAAGGGGTTCTTATAGAGGAAGAGGAGGCAGAGACAGAGGCAGAGGTAGAGAATTGAGGTGCTATAGATGTCAGCAAGTGGGACACAAGCACTATGAGTGCCCAGAGAATGTGGGTGCTGGTCCAAGAAATGTTGTTGTTGCCCAGGCTGGAGAAGAGGCAGAAATTGAAGAAGAAATTCTACCAGAAAGGGGAGAGTCCTTGGTGGTTAACAAGGTCCTGTTGAAGCAAACCAAAGAGGCCACTGAGCCTGCACAAAGGAAGACTTTGTTTAGGAGCATATGCAAAGTCCAAGGGAAATGCTGCTAGCTAGTCATTGATAGTGGCAGCACAGAAAATCTGGTTTCCACTGAGGTGATAGAGAAGTTGAAGCTGAAGACAAGGGAGCATCCAACTCCCTACAGGGTGTCCTGGCTGCATAAAGGGCACCAGCTGGTTGTAAAAGAACAGTGTGAGATAGAGCTGCAAATGGGAAAATACAAAGATAAGGTCCTGTGTGATGTAATGCCCATGGATGTGTGTCACATACTACTGGGTAGACCTTGGCAGTTTGACAGAGCAGCGGTGCATGATGGCAAGAAGAACACTTACAAGTTCTTCAAGGATGGGGTACATCATACATTGATACCCATGGAAGAAGGAGAGCCATCTAGCAGAGTGATTGATCCAAAGACCTTGTTGCTGAGCGGGAAGGAATATCTGCAGCAGATAGAAGAAGAAGAGGTAAGCTTTGCTTTAGTTTGCAAACCTAAGGTAGTTCTTACTTCTACAAAGATTTATGATTTGCCAATAGAAATCCAAGAGATGTTAGACAATTATTGTGACATTGTTGTGGATGATTTACCTGATGAGCTGCCACCTGTGAGAAAGATCAGCCATCAGATAGATTTTATCCCTGGTTCAAATCTACCAAATAAGGCAGCCTATAGAATGACTCCCACATAAAATGAGGAAATCAAGAGACAAGTACAGGAATTAGTGGACAAGGGGCTGATCAGAGAAATTTTGAGTCCATGTGCAGTACCAGCAGTATTGAGCCCAAAGAAAGATGGAGGCTGGAGGATGTGTACTGATTCTAGAGCAATCAATAAGATCACAATCAAGTACAGATTCCCTTTGCCCAGAGTTGAGGATTTAATGGACTGTTTGAGTGGTGCTAAATATTTTTCAAAGATAGATTTGAAAAGTGGATATCATCAGATTAGAATAAGAGAGGGTGATGAGTGGAAAACTGCCTTTAAAACGAATGAAGGACTGTATGAATGGATGGTAATGCCTTTTGGGTTGTCAAATGCACCTAGCACTTTTATGAGACTTATGAATGAAGTGTTGAAAGAATTCATTGGTAAATTTGTGATAGTGTATCTGGATGATATATTAGTTTTCAGCAAAACTAAAGAGGAACATTTAAGGCATCTTAATTATGTCTTGAAGAAGCTGCACCAAGAGAAACTGCTGATAAACTTAAAGAAATGCTCATTCATGAAGGAAGAGTTGGTGTATTTGGGCTTTGTTGTTTCTGCAGAAGGATTGAAGATGGACCCAGAAAAGGTTAAGGCAATTGTGGAGTGGCCTTCACCCAAAAATGTTTTTGAGGTAAGAAGTTTCCATGGACTTGCCAGTTTTTACAGGAAATTTATAAGAAACTTCAGTAAGATTAATGCACCCATCATTGAGACAATAAAGAAGAGAAAACAACCATTTAAGTGGACTGCTGAAGCAGAAAGAAACTTTAAAATTTTGAAGCAAAAGATAACTGAGAAGCCTGTTTTGATTCTGCCTGATTTTACTAAACCATTTCAAGTGAAGTGTGATGCCAGTGGGGAAGCCATTGGAGCTGTGCTGAGTCAGGATGATAGGCCTATAGCCTATTTCAGTGAAAATATGAATGACACCAGAAGGAAGTATTCCTCTTATGAGAAGGAATTCTATGCAGTTGTTCAGGCATTGAAAAAGTGGAGGCATTATTTGATGTCCAAAGAATTTGTATTATACTCTGATAATCATGCTTTGCAGTACATTGTACAGCAGCCCAAGTTGAATCATAAGCATGCCAAATGGGTTGAATATCTCCAAGGTTTTAACTTTGTTTTGAAACACATAAGTGGCCAAGCAAATAAAGTAGCTGATGATTTGAGTAGGAGGCACATGCTTGTTCAAGAAACTAATTTTGAAGTTGTAGGATTCGATTTTCTCAAAGAACTGTATAAAACAGACCCTGATTTTAAAGAATAATTTGAGGCATGTTGTAATCCTATTCTAACAGATAAAAGCCAGTGGTTGGATTATTTCTTGCAGGAGGACTTACTATTCAGAAGAAACCAACTATGTGTACCAAAATGTTCCATGAGAGAAAACTTGATTAAGGAGAAGCATAGTGGTGGACTTGATGGACACTTTGGTACTGATAAAACGTATGAGCAGCTGAGTCACTTCTATTATTGGCCTAAGATGAGAACAGAAGTGGCCAAGTTTGTGAAGAATTGCAAAATCTATCAATATGCCAAAGGAAGGAGCCAGAATGCAGGATTGTACACTCCCTTGCCTATTCCAAACAGGCCTTGGGACATGGTGAGTATGGATTTTTTTCTAGGATTTCCCAAGACTCAGAGAGGGAATGATGCAGTCTTTGTTGTGGTGGATAGATTTTCCAAAATGGCACATTTTATTCCATGTTATAAAACTAGTGATGCCACTCATGTTGGTAACTTGTTTTTCAAAGAAGTTGTTAGGTTTCATGGGTTGCCCAAGAGTATTGTTTCAGACAGAGACACCAGATTTGTGGGCCATTTTTGGAGGACATTGTGGAAGAAACTTGGTACCAAACTGAGTTTCAGCTCAGCTTATCATCCCCAGACTGATGGACAAACTGAGGTAGTGAATAGGAGTCTAGGAAACTTGTTGAGAAGTCTTGCAGGAGAGTATCCCAAGCAGTGGGATCATATTTTTCCCCAGGCAGAATATGCATATAATGACTCACCAAACAAGAGCACAGGGCAGAGCCCATTCCATATTGTCTATGGAATGCACCCCAGAGGAATATCAGAGTTAAGAAACCTGGGAAGGGTAGAGCTAAGGAGCGCAGATGGTGAAGAATTTTCTTCAGAGATCCAGGCAATACATGAACAAGTGAAACAGAAACTACAAGGCAGCAGCATCAAATACAAAGGCATAGCAGACTTGAGCAGAAAAGAAGTCCATTTTGAAGTAGGAGATCTAGTTTTGGCACACTTGAGAAAGGAGAGATTCCCAAAGAAGCAGTATAATAAATTGAAGTTCAAAAATATTGGGCCATGCAAGATACTTAGAAATTTTTCTGCAAATGCTTATGAGATTGAATTGCCACCTGATGTTGGAATGTCTCCCATTTTTAATGTTGCAGATTTGTACAAGTATGAAGATGATGGTGCAGAAGAAATATCAGCAGACAAGGAACAGATTGAGTGGGAAAAGTAGCTACCTCCAGCACAACCATTACAAGCAGAGAAGATATTGGACAAAAGAGTGTTCAGGAAGACCAGAGGACAAGAGTACTTTCAGTACTTAATCAAATGGAAGGACAAGGAAGAGGAAGATGCCACTTGGATGACTGAAGGAATGTTGCAGAAGATAGGCAGATCAATGGAAGAGCTCATGGACAAGAGTCCAGGAAGAAAATTTCCCTCGGAAGTCTAATGCAGGGGCATTAGACACTAGCCAGAAATGTAGGAGGTTTTATCCACATGTTGTGGCTAGGAGGGTTCGAAATCATTGAATTGTAACAGCAAGGTGTCAATGCCTTAGCTGCCTGTTTCATTTATATTAGTTAGAGTCCATAGAAGTCGAATAGGTTTGGATTCAATCCATCTGTCATGTTTCAGTTATTTGAATAATTGTAATTAGGCTTTTGATTTACTAAACAATCCTCGCAGAGGAACTGAAGAGACAAATGTTTATGTATATATGTAACCCCCGGATCTCATTGAGGGGAGAGATTTCTGCAATAAAAATCTGTGTGTTAAACAATTGCTTTCGGTTAAATAAATTTTAGTGCTCGTTGGCCATCGAATTGTCTTGAATTGATATTGTGAAGGAATTTGTTTAGTCGTGAGGCGATTGAACACTGGTCTGTGTATGACTGTTGAGTTGGGTTGTTGTATCTCTTTGTCCATTATTTCTCTTGAATTATCCGAACAAACTCTGTTGAATTAAATCCCACCCGAGGAAGGGGTCTGTGTATTGTTGTGGTTATTGAGCTATGTCCCGTAGTAGTGAAAACCCCACTTACACAGAGATAGACTTGTTTTTCTATTGGAAATCTTGCCGAGGTTAGACCCTGAGTTGGTGAATCAAAGGATAGCGTAACCCCGACTTAACCTTTGGTCCATCACTGTTCCAAAACCGTGAGTGGATTTGCGAAACCGAGCTGCCATATCGCACTGCTTTTGCGGAGTAAGCAGTATTTTCCATTTGGGAGCGATTCCATAGAGAAGTTGACACGTAACATAAGGTGGGACCCCGAAAACCACCTTTTTGCATTGCCATCACATGCTAAAGTTCGACTGAGGAGGTAGTGTGATATCGACGAATGTCGTCGATTTGGAGGAAGGCTAATCGAGCGGTGATCGCGTTCGGAAGTAGCCCAGAGGTTAACCAAGGTATGGTGCATGTATTTGATTGGGCCATTGATTATATATGTGGGCCCGAAGCCAAAGGTCCATTATAAGGTTGTTTGTCTAAAAAGCATCGGATATTAATACAAAGTTTCGAAGGGTTAAACCTTGGTTATAAGGTTTGGCGATAGAATATAAAGTTTGGGAGATATAATTAAATTTCCAAAGTTTGCTGAGTATATTTATTTGTCAATTTCTCCGAAATTGATAAATAAAATTACAAGAAGTTGTGGAAGACCACGTGGCGAGGAATTGAGTCAATTGAGGTGAAAATGCTGACAGAGCTACATTAGCAGACCAGCTCTCCTTAGGGGTCGACTTTCAGTTTTGTTGCTGTCAGTACGAAAAGAGATCACTTTAGCTACACATGACAAAAAGCCCTAACAATAAAGATGGTTGCCTAACATATTTCGATATACAATATATGGTCGAAACAAATGCAAAACAAACCCAAATCTATGTAGTATAAGTAGCTAAATAGTAAAATGAAATAGTATTTTCTCCAAATATCCAATGGACAAGACAAGATTTATAAAGAATTTTTATATTATATTAACACTTGGGAAGGGAACAAAGAATGATGTTACCAGTACCCCTCAATGGGATGGGCTCTTACCTTCCCTCAAATGCTTCAGCTTCATAGTTTCTCTCTCAATGGTGTAGAAAACCAAAGACGTGTAGAACTCAAAGGGACCTCAATAAGCAAAAAGAAAATCAAAGTAATCAAAGTATGGAAATGATAATAGGATCAAAGTCTCACCATGGTCAAATGATCAAAGGTAAATAATGAATGGAAAACCCTCCTATTTATAACAAAATATTGAGTTATCCTTGATAATGGTCCATGATTAAATATTATTAACCAAGATCTAGATCTAACTCCTTGGAATATTTTATTATATTTTGTTGGAGGAAAAAATAATTTAAATTGGTTAAATCCCTTTATTGAAAAATAATAAATGAATAAATTATTTATTTATCATTTCAAGTATGGGGTTAAGGAATAATTTAACAAATAATGATTTATTTTATTATTCCTAAATGATTTAGTCAAATTTAACAAGGAATATTAATTAAATAATGATTTAATTAATTATTCCTAGAGAATAATAAGATAAATAATGGTTTATCTAATTATTTCTCATTAATTGGGTTAAATATAACTAGGAATATTATTTAAATAGTGGTTTAATTAATTATTCCTATAGGAAAATCAAATAAATAAGAATTTATTTAATTATTCCTCGTGGGGTTTCCTATTTGGACCAAAATAACTTAATAAACAATGGCTTATTAAATTATTTCTTATAGTGAAAGAAATTTTACTATGGTAAAATTGGTCTTACATGGTGTATTTCGATCCATCTAATTGTAAATGGTTAGATGACCAAAAATTGATGTAACGAAAATAATGCTTCACCAAACTTTGACAGAAAGAAAACAAGATTTGCAATTAATTCAGAAAGACCTCAAAGGTAAAAGAATATATTCTTGTGACTAAGCTCTAGTGCATAGGATTCAGAAAGAAAGTTTTAACTATTAAGAGATTTGTTTCCCTTTTAAAGTGACCTATTCCTTAACCAGAAATGGTTTTGTTTCCTGCACTGAGTACTAGGGTTTCCTTAACTAGTAATTCATTTTGGTACTAGGGTTTTGAATTTCTGCACCACGCACTATGTTCCTGCATGGGAATATTACATTCGTGTACCAGGAACTCATTATTATTGTACTGAGTATTTCGGCCTTCATATAAGAATTATGAGTTCTTGTACCAGAGTTCTTTGTTTCTATACCAGGGTATTGGTTCGTGTACCGAAACAAAGATTCTTTTACTAAGAAATCAATATTCATGTATTGAGCTTCCAAACCACTTGCATAAAATGTAAAGTGTGATAACTATAAAGTGATTGCAAGGAAAACTAGAGAAAGGAAAATAATTGCACATAAACAAAAGACTCCCTATCTAATCATTCATTCGGAAGTGAAAAGTACTTCAAGGGTCATAGAAAAATCTTTGCTGAAATAGGAAACTTCTTCGTGTGAAAAATATAAATACGAGGCATGATTTCATTCTAAGATGATTGTTGTCGAATGAATCATATCTGCACTCTTATAACATGGAGGTTTTAGTTCAGAGGTACCTTTACTAAATTCCAGTCTTAAACTAGGTTACTTCCACAGGAAAATACACATAAGTACGTATCCCTTAGAATGTGAACAATGTTTAATTAATGCTCAGGGGGGTGTAAATAAATAAACCTTAAGTTACACTTTTATGCTAAAATTATTGTAACTTATACTCATAAATAAAACATGATTTTCTTAAGGAAAACAAGTTAACTTGTAGAAGTACACTAAAGCAACCTTCACTTGCGAAATTAAAATGCAATGGTGTAAGTAAAATAAAAAACACCCTTTTGTAGAAAGGAAAATAATACCCATCACATCAAAGGAAATGAGTGTTATCATAAAATTTAATAAATGAACTCACCCACACCTACAAACTTCGTATCCGAATCACACACGATTTATGAAGAAGAAAAAACATGTTAACTACATAGAAGAACAAAATATTTATTGCCCAAACTCTACATAAGAAAATAGATCTAACACACCTTACAAAAGAGGGAGAATAAGCTAGGTTTGTTGGGCCCTAGCCAACTAGCTCGTTTCCCAATTACGAGATCTGGAAATTCAAATGCTCAAAAAATGCATCACATAAAATATTGAAACATGAAATGAATAACTTGCATAACTCCTTGTATTAAACTCAGAAGTCTATAGAAAATTTACACCATAAACCATAAATCCAACCTCCAACTGATCATAGGGAAGGGGGGGAGAGCCCCCTAAAATTGATCCAACAACCATGACAGTACAATGAATGGTTTCCCCTATTTATAAAGTGATGTGTCCAAGCTATATTGATTGAAGGTTAAGAACGCATTCAAGTTTAGAGTTTAAAACCGATTCATGTACAACAATAAGAATGTGATTATTGACTAGATTTGTATTGATCTGGAGGTCCATAAAAACAAAACGATCGGTGTCGAGCCAGGAAATATTTGTTGTAACTTCCATGGGAATAATATGCCATTAACAACCTCTGTGACTTCTAGAATTGTTTTGACCGCGTAATTTGACGTTAGCTCTACGCATTTCTTTGAATACCTAGGTGTGATTAAGGAACACATCACCATCCTGGACCTTTTCTCTTCAAAACCCATATTCTCCTTTTCCATCATGACAAATGGATGTATGATAATCATGGGGACGAGAGCGGGAACTGTACTGCATGAACAGGAACTCAACTGCTAGAACATGAACTGAACAGCTAGAACAATATCGGTACACTTTCCACCAGGATAATTTATTATTAGTGATATTTTCACATCAAAACCCTTCAAGTCATGAAAACAAAGATAATTCTCATAACAACAAAAATTACCTCTGAATTCCTCTATAATAGCCCAATATTTGCGTAAAATGCTAGTAATAAAAATGAGAACTATGAGTAAGCATATGGTGAGAATGTGAATTAAACATGACAATTCTAGGGCGTAACATTACCTTTAATATTGATGTTGTAGGTTATAAATTGCTTCTGAATCAGTTCGATCTTCCTCCACGATTCTCTAGATACTCTGCAACCCCAAGCCTCACATCCATGTAAAATAAAAAGAGTTACGAGAGTCTCAAAGAGGAACTTTTTTTCACTCCAAACCCATAGATTTGTGGCGTTGCAATTGTTTTAAATCTCATAATAATATTTCTAACCACCAATAATTATCTTTTCAATGTTGTAATTCTAGTTGAGCTAATGATGAATTTCAATACCTAAATATTTGTATGAAGAAACCTTCTTCGAGGAATTGTTATCATAAATGAAATTTTTATCGTTGATCTTTTTGGATTTAATTATCATTACCTTATTCTTGTTAGCATTAACAGTCATATCCATCTTTGAGTAGTAATCATGGAGGATTTTAATTTTTTTTTCGAGATACTCATGGCTTCTTGCAAGAAAACAATATTGTCAACATAAAGGAGAAAATTAATGACCATACCAACAAGATTTGGATCAACGCATCTCGCAACTTCTAATTACACTTCTAGCTTATCGATGTGAAGGAAAAAAATTGTAGGGGATAGGGGACACCCTTTCTTGACGTTGATATTGCATTTAATTCCTTTAACCCAACCCTAAGTGGTCGTAAGTTTGGTGATGAAATTCTTGTATAGTCGGATCACGACAACCCTTAACTTTAGAGGAAACATTATCTCTTCAATTATTTTCCATAACTTATCCTGAAGAACCGCGTTAAAATATTTTCTAAAGTTTGATAGAAATTTGAGAGAGAGAGAGAGATATTGTTCACACAACACAAATCACACACTCACTGTATTATTGATCACATCAATTACAAATATATATAGGATACATAGTCTTGACTTTGAGATAACTAGATCACGACTATAACTCATACTTAGGAAACAATAGCTTCTAAACTAACGCCTAGAGACTCACACTCACAAATATACATGACATCGAAGCATTACTTCCAACACCCTCTCTTAATGCTTACATGGAAAACATTACACATTACAACAACAATATTAATCTCTACCTCACTAGTCTTCATCAGCACTCACATCCACTCAGGAATCTGACAAACATGACTCTTTCTTCATCACCACATCTTTGAGCTGTCACTTGACCTCCATTTAAAGCATAACCTCTTCGGACCATCTTTGACGTACTTCACAGAATTGAAGCTTCTCAACCTCCCTCTACAACCTTCATCGGTTACCTAGGATAGCATTCTTCAGTAGACAAATCTACAACTTGACCTTGCATAAAATAACCTGTACTAACGCTGCTCGAGCACGATGGGTAACACCAGCTTGACCTTATTAAGAATTATGTGTGCCCAATTCTTCACGACGAGTCACATTAATCTATTGAATAATTAACATGTTGTTTGTGGTTTTGCATCATTTTATTTTTATAGTTACAATAACACACACTACACACTACACCATAACAACTTAATAAAATAACAATAACTTTGCACAACTAAATATCAAACCCAAAAAAAACACATTAATCTGATTTTAATGTAGATCTCCACTTTTCCTTTAACTAACTAGCAACGAATTTCGCTCTTTTCATAGTAGGTTTTCTTGGCAATTCATGAGTGGATCCTTATGAAACGTTGTGCACTCTATCACAATCGCTATCATAGCCCTTTATTCCATCAAGAATATTGCTCCGGTAACAATAGTGAATATATTCCAACGATCCAACCCTCGTCTTTAGGGTTGAACTGACTAATTGTTCACCAAAATACTGCGAGCAACATACTAGTGACTGTGGTTTTGGTGATTACCGACGAATCTTCCTTTCGTACGCACTGCTCCTCTACGGTCGTTGTTCTCGGTTTTGAAGTTTGATGCAGTCACATCTCTGCACTGTATTTTGTTTCCTCTCTTTACACTGATGTCTATCACTAGGATATGATTCTCTTGACAACAATCTCTTCATAGTATTAACCTCATCCGTCCATGCATTTCTTGAAGAATTTAAACCCCAACATAAATCTCTCCTGTCAAACAACGCAACTGTTCTGGATCGTGCCACGATTGAGCATTATCTTCTGTGTGCAAGAAAAATTTATACAAATATAAACTTTGAAGAGTTGGGCACATTGCATATCGGTTCCCTTCCTCCCATGGAGTTCCGATCTGGCGAATTTCATGCTTGTCTGAATAACAGTGCAAAGAACAGAAAATATAACCACACTGACACTTGAAACCCGTCAATCCCACACACTTCAAGATTGAAATCGGTTCAGAACCCTTGTTGGCTCTTCGAAAAGGAGCATTGCATGGAAACTAAGTACCCTTTACATACACACAGGTTCATAGCAATCTCAGCCACAGGTTGTTAATGGTACCGAGAAGATCTCATATTTCCAAGCATGGGATCTCTTTGCTTTTCCTCAAAAAAATATCCTCATGTGGCTCCCTTATCAGGAAATAATGTCCCTCTGAATCATATGAGTGATGGAAATTAATTCCAACGACAAAAACTGAGCAGAAGGAAGACGAAAGTATTTGGCATGCAATAGTGCATTAAATATCTGGTTTAATCTCTCCAAAGCCATTTTTTTTGTTCAAATACCGTAGCCCTGTTTTGTATTAAAAGCCGTGGTTTAAACCACGCAACCTCATGTCTTTAACCCACCCCCCCATAACGCTCCACCAACCATTTAATTGACTCGCCATTTGTTTTAAATTTGAATACAGCCACGTCACTTCTGTGGAGCCCATGTTCCCACTTCATAACCTCCGCAACCAATCACACACCATTTGCATAGCTTTGAATCCTTGTCACCACACTCCAAACCACACGATGAGCCATAGCCCACCACCTTTACACATCAACCTGCGTCGACCAATGGGAGGTGTATCGCAAAATTTCGTGCATATGTCACCAACTCTCCAAAACCTTGCGATAAGGTCTGGCCCACCATCGCCAAGTCATTCACTCTCAACCAATAGCAGCTTTTTGCATCATTTGGATGTATAGTCAGTCGACGGGTTAATCGATGCGATAACCCATCGCAAGACTTGTTAAAGCGTTCTGAATTGAGTTTGAAATCCGCAGAATGTCATAAGGTTTTAACCTTTGGCTTAATGTTTTATTTATGTAAAATACGCCGCGATGTTATAAGGTTTATAAACCTTGGTGTAAATTTTTTTATATATATAAGCCATGATATAAGTTGTATTTATGTTTTAAAACTTAGGTTAAGTGACTTATAGTATATATATTGTAAACATGCAATGTTTAATATATATATATAACAAACTGTATGAAAAGAAGAAGAAAAGGAAGTGTACGCCCGAAGATAGAGAAGAAGAGAGTGTTGTGTGTGTGTAGTAGCCAACACAAGCAATTTTTGCATTGTAATCCAGAACTGTAGTTCTGAGGAAGAATTTCATTTTGGAACAGTTTAGATTTTTAAATGAAAAAAATATATACTCCATCTCTGTCCATATTGTTTTTATTGCTATCTCTGTGTTAGAAGAGGAATTTTTGTTTCCTCTCTGTTGTTCCAGAATAACCAGAAATTCCAACATGGTATCAGAACTAGATCGGGCTCTCAGAAGTTGTTGAAGAAGCTGAAGGAAGAAGAAGTTTGTTGAAGTTTTCTCCACCACTGTGAAGGTTAAGCAAAGTCAAGTATTTATCAAAAAAAGATTTTTGTGTTTGTTTCAAAAGTATAGTCAAGAGAACTGTAAAAGGAAGTCTTTTAGAAGCAAAGTTTATCTCTCAGCAGTGGGAAAGTTTGGTTAAGAAACACAGTCAAGTTTTTAGCATAGTTCTGTAAGGTAGCTATGGTAGGAGCCAACACAAGCACGAGTATGGGAAATAATCAACTCCCATAGTTCAATGGGAAGAACTATGACTCTTGGGCAATCACAATGAGAGCCATGTTTGCCTCTCAAGATTTATGGGAGCTATTTGAAGATGGTTTAGAAGAACCAGCAGATGAACAAGCATTTAATACCTTAACATAGGCAGAGAAGGATTTTTTGAAGAGTAATAGAAAGAAGGACTCAAAATACCTCTTCTATCTCTATCAAGCAGTGCATGAAAGCATATTTCCAAGAATTGCAGCAGCAAAAAAATCCAAGGATGCATGGGATACCCTCCAGACAACCTATCAAGGAATGGAGAAGGTAAAGATAGCAAAGCTTCAATTAATGAGAAGATATTTTGAAGTGATTTGCATGAAAGAGTCTGATACAATAGACTCATTCTTCACATTGTTGATTGGGTTGGCTACCCAAATGAGATCTCATGGAGAGACTATAGAAGAAAGAAGAATAATGGAGAAAGTATTGCGAAGCTTACCCTCAAGATTTGATGTGATAGTAACAACCATTGAAGAGACAAAATATCTCTTAATGTTTACTGTTGATGAGATTCATGCATCATTAATGACACATGAACAAATATTGAGCAGAACAACAAACTCATCTTTGGAGCATGCCTTCAAGACCCAAATGTCCTTTGGAAGAGGAAGAGGTCAAGGCAGAACAAACTATAGTGGAAAAGGAAGAGGCAGAAGCCAAAATAGAGGAAAAGACAACCCTGCAAGTACAAATGGAAGGGGTAGCAACCAAGGTCAGAATAAAATCCAAGGCAGCAGCCAACAAGGTGGACAAAATCAAGCACATGGACAAAGGTATGATAAATCTCAAGTCCAATGTCATTACTGTAAGAAGTATGGGCATTATGCCAATGAATGTAGGAAGAAATAGAGTGACATGGGTGGTAGACCCAGTGCTAATTTTACTAAAGAGAATCTCAGTCAAGAAAATTTGCTTTTAGCATGTAATATGGCTGAAGAGAAGAATGAAGATATATGGTTTCTAGATTCAGGATGTAGCAACCATATGACTGGAAAAATTTCTATGTTTTCCATGTTAGATGAAAATGTGAAGTCTCAAGTAACATTGGGGGCAGATAGTAAAGTCTCTGTCATGGGAAAAGGAAAAGTGAATGTTTTGATAAAGAAAGGAGAAAAGAGATCCATATCAGACGTATACTATGTACATGGTATGAAGCGTAACATTTTGAGCATTGGAAAACTCACTCAGAAAGACTACAATGTATTTTTTGAAGATGATGTATGCACCATCATGGACATACCACCAAGAAAACAAAGGATTTCACAAGTGAAGATGACAAGAAACAGAGTGTTTCCTCTCAAGATGAGAGTAGATTTGAAGAAAGGAGTTGCAATGGCAGCAGTAACACAAGAGACATTCCAAATAGAAAAAAAGGATGAAAACTGGTTATGGCACTTGATATTTGGACATCTCAAGTTTGGAGGTCTGAATTTGTTGCATAGGAAAGGAATGGTAAAGGGATTACCATTGATTTAAAATCCAGAAAGCCTATGTGAAGGCTGCATCTTGGGAAAACAACACAGAGAAAGCTTTCCATCATGAAAGAGCATAAGGGCAAAGGCACCCTTAGAAATAGTCCATTCTGATTTGTGTGGACCAATGCAAACACCATCATTAGTAGGCAGCCAATATATGCAGACCTTCATTGATGATTACATAAGGAAACATGGGTTTATTTCTTGAAGTTGAAGAGTGAAGTGTTTGATAAATTCTGCCACTTTAAAGCTCTTATAGAGAATCAAAGTGGGCAGCATATCAAAGTCCTTAGGACAGACAGAGGAGGAGAATACATCTCCAAAAAAAATTTACATTTTTGTAGAGAAAATGCAATTCATAAGCAATTTACAGCAAGATGCACACTACAGCAAAATGGAGTTGCTGAAAGGAAAAATAGAACCATCATGGATATGGTAAGAAGCATGCTGAAGGCAAAACATTTGCCAAATGAATATTGCGTTTAATTTGTACATTGTGCAACATATGTCTTGAATAGAGGCCCAACAAAGAGTGTAATGAAAAGAGTTCCGGAAGAAGCATGGAGTGGCATAAAACAATTTGTCACCCACATGAGAGTATTTGGCTATGTGGCCTATGCACACATTCCAGATCAGCTAAGGAATAAGTTGGACAGTAAGGGGGAGAAGTGCATATTTGTTGGATACAATGAAGAATCCAAAGCATACAAATTGTATAACCCATCTACCAAGAAGTTTACGATAAGCAGAGATGTGCAGTTCATTGAGGAAGAAGCTTGGGATGGAAGCATTGAGAAAACAGTAAATGTAAAAACATGTTTGTCTCATGATGAAGATGAGGAAGAAATGGCTGAAAGACAATCCTCAGTAGCAGCACCACCTCCACCAACACAAGGACAACAAGGGACACCACAAGAAAGTATGAAGACACCCTTGAGAAGTGATGACAACGCTTCTCCAAACACATCACAAGGAACAGATTTGAGTGCTTCTATGTCAAGCACAAGTTCAGCAAGTGAAAGAGGAACCAGATTCAAAAGTATGAATGAAATATATGAGAAAGAGGAAAATAATGAAGGTATGAACTCTTTATTTTCATTATATTGTCATGTAGAAGATCATATTAATTTTGAAGAAGCGGTAAAAGATAAGAAATGGATAGATGCTATGGATGAAGAAATAAATGAAATAGAGAATAACAAAACATGGGAATTAGTTGATCTCCCGAAAGGTAAAGAAGTAATTGGAGTGAAATGGGTTTATAAAACAAAAAGCAATGATGAAAGTAAGATTGAAAGGCACAAGGCCAGACTTGTTCTCAAAGGCTACAAGCAGCAACAAGGAAGATACTATGAGGAAACTTTTGCACCAATTACAAGAATGGAAATAGTAAGAGTAGTGATGTCCATAGCAGCACAACATAGGTGGAAAGTTTACCAAATGGATGTAAAATCAGCGTTCCTAAATGGACTATTGATGGAAGAGGTTTATGTTGAACAAGCTCTGGGATATGAGAAAGAAGGCCAAGAGCACAAAGTATGCAAATTGAAGAAATCTTTGTATGGGTTGAAACAAGTACCAAGAGCATGGTATAGTAGGATAGATTCCTATCTATTGGAAAATGGGTTTGTGAAATGTGAAGGAGAACCCACATTATACATCAGGGAGAAATATGGTAAGATGCTCATTGTTGTTTTGTATGTTGATGATGTTATGTTTACAGGTAATGATGCTTACCTCATTAAGAATTTTAAATCAGTCATGAAGGATGAATTTGAGATCACTGATATGGGATTTCTGAGATACTTCTTAGGAATAGAAATAGAGAAAAATGAAAATAAGATTTTTATTTCTAAAGAAAAATATGTAAAATAAATTTTGGAAAGGTTTAACATGCAGGATTGAGGTAGAAACTACTCCTACAGTGATGGGATTGAAACTAAGCAAAGAAAAGAGCAGCAAAGATTTTGATCCAAGTTTATATAAGAGCATAGTTGGCAGCGTTATGTATTTGACTGCAACTAGGCCTAATATTATGCATGGTGTAAGTTTAATTCCAGATTTATGGAAAGGCCAAAGGAAGCACACTGGCAAGCAGCAAAGAGAATTCCGAGGTATGTGAAAGGAGAAAAAGGGTATGGAATTTTATACACCACTTCAGAATATTTTGAACTTATTGGATATACTGACATTGATTGGGCTGGAAGCATAGATGACATGAAAAGCACCTCTAGATATGTTTTTCATATGGGATCAGGAGCCATCTCATGGGTTTCTAAGAAACATCCAATTGTGGCTTTATCAACAGTAGAGGCATAGTATGTGGCAGCTACAACAACAAGATGTCAAGCAGAATGGATGAGGAGAATATTAAGAAAATTTTTAACTATCTCAAAAAGATGTCTGGGTATGCAAGAATGCAGCAATTGTAATTAAGGGGGAGTGTTGGAAATTAATTCCAACTGAAAACTAAGCAGAAGGAGGAAGAAAGTTAAATTTTGATGGAAATTTAAAGGATATAAGGCAACAACGAATTTCTTATTTTGTTTGGCACACAATCATGCATTCAATCTCTAGTTTAATCTCCCTGCAAAGTCATTTTTTTGTTCAAAGGCCGTAGCCCTATTCTGTATTAAAAGCCGTGGTTTAAACCACGCAACCCCACATCTTTAACCCACAACACCTACTCGCCATAATGCTCCACCAACCATTTAATTGACGTGCCATTTGTTTTAAATTTGAATACACCCACATCACTTCTGTGGAGCCCACGTTCCCACGTCATAACCTCCGCAACCAATCACGCACCATTCGCATAGCTTTGAAGCCTCGTCATCACACTCCAAACTGCACGATGAGCTATACCCCACCACCTTTACACGTCAACCTGCGTCGAACAATGGGAGGCGTATCACACAATTTTGTGTATACATCACTAGCCCTCCAAAACCTTGCGATAAGGTCTAGCCCGCCATCGCCAAGTCATTCACTCTCAACCAATAGTAGCTTTTCGCATTGTTTGGATGTACAGTCAGCCGACGGGTTAATCGATGTGATAACCCATCGCATGACTTGTTAAAGCATTTTGAATTGTGCTTGAAATCCACGGAATGTCATAAGGTTTTATACTTTGGCTTAATGTTTTATTTTTTTTAAATACGTCGCGATGTAATAAGGTTTATGAAAC
Source organism: Pinus albicaulis (assembly GCA_034641835.2). NCBI lineage: Eukaryota > Viridiplantae > Streptophyta > Pinopsida > Pinales > Pinaceae > Pinus > Pinus albicaulis. The sequence continues at coordinate 324,175,774 of CM076584.1, read as the reverse complement.
TTGTTGTAAATATTTTTTTATATAAGCCGTGATATAAGTTTTATTATGTTTTAAAACTTAGGTTAAGTGACTTATAATATATATAATGTAAACATGCAATGTTTACAATATATATATATATATATATATATATATATATATATATATATATATATAATAGACTGTATGAAAAGGAGAAGAAAAGTCAGTGTATGCCCGAAGACAGAGAAGAAGAGAGCGTTGTGTGTGTAACAGCCAACACAAGCAATTTTTGCATTGTAATCCAAAACTGCAGTTCTGAGGAAGAATTCCATTTTGTAACAGTTTAGAGTTTTAAATGAAAAAGAGTTTTACTCCATCCCTTTCCATATTTTTTTTTATTGCTATCTCTGTGTTAGAAGAGGAATTTTTGTTTCCTCTTTGTTGTTCCGGAATAACCAGAAATTCCAACATTGAGTTAGATATTAACGACTCTGGGAGATATGGTCGTGGCGGGAGTCATAAATCTTCTGATCGCCTTTGAGTTTCTATTAGCATTTTTGTTTCTACGATTCCTGAGTTGGATGCCGGAGGCTCTCAAAATGCCCAAGTCGTAGCTCATAGACCACCTTCCAGCCACGTCTTGCCATGACATTCCACTAGAATTTCTGCACACTAGAGTCGTTGGAAGAGGACGAACAAACTTATGGATATTGCAGCAAAATTTCTCCTGTGACAACAACTACATCTATTGAATTGGGTAGTCCCTTTGTCAGCACACAGTCTTAGATTCAAGATCCACTAGCACTGCTAGAGAACAACCGCTGCTAACATTGTTGATCTTTCCAGATGCAGATCTACAAAACTACACTCACACACAGATCTAAACATCGAGAACAGAAATCAACTGTCACACACTTATATTAATCTATGTACAAAACAATAACACTCAAGGCTCTCACATCTTCTTGGACTTCCCTTAATGGAATCCAGCTATATCTATCCTATATCTATCTCTATATTATGATAGAAATTTCAGAGATGGTGAGATATTTTTCATATAACACAAATCACACATTCATTGTATTATTGATCACATCAATTACAAATATATATAGGATATATAGTTTTTACTTCGAGATAACTAGATCATGACTACAACTCATATTTAGGAAACAATAGCTTCTAGACTGAAGCACAGAGACTCACACTCACAACTACACATGACATGGAAGGATTACTTCCAAAAAAGTAACAAAACAACATTCCTTGGCAATGATCCTAAGAGTGACAGGATGGTCAAGAGTTGAATGATGTCTTATAAAATCAATTTTCCCTTTAGCTCTTTTACCATTGCTTTCAAGCCAAATGCTAATCTTCTTTTCCAAAATGATTCCATATAGGTTGGCTAAGATGTGACTAATAATAATGGTCCTATAATTAAAAGGAATTTTTTTATCCCCACTTTTGAAGATAGATGCAATCAAGTTTTGTATCCGAGGCTTAAGAAAGTCGTGTTTTAATGCCAAATTGAAAAGCTTATAAATGTGAGAAATGAAAATAGACCTATCTATTTTGAAAATTTCAACTTGGTAGTCTCTAGATGTTGAAAATTTCAACTTGATAGCCTCTAGTTGTCCTATTTGTAAACTTCTTAATCCCAAACTCATAAAAATTCTTAAGATAAGTATCCTATTATCTAATAATTTTCTTTCCTTTTATAAAAAAATATTTTTCTACCTATCTATATATATAAAAAACAATAGCATAGAAATGCTAATTTTATAGCATAATTAATTTTAAAAATAACTTTATATCAAAAGTTTATTTTCAAAAGTTAATTTTGATAGTGAAGGGTATATTTATGTTATTACTTAATTATTGCTATTATTTTTGTTTGTTACGGGTTTTTTTGTTTTTTAAATCATTATTTTGATTTAATTCTAAATTTGGTTATATTAAATGAATTAGATTTTCCTAATACTTTTAAACTAGTATTACTACATTAATTTAATGTAATATCTACATTATTTACTATACATATTAAAAATTTTGATAATCAATATTTTATAATTTCATTTATAAAAATGGTTTTAAAATAGTGAAAAAGAAAGTCAATATATTGTAAATAGTGAAATAAGAAATGTAAATAGGGAAGTAAGAGATGTAAATTAAAAATTTTATAAGCAAGAATTGATAAAAAATAGAAGCTATTATTATTGTCTTGATTTTTATTTCTAAATTCTATTGTAAATGAGTTTTTATATGTTTTAAGAATTTCAATTGCCAATGACGTATGTGTCAAGAAAAACTTGAATAGTAAGTTATTAGAATGCTTGATATATATATTCACTCATGTTATTATTATTTTGAATTTTGTTCCTAAATTATATTGCCAAAGAGGTAGTGTATCAGGGAAAAACAAACTTAAATAATAAGTCATTGAATTTTTTAAATACATATTTCATTTATGTTATTCTTATTTTGACTTTTATTTTTAAATACATATTTCATTTATGTTATTCTTATTTTGACTTTTATTCCTAAATTATATTGAAAATGAGTTACTATGTTAAGAAATTCAATTAGAAATAACATAATATCTCAAAAAATTCAATTGGCAATAACATAATATCTCAAGATTTTCATACTTGATATAATATCAAATTATATTATTCTTCATTAATTTTAATACCATCTTTATTTTTTTCAATTCAATAACAAAGAATCTTATCATATTAAATTTTCTAAATTTTTTATATTTATGTAAATAAAATTTATAATAATTTAAAAATAAAATTATTGAAAATTTTAAATTTTAAATTTAAAAAATATAATATAAATATATTTTATTAACAAATTAATTATAATAATAATTACAAAATTTAAATTCAAAATAAATATAATAAAAAAATAATTAAAATTATTATATTAAATAAATATTCATAATTATCCGATCCTCCTTAATACTTTCACCTACGTACACCTCGAATTTTAAAAGTAATGACGTTCTCCGATTCATTCTGATTTCTAAATTGATTAATAAAGATTTGAATTATAATTTAAGTTAAATTTATTGTAATTGACGGTTGTAAAATAATTTAGTTTTTTTACTTAAGTTATAAATTAATGAAAAAACGAGTAGTTTATAATGCGACTTTTTGAAGGCTTTTATGGTAGTGTTTTCCGGTCTAATTTCTCTAAATTTCGGTAGAAATTTATTGAAACTAGAAGTTTGATGGATAACCTTGCACAATCTACTTGTTTAATTAGTCGTTTAAATATTATTTTTTCAAAACTATTTTAACACATTATTTAAATAAATTGTTTAAAGATCTATATTAAGCAACTTATATGAATACCAACTTCATATATATCTATACATAAAAAAAATAAAAAAAATAAAAAAAATAAAATTTTTTTGTTAAAAGTAAATATTTTTTGAGAGTGTAAACTTTTGTGATCCATATCTATCTTTCAATAAAAATATTCCAGAAATTCACATCATAATTTATAGAGCCTAAATAATAATAACTACGTATTTTACTTATTTTTAAATATATAATAAAATATTATTAATCTTAATCAATAAAATCAGAAACAAACTTTAAAAATAACAACACAGAATGAAAAATAAATCAAAGGTTAAAATAAAAACTAAAAATAAACTAACAAATTAAAAAGATAAGTAAACACTAATGAAAATAATAATAAAAAAAATAAAAATAATAATAACGAAATGAAAACATAAACCAACAAAAGCAAAAGAACTTAAACTCTGATCAAGTGCCACTCTTGTTAGTTTTGATGTTGTAAGGTCTATTTATACCAATATCCCTATTAGTGAGGTGGTTGAAGTGATCAATCGTGTCTGCCAAATTGGTGGAGGTTTGTCTTACCTCGACCTTTTTTAGCTTTGAAGGGGAGTTCTGTGAGCAAACTTGTGGTGCAATCATGGGTTTGTCACTTTCCCTGTAGTTGCCAACCTTTTTATGGAAGCTTTTGAATCAAAAGCCTTGGCTTCTACTCCTTCCAAGCCTAACATTTAGAAGTGGTTTGTGGATGGCACCTTCATAAACTAGTCTCATGGTCATCAAAAGCTAGATTATTTTCACCTACACGTGAATGATCAATCTAGCTCCATTAAGTTCACTATGGAAACCAAGATTGCTGGTATCCTTCATTTTCTAGATGTGCTCATCTATAGGAATGATGATGGCTCTTTCTCTCACCAAGTCTTTTGAAAGAAAACTCACACGGAGCAATATCTTCACGCTAGCTCTCATCATTTTCAGCTCAAAAGGTTGGTGTTCTGAACACATTGGCCACTAGAGCTCTTAGGGTTTCAGATGATGAGCACTTGGAGGATGAGAAATCCCATCTCCTTGGAGTCTTTGAGAGGAATGGCTATAGTAAACATCAAGGTCTTAGGGATTTCTTAAATGCAAGAAAATGTCCAAAACTAAAAAACAACCCTAATTAATTAATTGGTACTGTTCAACTTCATTTTATCCATGGTACTTGTTGTGGCTCATTTGCATTTACCTTTGAAATATTTTTCAAAACACCAAAAAGGAATATATGATAGAAAATGTAAAATTTTGTGTGTCATAGAAAAATTCTGATTTATATAGTAGTAAATTAACATTACATGATGAGATGTGAAGGTGGGTCGAGTCGAGCTCATTCACGTGCAGAATAGTTCAAGATCCGGACCGATGGGCACACTCAAAACATTGCATGCTAAACAGGGTTGTGTCAGGCTCATTCGCAAGCTCAGGAGGGACCAGCGTGGCAGAACACCAGATAAGCTTAGGAGGGTTACATTGTGGAGCAAACAAACTAATTTCCCAAAGGCGGAGAAAGGGCACATTTTCCTTAAACACTTAAGATTTTTGGAGGAGGCGCAAAGGGAAAAATGAATGGTCATGATCAAAGCGCAGAACTGGAGCAGAGAGATAGATGACGACGATTAAATCACAAACCGTAAATCGCAAGTTTCAAAGGATAGGCATGGGAGGTAAGTGATAAAGTCGCTGAAGTGTGACATGCAATGCCATGTGGGACCCGATCGCATAGTGCACATCGCATGTTTTAAGAGATAAGTGTTAAGGAAAAGGTTAAGGTTAGTGAAATGAGAAGTGCGATGTTGGCACGAACGCGATGTGGTTCCAAGATGAAATCTAAAGGATTTAAAGTCCGGGCTTATGCGGTTATGCGCCATTTTATGAAGACATAGACAGAATGCGGCAGAAAAACTCGGGTAAGTGACTTGACGTAGATCAAAGGAGAAGAGGTAGAGTCGGGTAGCAAGTGATATGATTAACATCGTTTGAAGCACAGGGGAATAGGCAGAGTCAGGCAGAAGAGCGTATAGCGGCCCTATTGGGAGCATGATAGATGGGTCAAGTCAGGTACTGAGGCGTCGTTACAGATCTGTGTATCCACTGCATCATAAGCAGAAAGGGCACCTCGACACTTCGGGAGGACGCATCAGCAAAATCAGATTCAACAAAGCAAACAATATTTCTAGTTTTAATTTGTTTTCTCAAGTATGATTGTAGAAGTAATCTTAATAGTTTAGGTAGTCGAATAATTTCAAGAATTTCATGAGTTATGAATCACTGTGATGTATTTAAGTAGATAGAAATAAAGAAAAGGGGTTCTGAGTTTTGGACCTCTGGAGAATTGTTAATTTGGTACTGAATTTTCTGAGAAATAAATGAAAGAGATCAAGTTTCCTGCAGTTGTTGATGTTGATATGTCTTTCCAGTTTCGCTCTTTGTTTATTCCTCTTTGAATGAAGTGAAGTAATGTAATAGTCGGTCTCTTAATTACATCTGTGAGTTAGAGTTAAACAACCCTAATTTGCACTCCTTCACTTCATCTCTTCTTTCTCCACAAAATCTTGATGAAACTTTAAAGTAATATATTCTATGTTTGCAACATATTATTTCGAGTTTACTCTCTCTCCATGAATTCCCTCTAAAAATTAAAAGTGATAGATTCTGTTTCTCGGCATATCACTTCAAGTTTCCTTTACATTTCTTCTTTTCATTTCATTCGTATATCAACATTTTATGGAACTGTGAAGGCTTTCATTATATCATATTATTGAGTGTATTAAATAATTAGATTCCAAAGGTGTTAAGAAGAGGCCATTTGATATTATAATTGTGACATAAATTTAGAAAATCTCTTAAGCGCAGGTTCCTTTCCACAACTAAGGGATTGTTTCTTGAGATACAATAGTTTCTGGCACCATTGTCGGGGACGAAGAAACAAAGTTTATTTTCCTTGGTTTTTTTCACATTATTTCCTCTGGTTGTTCAGTGAGGAGGAGATATTCGGTTGTGCTTGTTATTTTCAAAATTTTAGCTTTCAAAAGGCCTCACACGAGGTCAGATACCTCATAACAGATAGTCCCTGCTTTTCCACATCCAGAAAGATTAGTTTCTAAAAAGGCTCAGAAACCCAAAAATCCTTCAATACCTGATCCTGGATTTCCTGCTCCTGGGAATAGTTATCATAACCATTTTTTTGAAGATATTTCCAAGGAAATCCCTTTCTGGGAACAAGATACTCCTTCCACACCCATTTATTTTCAAGAACCTTAGTTAGAAGAACATTCTTTCGAGTATGTTTCTTTTACCTCCACTCAAGCTCAACCAAATATAGTTGCTGGTCCCTTTGCTATTGTCCATCATCCCACCCCCAATCAGTTTTTCCTCTACCTTCATTCACTTTCACAGCAGGTTCATCAACCTCAACCACCCAAGGAGCAGTTAGCCAAGTTGTCAATATGGCAGCACCAACTTTCTTAATGGATAGATATGCACCACTAAATATTCTGCAACCAATGAATTCTATGACTCAGGAATACCTCAAATTACTTCCTCGTTTCACTGGAGAAGATGAAGTAACTTAAGAATAACATTTACCCTTGTTTTTCACTTTTTCTGAGAATTTAAATGTAGAACATCTTGATGTTGTGATGAGACTATTTGTGCAGTCTCTAAGTGGAGATGCTAGGAAATCGTTCAAAGATTTACCAAATGATTCCATAAATGACTGGGAAGAGTTAGAAACTCAATTCACTTAGAGATGGGGAGAGAAGAGAGATCATGGTTACTCATTGAAAAATTTTAATGCAATTAAAATAAAGCCTAATGAAAAAAATTCCGAGTTTGTAAAAAGATTCAACAAATTGTACAATAGTTTACCTATAAAGATGAAGCCCCTTGCCTTTAGGATCAAAGGTAGTTTTTGCTGGGGCTTTTGAAGTTGATTTTAGCTTTACGTTGAGAGAGAGAAGAGCCCCTAATATTGAGCAGATACAGGTAGATGCTTTAGAGATTGAATCTAGTATGACTGCAGCTGGAAATGTGAAAGGGATACAGCCAGTCCAAGAGAAGGGGAAGGTAAAAGAAGAATCATCACAAGATATAAGAATTGAAGATATGACAAAGGTGATAAAAAATATGACAAATAAGGTAGCTAAGATGGAATTGGAAAACAAAAACTCCCAAAGACTAGTACAACAAAACCGAGGGGGGTTTAACCCTCAATTCAAAAGACATCCCCTGCAAATCTTGCAGAGGGAAAGAATAGATCAAGACCAGGTTCAAGCTGCATTGTATAGAGAAGCAGGACCCGGAAAGCCAGTAGAATATGACCAAAAAAGTATAGAAGATGATCAAAAAAGTATAGAAGATGACCCGGAAGCAATTTGAGTTACATAAAAAGTATGATTTGAGGTCTAGAAAGAGATCTAGAGTGCGAGATAATGAAGGTGAACAACAAGGTTCCATTCCTCCTCCAATGGTGACTCCACTATGTTGTGGTTCCTGTGTTTTGGCAAGTTTGGCAATACCAAAAGACAAGACAACATCAAACCACTTTGGGATCTCAAGATCTAGCCCTCCTGGATCCAGAGAGGGATATCTCTATAAATGTAAAGGGTGATATATCTTTAAGGCTAAAATTGAGTTATTAGGCTAGTTATAGGGCACAAGGGTTGTTGTTTTTGTTTTTGTTTGTTTGGTTGGGAAACATGAAAGAAGGGTTCAATATAAGGTAAAGGAGTGAGCGAAGAAGGGTTTTTGGCAACGGGGAGATAATTCAAAGAAAACTCAAGTCCATTGGGCAATGGGGTCATAAAAGGGTTTACTTGCAATTCAATATCCAAGGCCTTCAAATGGGCTAGTCATCTAAAACAGAGGATCTCTAAATATGATAGTATGGGATGAAATGATAAGGAAATGAAGGTGAATGACAAGGAAACCTTCCAACATGACCACTTAAGAGCAAATCTAGGGACAGGGGATGTGTTAACCATCTATGATCAAACTCCTATGAGGCTAACTCTTCAGACAATAGAAAACATTTAAGATTTGACACAAAGTGAAGCCTAAGATCAGAGAAAGACTTTTAACTTTCAATGCTTTTGACATTCAACTTAAGGGATCTTAGAAAGCCTAACTGCTAGAAAAGGACCCTAGTGAGATAGAACTGACTCTAAATCTCCCAGTTTCCCAATTATTTTAGTTAAAACCCAACAAGAACATCTAAAAAAAAACTCTAAATTCATACATTAGTAAGCATGGAGAACCAACTACTATATTGGTTAAATTATATTGAATTTGTTCTTGGATATACAACTTGTAGAAAACATAAAAGATAAGAAGAGCAGGAAGTATTAGGGTACTTTACAACAGTATATCCTAAGCTAGATTACTGCTTCTTATCAGAGAAATGAAATATGATGAATAACAGAGGGAAAACATTGACGAAGATAGAACACATCACCACTGATTTACATCAGGATCCAATGAACATGCTTGTCATATTAGAAGAGCAAAACTAGTCATATACATCATTGTCGAAACAGCTTGATATCTGTCTGAAATCATCTCCCAGCCTATTTTACAACTAATACACACAGAACTCTATCTCAAAGAAACAGCTTACAATCCACGGTTAACCAACCAACAACCTTACAATGTATTTCTTTTGAGTTCTTATAGCTGAAAGAGTGGCAGTAGGGGTAGACAAAACTTTAAATGGCTCATTAAAATAGAGAGAGAAGTGTTCTGCAGCCCATTCTGTCTTAATACCCCCGTATTGACTTTCAATACCCTTTGGATGAATTAGTGGTCTTCGACAGGCTGATAATAACTTCAGAGGTATGTTTTTGAGGTACTTTCTGGCCTTTTGTACTCTGTTTGTACTCTAGGACAAGTAAGGCAGATAAATGACTTCAGGCCTTCCATACTTTGTAACTAATGCTCTGGCAATCTTAGGACTTCTGTCAGGGTGGTGATCTTCTCAGGAACTTGATGGAGAATAAAAATACTATGGGAACTTGTCCTTTCTTGGGAAAGAACGTTCTACTAATGTGAAAACACGGATATGGCTTGTTTCATGCGCTTTAGGCATTATTAGCCTTCTGGATCATTTATAAGGTCTTTAATCTGTATATTAGTCCTTAAACACTGGATTATGAAATTAATATTCAATAATAGGCTTTAAATCCCTTAATCTTGTCACTGATACACTTTGCCGCTTCTCTTCTAATCTGTTTGTGAATATGCAGGTTTTAATGGCGCTGGAGGCTTATGAGAGGGTTTCACACTAATATTTTAATGAAATACGCGTTTGAAACCTTCTCAGGTGTCTTCCCTAAAATCTTCGGTTCTGAAAAAATGGCATTTTGCGCCCTGTATCACCATGACAGTGACTATGTATAAAGAATGGTTTTCACCGTCTGTAACCCTGCAAAAACCCAATAAACATGTTAAGAAAATAAATGGGAGTGGAGGAGGATTGCTCTGGAGGGCCGAGGAAACGGTGTTGCAGCAATGGAAATGGTGGATGCAGGTGAAGAAACGGGTAAAAATCATGGCGAAATGGAGGAAAACTAGCCTAATGGAAGGTTAGTGCGAGGCGGGTTCGGGACCGTCCAATTAGACCAGACATCGGTGATCAACGGTTGACATTCATCGATGGAACTGTTGGGAGGATGGAAGAATGAATAATCAATGGGGGGGGGGGAGATTATATTGTGACCGTGGGATCAGATTAACGGACAGTGGAGATTCATTGATAGGGTCGCTGGGGAGAAAAGGAAAATGGTGGTTGAGTGAAGGCGATATCTAATCTGGACCGTTAGATCAGGTAAATGGGCGGCCAAGATTTGCGGAGGAATTCCTTTGAAAGGTCGGATGGGGGCCAAAGGAAGAGTGAGACTCAATATGAACCTTTTGATTAAGTCAACCAACAACAGAGATTAAAAGGAGAAGTTTGATGCGGAGGGTGGTAAGCGGAAAACCAGAGTGGTTATCGTGCAGTTTTAAAGTGGTTTTGAATTTTTTCCAAAAAAACGCGATTCCACTCAGCACCTGACACGTGGAAAAACAAAACTGCTCATATCGCACAATTTCAAAACCTTAACGTTCAGATGCCAAAATAACATGATATGCATACCAGCCGTTGGATGGAGGGCGGGGAGATTTGACGGTGGAAATGTCATCGCGATGGGGAAAGGTGCACGGGCGGAACATGTAGATGGGGTCAATGGCGGATTAAATCCCAACCGTTAGATATTGGAAACGAACGGTCAAGATCTATCGATGAGAAAGAAATGAGCAGGGGTGTATCGGGCCATCGGGTTTATTATGAGCTGTCGGATCTTATGTATGGACGAATGAGATTTGAAACTAGCGTGACAGTGTTACAAAGGGCAGTGGACTATTATACGGATGCGGAAATGATCTTGATCGTCGGATCTGTGAAAATCAACGGTCACGATTAAATCAGTGGGTTGATGTCACAAGGCTAATGAGCAGAGCGCAATTGAATTTGGGCCGTTGGTTCTTGTGGATTCAAAGATCCAGATTAAATCGGCGGAGCGATGATGTTGGGCTCAGGAGTGGGGTGCGATGGTATCTCAGCTGTCAGATCTGTATGGATGGACGGTCGAGATTGGATCGGGGATAGAAAATCCTAGGAGACAAGGGGGTGGCACTTTGAGACTTGCGATGCGCGATTAAGCGCCAGCCGTCCGATCAAGGAGCAAGATCAATGGTGGAAATTAAATTGACAGGGCAACAACAGAGTATTATGGGCGGAGCGCGACGAGATCTGGACCGTTGGTTCTTGTGGATTCAAAGGTCCAGATTGAATCGGTGGATCGGCATTGGAGGAGGCAAAGAACATGGAAAATAAAAGTTGTGATTTCTGATTTGCGATTGAGCACAGGCCGTTGGATTTGTGGATGATCAACGGTCCTGATTAAATCAGAGGTCAGGAGAAGAAAACCCATGGCATCGGAATATTTCGAAAGAACAAAGGAAAAGTGGGAAACGGAAAGCTCTGACTGTGATTCGTGATTGGGCCTAGCGTTAAGCACCCATACGTGGTCCTAAGGATAGAAAGGACCGGGGCTAGCAGTGAGTTTAAGCCCTTGGGGCTTAATATTTCAAAAGAGCAGAGAATGCGTTTTTTGTGTTTTTTAAAGGGATTTTTGGGGTTTTAGCTCCCGGTTGCGGGGCTAAGGGCCTATGAAGAAAGGGGCCATGGAATATAAGCCCTTGGGGGCTTAAGGCCTAGTATAGTGTAAAAAGAGGCTTTTTAGGCCAAAAGAGTGCTTTTTTTGGCCAAGAAAGGGGTTCCGGTAGGCAGAAAAAGGGGGTTTTTAAAACCAAATAAAGGGAGCTATAAGGTTTAAAAGGGAAATTTGATGATTTGGAGGGTTAATGAAGGGATTTTTTGGGAATTTCATGAGGGGAAAAAGGGGTGAAAATGGTAATTTTGAAGGGATAAAGTGGAGCAGATGGGGGCTTTTTCTGAGCATTTTTCTTTCACAAACTGTGAGGCTGATCAAATGGAAACAGTAGTGAAGATTTTTTCAGAAGACAAAGACATATGGAGGCTTCAAGGATGATAGATTTTCAAAGAAAATGTCTCTCTTGAAGGCTCAGAAATATTTTTAGCCACCTGTTTGCTATGCCAACATTTTATAGATGGATAACAGAGGCTCCACATGGGGATGGCATCTTCTTGAAGGTGTCAAGAAATTCAGAAATAATCTTTGGAAGTAGGCCAAATTCTTGATATTTAACCATCTTTCTCTTCTTGGATCAGCTGCTACAAACATGATGGATATTAAGTCAGTAGAAAATATTCTCCCAAAAATCTACCTACCCATCCTACAGTCCTAACATTTTTTCTTCAAGGTGCATTTAGACTTGCATACCTTCTTCATCATTTTTTTTGTATTGAAATCAGAAAAAATAATCTAATTCTACCCTTATTCCTCCATGAGACCAGATTAGATAGTTGGTCTCATAGCTTCTCTACCTACACTAATATCTGTTAGGATTAAACTGTCTAGAAGATTTTCTTTCTCTACATTCTAAAACATAAATTTAAAAACAGTCAAACCAGGATTAGATTATCTGGTTTGCTGTGGGTCCATGGCATAAAGACAGCTGCACATGAACTGAACTTTGCGGGAAATTGAAACCAAAATGTGAAGGCTTTGAAACTCCGAAACTTTGATGCATCCTTCTTTTCCTTGTGATCAGGTTTTGAGCTTATTGGAGTTACTTTTCTTTCTTCATTTTAGCTCTGGTTTTGATCATGTTAGAGCTAATTCCTCTTCCTTTCTTTGTTGGTTTAGGTTTTGGGCATATTAGAACCAACCTTTCCCTTCTTTGGCTCAGGTTTTGAGCTGGTTTGAGCCATTCTTTTGGAACTTCATAGGTTCAAGTTTTGAGCTTGTCTAAACCTTTCTTTTCTCTCTTTTTGTATATTTTTTCTATCTTTTTTAAAACAAAACACAGCAATGGTATTTACAATGGAAGTGAAAAATTTAAACTCTGAACTTCAACAGTAATAATGTTTGAGCATCCTGCCATTGACAGGAACCCCAAACAGATATATACCATCTAATTCTTGCAGAAAAAAGGCATTGGGACCAATGGTGGATTGGATGATGCAAGGACCTTGCCAAAAACTATCAAATTTTCCATGCTTACCCTTGTCCTCTCTCCTAGAGTCCCACTTAAGTACCTTGTCTCCAATTTTGAAATCACAAGCTTTTGTTCTTTTATCAAACAATTTTTTGATGTTCTCTTGCACTTTCTGAGCTCTGTTGTAGACTTCTTCTCTAGTCTGCTGGAGATGTATGGTTTGATTGATCCTTCTTACCATGTTGTCTTCTTCTGACTATATTTCTTGGACCAATTTTATCACTGGTACCCCTAGGCTAGTAGGGAACACTGCATCTGCCCCATAAACAAGCTGGTATGGTGACATTCTAATGGATTTCTTTGTAGTCAATCTGTCTGCCCACAAAGCATGCACCAACTTGTTATGCCATGATTTTTTATTCTCTTCAAGCAGCTTTTTTATGATGGTCACCAAAATTTTATTTGATGATTCTACTAACCCATTACCTTGTGGGTAATAAGCAGTAGAATGACCAAGTGCAATCTGATACCTGTGACAAAAATCAATCATATTTTTGGAACCAAAATTAGCAGCATTATCAATGATAATCTTCCTAGGGCAGCCAAATCTAGATAGGATAAGGTCTTCAAGGAATTTTATAATAACAGAGTCTATGGCATTCCTGGAAGGGATGGCCTCTATCCATTTTTTGAAATAGTCAGTGGCTGTAAGAATCCATTTGTGTTGGGCTATTGAAGCAGGATGGATTTCCCCTATGAAATCTAGGCCCCACTATTGAAAGGGAGCTTCAACAGTGATTGGTTGTAATGGTAAAGGGAGGAGTTTTCTTTTTCCTTCAAAGATCTGGCACTTATGGTAGGCAACTATCATTTTGTGGATATCATGGCAAAGGGTGGGACAGTAATAGCCAGCTCTAAGTATTTTTTTAGCAATGGTTTCCAATTGAGATGGCCTCCACACACTCCTACATGGAATTTGTGTTTGATCCTCTCTGCATCCACTTCAGGAAAAAATTAACCAACAAACCATTTGCATTTTTCCAGTATAAACATTCATTTAAAATGCAATAATTTCTAGCTTTTAACTTTAGAAACCTTGCCTTTGTCTTTGATAAATCAGGAGGAGCATTAAGATTTGTAAGTACATACAAGATGTCAGCATACCAAGGTGAGTTTTGGAATTGTTCTTCAATAGTAGGAGCAAGTAATCCTTCATGTTCATCCAAAGCATCTACCATGTTTATGTCAAGGGCTTGTAAGTTAGATTCAACCATTAATTGTGCCAAGCCTTGACCCTTGATGAGTTTTGTGGGTTTTATTTCCAAATCATACTCTAATATTACAGCAATCCATTTTCCCCTCTTTCCATCTAGATCTTGTGAAAAAATATATTTCACCACTATATTAGGCACATAGGCAATGATGTGCGAATGCATAATATACACCCAGAAGTCTTTTAAGGCCTTTACCAAAGCATAATCATGTTTTTCCATTATGTTATATTTCAAGGGTGCATCCCTTAGTGCCTTATTGAAAAAATCAATAGGCTGCTCCTGTCCCTCTGGATTTTTCTACAACAGGACAACGACCACTGTATGCTCTAATGAAAAAGAGAAAATTAGGAAGTCTTTAGTAAAATTAGGGCTGATTAGGACTGGTGCCCGAGTGAGTGCATGTTTAACTAATTCAAAAGATTTTTTGGCCTCTATATTCCATTTGACTCCTACTTCCCTTTTCAGCATGTTTGTCATATCTCTGAGGAGTTCTGCTAAGTTGGGAATAAACCTCCTCAATAAGTTAATTTTCCCAATAAAGGACTGCAATTCTTTATGTTTCTTGGGTGGCTAATCTGCAGTATTCTGTCAACTCTTTTTGGGTCTATTTTAATCCCCTTTTCTGATATAATATGGCCAAGAATTTTACCCTCTTGAAGGCCAAATACAGTCTTCTTGGGATTTAAATACAACCTGAACCTTCTACATTTCTCAAATACTTTTCTCAGATGTTTAAGGTGCTCTTCATGAGTTTTGGAATAAATTGTTATGTCATCAAGATAAATTACAATGAAGTGCCCTATTTCCTTTGAAAAAGAAATGTCCATGGCCCTTTGAAAAGTGGCCCCAGCATTCATTAGTCCAAAAGGAATTTTCACATACATGAAAGTGCCCCAAGGAGTTGTGAAGGTTTTTTTAAGCTGGTCTTTTGGGATTACTAAAACCTGGTTATACCCTGAAAATACATCTAACAGGGAAATCCTTTTTGAGCCAACTACCCTTTGTAGGATGTGTTCCATTTTGGGTAAGGGGTAGTTATCCTTCAATGAGGCTCTGTTAAGGTTTCTGAAGTCAATGCATAGTCTGATTTCTCATATCTTTTTTCTTACAGCCACTAGGTTAGATTCCCAATTTGAAAACCTCACATGCACTATGATACCAGATCCATACATTTTCTTGATCTCCTTTTCTACCAGAGGCAATTGTACTGGGTTAATTCTGCGCAGTTTTTGCCTATAGGGTTTTTGGTTTTCTTTCAATGGGATATTATGTTGGATGATCTCTGTGTCATAGGATTTTAAGTCCTCATAGCTCCAAGCAAACACATCAACAAACTCTTTAAATAAATGAATGTATTTCTTCTTGATGAGTGCTGGCAAGGATTTAGATAATTCAATCATTTCAGGCTTGTCATGGCTGCCTATATTTCATTCTTCAACATCTGATTTAGTGTGTTATATAGTGGGCTTATTTGCCACATCGTTAAAATCAAAAATGTCTTCTAAGGGTGCTAATCCTCTAGGTATGCTTTTGTCTTTGGACTGCAACACCTCCATGTCTTCTTTACCTGATTTCGTGTATTCTTTAGTTTGTTTTTCAAATTCTTTGGTCAACATGTTTATTTCAGCCTTATGGGATGGTTTTTCTTCATCAGGAGGCTCTTTGTCTGAAAATTTTTCATCATGTTTAGAGTCTGGATCAGGTAATTCAAACTCATTCCTGCAAAGCAAGAAATCCTCTATCTGTTTGTCACCCTCAAAGACCTGCCAATATTTCTCATTATATGGCACTGCTGGTCTGTATTTTGTTTGAATAACTATCTGTTTATCACTAGGCAGTATCTAATATGAACTAGCAGCACAGGCTAATCCATTTTCTATGATGTTCTGACTCCTAAGGACAAATACAAGCTCATATTCTATGAATGTTTTCAGCAGATCCATGGAATCATTTCTGTATGCCCTTAATCTAGGATGCTTAGTAGTGTACTCTCCATTTACCTGTTTGATGACTAATTCAGAGTCTCCATGTACAAGTATCCTTTGGGATCCTATTTTTATCAATAGATGCAATCCTAGTATGAGAGTCTCATACTCTACAATGTTGTTTGTGTATTTAAAGTCTAGTTTCAAGGCATGACTCTCAATATAGTTGCTTTCAGTATTGTGCAACTGTACCCCATCTCCTGCATTATTTTTAGTGCAAGACCCATCAAATCTCATGCACCATAAAGTATTGTTTTCATATTTGTTTCATAAAGGATTGTTTCATCGTTATGTTGTATTATGAGGTCTGCATCATGTTGTATAATGTTTAGTTCCTTAGGACTTTCTTGGAGTTCAGAGTGATGAGTAATCTGTTGTTTGCAGTCTTGGTTTTGTTCACTCTGTTTTTTTATATTCAGTACACTGTTCAAAGGTTTCTTCCTTGTTTTCCTCTACATCTAGAGCTACCATTATGTTAAGATCTGTGGGCTCTACTCTGTTGTTTGAATTTTGGTCCTCTAGCTCTGGCTCATCTATGCATTCATCATTGTAAAGGATAAAAGAGTCCAGATCTGTATGGATAGAGTAGATAGGGGAATTTTCAGGTTTCTTAGGGCTGCTAACCATAAATTTCATGTGTGCCTCTCTATATAGTCTTCTAAGTTGATAGAAGACAGGGATTGTGGCATATGTCATGTCCATCTGCATTGTGCCTTGTAGCTTGGCACCCCATGATCTTGACAACAACATGCCATGTGGTACATCTGCCACTACTACATCCATTACCATGCACTTGGCTGGGATTTGGGTCAAATTCACACAGATATCTTTGATTAGGCCAAGGCACTTCACTCTACTAGAGTCAAATGAATATAAATCCTTATAAGGTCTGGTTATGTGTAGGCCTAACTTCTCCATAATCACTTTTGGCATAAGGTTGTGTGAGGCCCCAGAGTCATGCATACCATTATGTAGGATTTTGTCATGGATATTGAGGCTGACATAAAAAGGAGGTACTACCCCTTCCTGAAATTTCCCTTCAATTTTTGGGCCAAACAAGAGGGTTGGTTGATCATCATTTAAATTGACAGTGTCACTCTTTTCTCCTAAGTTTAAAGCTTTCAAAATTTGACCTTTATATGCATCTTGGGTGGCCAACTCAGTGAGAGGAACTGAAATTTTGATTTTGGCTATCTCACTTTCCAAATTGAAAGGGGACTGACTCTTTGAAAGGTTCAATTCTATTTTATTGGCCACTATTTTATTGGCAGAATCAGCTTGCTGAATCTCACTATGTACAATGTTTGAAGTTGTTTTATCAAGAGCATTAGCTGCAATGCTAGTGCTGATATTTTCTTGACTTGGTTTATCAATATTTTGGATGTCTTTTTCTTTGTTTTTTCCAGAACTCTCAGCTACTGATTTGTTACTTTTAGCAGTCACTTTGGGAGTCTTTTCAGGTCTCTTCTTAATGTTGATTTCAGAGTTTTTTGCTTTAGGAGTATTTAGGATTTTTTTGCTTCTGAGATCATATTGTTCTCAGACCTGCATAATGGAATTTTTGAATCCCAACTTATAGTCTTCAGATTCTAACCCTTCCTCATCCCAATGTTAGTATGAGGTCTGATTATCTTTTGTGGAAAAGGTGTGAATTTGGTTATCTACTTCTACCATGTTTATGATGGTTCCGTCTGATTCTTCTATTATTCCTTCATCCTCATCAAGGAAATTCTCTCGGAATGGAGGTATGAATTGTAGATTAGAGTCCCTCTATCTATTGGGAGGGGTGTTTCTCCTGAAGTTTTGGTTCTGATTTTTATTTTGGTTTCTGCTCTAATTATTGACTTGGACAACCATTTTCTCCATCATTCTTTCTATCCTCTCCATGTTTTTGGCTAGACTATCATATTTGGAATCAGATGAATAAGCTGCAGTGTCATCCCTATAGGTTACCTTCTTTTCAGCCCTCATTCTAGCTATTTTTTCAATTAGGTTTGCTTCTACACTCACTGCTCCTTTCTGCATGTCTTATAATGTGTTATAGTCTCTCTCCCTAAGCTGATATGCCCTATCAGCATCAAAACCTTCAGGGTATTTCACTAGGGCCATTCCTTGGGGATGTTTCATGTGTGGTGGAAGGGAGTTGTAGACACTGTTAAATCTAGTATAGTAGTCATGGACACTCTCTCCCTGATTTCTTTTGAGATTCTTGTATTCTTCTAAGATTTGGAGAGGGTTTCTTTTTACTTCCCATTTGTTTATAAAAGTTTTATGTAAAGAGGGAAGGTCATGGATGCTATTGGGAGGTAAGCCTTTAAACGACTTCTTTACCTCTCCTCCTAAACTCTGAGCAAAGATTCTCATTTTGATAGTTTCATCTTCAATTTCCATATAGTCAAAGGCATCTTCCATCCTATCTACATGATGTTGAGCTGTGGAGGATTCCTTTCCAGTGAAATGAGGGATTTTGGACTGATAGTCATTGGGTAGTGGCACTAGAGGCTGTGGTAACACCAAGGGAGAAAACCATGCAGCCATGGTAGTGTTTTGTGAAGGTAAAGTTTGGGCTTGAGCAGCAGGTATATGAATGACAGAAATGCTAGGACCAACAAAAAAATGTTGAGCAGATCTATGGTGAGAGAGACCCAAGTTATGGATGAAATGAATATCAGGAGGTGTTGATGGAAGGGTTTCTCTATCCCTAATGTTTTGACCATGATGTGGTGGTGAAATTGGAGGCTCAAATTCTGTCTATTCTATAGCACAGAGTGACTGAGTTCTTGGTAAATTACTTGGTAAGTCTAAGTCAATTTGAGTGTTTGATAGAGCTCCAAAGTTTTCAGGTGTTGAATTAGCTCTATTAATGTGTCTGACAATAGTTGGATCCCTATATGTATAAGTCTTCCTAAGAATACTCTCAGGGTTGTCAACTATCTTAGGTGGGTTTGGATTAGGATAAGCTCTAGTATGTATTTTTCTTGAAGCCAGTATGTTAAGTCCTCAAACTCAACAAATAATGTTATCCAAATGTAACAGTCTTTAGGTGGAAACTGTCTTCAAACAAGGAAGCTTAATCCTATGTATTTCTTTTGATATGGATGATTTTGTAATGAAAACTGGTCTCCCAGTGGAGTCTTGTGAAAACAAAGATAATCAGTAGGCCCACTGATCATCAGTGAAGTCTTATGGTCATTCAGAAACTATGGAGTCACTAGGTGGAAGGTTTAGAATGTTTTAAGGAGATTTAATATCCACCACAGTGATTTACTACCAAACCAAGGCTAATATGGTCTCCTTTGAGTTCTTAGATATGTTTTAAGGGGTGTTTTACTCAAATTTCCCCAGCAGAGTCGCCATTATGTTGTGGTTCCTGTATTTTGGCAAGTTTGGCAATACCAAAAGACAACAAAACATCAAACCACTTTGGGATCTCAGGATCTAGCCCTCCTCGATCCAGAGAGGGATATCTCTATAAATGTAAAGGATGATATATCTTTAAGGCTCAAATTGAGATATTAGGCTAGTTATAGGGCACAAGGGTTGTTGTTTTTGTTTTTGTTTGTTTGGTTGGGAAACATGAAAGAAGGGTTCAATATAAGGTAAAGGAGTGAGCGAAGAAGGGTTTTTCACAACGGGGAGATAATTCAAAGAAAACTCAAGTCCACTGGGCAATGGGGTCATAAAAGGGTTTACTTGCAATTCAATATCCAAGGCCTTCAAATGGGCTAGTCATCTAAAAAAGAGGATCTCTAAAGATGATAGTATGGGATGAAATGATAAGGAAATTAAGGTGAATGACAAGGAAACCTTCCAAGGTGACCACTTAAGAGCAAATCTAGGGACAGGGCATGCCTTAACCGTCTATGATCAAACTCCTATGAGGCTAACTCTTCAGACAATAAAAAAAATTTAAGATTTGACACAAAGTGAAGCCTAAGATCAGAGAAATTTTTTTAACTTTCAATGCTTTTGACATTCAACATAAGGGATCT
Source organism: Pinus albicaulis (assembly GCA_034641835.2). Lineage (NCBI taxonomy): Eukaryota > Viridiplantae > Streptophyta > Pinopsida > Pinales > Pinaceae > Pinus > Pinus albicaulis. The sequence continues at coordinate 324,155,591 of CM076584.1, read as the reverse complement.
TAGAAAGGCTAAATGCTAGAAAAATACCCTAGTGAGACAGAACTGAATCTAAATCTCCCAGTTTTCGAATTATTTTAGTTAAAACCCAACAAGAACATCTAAAAACAAACTCTAAATTCATACATCAGTAAGTATGGAGAACCAACTACTATACTGGTTAAATTATATTGAATTTGTTCTTGCATATACAACTAGTAGAAAACCTAAAAGTGAAGAAGAGAAGGAAGCATTAGGGTACTTTACAGCAATATATCCTAAGCTATATTACTGATTCTTATCAGAGAAATGAAATATGATGAATAATAGAGGGAAAACATTAACAAAGATAGAACACATCACCACTGAACATGCTTTTCATATTAGAAGAGAAAAACCAGTCATATACATCATTTTCCAAACAGATTGATATCAGTTTGAAATCATCTCCCAGCCTATTTTACAACTAATACACATAGAAATCTATCTCAAAAAAACAGCTTACAATCCACGGTTAACCAACCAACAACCTTACAATGTAATTCTTTTGAGTTCTTATAGCTGAAAGAGTGGCAGTAGGGGTAGATAGAACTTTAAATGGCTCATTAAAACAAAGGGGGAAGTGTTCTGCAGCCCATTCTGTCTTAATACCCCTGTATTGACTTTCAATACCCCTTGGATGAATTAGTGGTCTTCGACAGACTGACAATAACTTCAGAGGTATGTTTATGAGGTACTTTCTGGCCTTTTGTACTCTGTTTGTACTCTGGGACAAGTAAGGAAGGTAAATGACTTCAGACCTTCCATACTTTGTAACTAATTCTCTGGAAATCTTACGACTTCTGTTAGGGTGGTGATCTTCTCAAGAACTTGATGGAGAATAAAAAACACTATGGGAACTTTTCCTTTCTTGGGAAAGAATGTTCTACTGATGTGAAAACACTAATATGGCTTGTTTCATGCGCTTTAGGCCTTATTAGCCTTCTGGATCATTTATAAGGTCTTCAATTTTTATCTTCATCCTTTAAACACTGGATTATGACATTAATATTCAATAATAGGCTTTAAATCCCTTAATCTTGTCACTAATACACTTTCTTGCTTCTCTTCTGATCTGTCTGTGAATATGCAGGTTTTAATGGCGCTTGAGGCTTATGAGAGAGTTTCACACTGATCTTTTAATGAAATACATGTTTAAAACCTTCTCAGGTGTCTTCCCTGCAATCTTCGGTTCTAAAAAAATGGCATTCTGCGCCCTGTATCACCATGACAGTGATTGTGTAGAAAGAATGGTTTTCACCGTCTGTAACCCTGCAAAAGCCCAATAAACATGTTAAGAAAATCAATGGGAGTGGAGGAGGATTGCTCTAGAGGGCCGAGGAAACGATGTCGCAGTAATGAAAATGGTGGATGTAGGTGAAGAAACGGGTAAAAATCATGGTAGAATGGAGGAAAACTAGCCTGATGGAAGTTTAGTTCGAGGCGGATTCGGGACCGTCTGATTAGACCAGGCATCGGCGATCAACAGTTGAAATTCACCGATGGAATTGTTGGGAGGATGGACGAATGAATAATGAATGGGGGGGGCATATTATATCATGACCATGGGATTAGACTAATGGACGGTGGAGATTCAGTGATAGGGTCGCTAGGGAGAAAAGGAAAATGGTGGATGAGTGAAGGCGATATCTAATCTAGAGAGTTAGATCAAGTAAATGGGCAGCTGAGATCTATAGAGGAAGTCATTTGAAAGGTCAGATGGGGGCCAAAGGAAGAGCGAGACTCAATATGAACCATCCGATTAATTCAACCGACGATGGAGATTAAAAGGAGAAGTTTGATGCAGAGGGCGGTAAGCGGAAAAATGGAGTAGTTATCGCGTAGTTTTAAATTTGTTTTGAAATTTTTCCAAAAAAACGTGATTCCACTCCGCACCTGACACGTGGAAAAACAAAACTGCTCGTATTGCGCGATTTCAAAACCTTAACGTTCGAACGCAAAAATAATGTGATATGCATACCAGCCGTTGGATGGAGGGTGGGGAGATCTGACGGTGGAAATGTTAGGGCAATGGGGAAAGGCGCATAGGCGGAACAAGTAGATGGGGTCAATGGCGGATTAAATCCCGACCGTTAGATATTGGAAACGGATGGTCAAGATCTGTAGATGAGAAAGAAATGAGCAGGGGTGTATCGGGCCATCGGGTTTATTGTGAGCCATCGGATCTTATGTATGGATGAATGAGATTTGAAACTGGTGTGAAAGTGTTACGAAGGGCAGTGGACTGTTATACGGATGCGGAAATGATCTTGACCGTCGGAACTATGAAAATCAACGGTCAGGATTTAATCGACGGGTTAATGTCGGAAGGCTAATGAGCGGAGCGTGATTGAATCTAGGCCATTGGTTCTTGTGAATTCAATGGTCCAGATTAAATCAGCGGAGCGATGATGTTGGGCTCAGGAGTGGGGTGCGATGGTATCTCAGCCGTCGGATCTGTATGGATGGACGGTCGAGATTAGATCGGGGATCGCAAATCGGAGGAGACAAGGGGGTGGCACATTGAGACTTGGGATGCATGATTAAGCACCAGCCGTCCGATCAAGGTTCAAGATCAACGGTGTAAATTAAATCGGCGGGGCGACAACAGAGTATTATGGGTGGAGCACGACGAGATCTGGATCGTTGGTTCTTGTGGATTCAACGGTCTAGATTGAATCGGTGGATCAGCGTCGGAGGATGCAAAGAACATGGAAAATAAAATTTGCGATTGCCAATTTTCAATTGAGCGCAAGCCGTTGGATCTGTGGATGATCAACGGTCTTGATTAAATCAGAGGTCGGGAGAAGAAAACCCATTGCATCAGAATATTTCAAAAGAACAAAGGAAAAGTCGGAAACGGAAAGCTCTGACTGCGATTCGTGATTGGGGCCAGCGCTAAGCACCCATACGTGGTCCCATGGATAGAAAGGACCGGGGCTAGCAGTGAGTTTAAGCCTTGGGGGCTTAATATTTCAAAAGAACGAAGAATGCATTTTTTTGTGTTTTTTAAAGGGATTTTTTGGGTTTTAGCGCTCGGTTGCGGGGTTAAGGGTCTATGAAGAAAGGGGCCATGGCATATAAGCCCTCGGGGGGCTTAAGGCCTGGTATAGTGTAAAAAGAGGGTTTTTAGGCCAAAAGAGTGCTTTTTTTGGCCAAGAAAGGGGTTTCGGGAGGCAGAAAAAGGGTGTTTTTAAAACCAAATAAAGGGAGCTATAACGTTTAAAAGGGAAATTTGATGATTTGGAGGGTTAATGAAGGGATTTTGTGGGAATTGTTTGAGGGGAAAAGGGGGTGAAAATGGGGATTTTGAAGGGATAAGATGGAGCAGATGGGGGCTTTTTCTGAGCATTTTTCTTCACAAACTGTGAGGCTGATCAAATGGAAACAGTACTAAAGATTTTTTCAGAGGACAAAGACACATGGAGGCTTCAAGGATGATATATTTTCAAATAAAATGTATCTCTTGAAGGCTCAAAAACATTTTTAGCCACCTATTTTCTATGCCAACATTTTATAGGTGGCTAACACACTACAAAAGGACACTACGAAACACGTCAGTAATAAGAAACATCCTGTAAATTCACTTAATAGAACAAATGTGCAGCAGGGTGAGTCATCCCAGAACAAATCAGTTGACACTAATATCTTGGAGAGACTTGTCACTGTAACTGAACAAGCAACAAATTCTAGAAAGAGTGAAGAAGAACCTGAAAAGAATTTTAAGCAAACTCATGCTTTCAATTTGACAAAAGAGTTGGAGAAGGTCAAAAATTAGGTGCCTCTTCTAGAATTAGTCAAAATACCAGCTTACAATAAATAAATTTCATAATTTATTAATCTCACATAGGTGGAGACATAAGTGACATAGTGAACTTACAAGAAGAAAATCCAGTGGTCACCTTTGGTCCTCATGTCGAAGAAATAGATCCCTCTGTTCCACCCTTCTATATTGCTCTATTGCTTCATGATTATACTCTGCATAATTTCATGTTGGACTCGGGAGCGTCCCATAATCTCATGCCATTGTCTGTTATGAAGGAACTTAACTTTCATATTACCAAACCTTATAGGGATCTATATTCATTTGATTCCAAAAGGGTGAAATGTGTTGGGCTAATTAAATATGTAGCAGTTTCATTGGCACAAATCCCAGCAAAGAGTATAGTCTTGGATGTAGTTGTTGCTGACATCCCAGCTAGGTTTGGAATGCTTTTTTCAAGATCTTGGGGAGAAAAGTTGGGAGGTGTACTAAAATTATATTTCACTTATGCTATCATTCCAGTTTTTAATGGGGAAGAAAGGAGGTTGTATAGGGAAACAAGGTTTGTGAAGACTACCTCAAAGAAAGATGCAGGAAATTCCCCCATTTATAGTCAAGAAATAGAATACCTTTCTTGTTTCATGCTGCATGAACTTAGATGTGGAATTTGTTGAAGACACATGGAAGAAACTCTCTTCAGCAGTTGTAAATAATGAGCTACACTCGAGGAAGATTTGGAAGTGATACTTTGATGGTGCCTACTCCAAGGAGGGCGCATGTGCTAGATTCTTGCTGATATCACCAAAAAGGAACCTCATGCCTTTCTCTTTTAAACTAGAATTTGATTCAACAAACAATGTGGCTGAGTATGAGGCCTTAATCTCAAGCCTTCAAGTTACTAAACAGATGGGAGTTCATTGTATTTCAATTTTTGGTGACTCTGAATTGATAATAAGGCAGATTAAAAATCATTGTCAAACCAAGCATCCAAGATTGAGATCATATAGGAATGAAGTGTGGGATTTGGTAGAAAAATATTTTGAAGCATTCAATCTTCAGTATATTCCGAGGGAGGGGAATAATTTGGCCTATTCTTTTGTAGTTGCATCCAACACCTTCAAACCTCCAATAAATCCAAGGTTAAGGTATGAGATTGAAATTAGGCATAGACCTTCTATCCCTAATAATGTGAAACATTAGAGGGTGTTTTATGATGATGGATAGATAATTCAGCTCCTAACCATGATTGGAAACTTTGAAGACACTGAGATAGACCAAGAGGAAGAAAAAACATAGCAGAAAGCATAAATAAGAAACCTTAAGCAATCAATAGGTGAATAGAAGGTTATCCAATTGAAAGATAATTTGCTCCCCAAAGGGTTGTTTTCGCTTGAAATATTATTCAATGCTAATGATGTTGTTGTTGATTCAAAGAAAACACATAAAGAAGAAGAGATGGAAGATTGTAATTTGGGAACTCAGCAAGAACCCAAAATAGTAAAAAATTTCAAAGGTGTTCCCAAAAACTACAAATAAAGATACATTGATCTTTTTAAGAAATATATGGATGTGTTTTCCTAGTCAAACATATGACAAAATCATTATTCAGAATAAGGTTCCATTGAAGGAAGAACTCAAACCACACAGAAAAAAGCTCAGAAAGATCAATCCATTGTTGTTAGCTGCAATCGAAAAAGAAGTGAAGAGACTGTTGCAGGCGAAAATTATAGTCCCTCTCAAATATTCAGACTGGGTTTCTAATCTGGTCCCTGTAAGAAATAAGAATGGATAAATAATACTGTGTGTATACTTCAGGAACTTGAACCGAGCATCTCTAAAAGATAATTATCCTTTGCTAAAAATGGATTATGTCTTATAGAAGGTGACATGAGCTCACATGTTGTATATGGTTGAAAAAATTTCTGGGTATAATTAGGTAGTAGTAGAAAAATATGATCATAAGAATATTGCTTTCACTACGCCCTGGGGCACCTTCATGTACGCAAGGATGCCATTTGGCCTTATGAACACAGGTTCAACATTTTTGAGGGCCATGGACATAGCCTTCGTTGGTGACAGGTTTGTAGTTATATATCTGGATGATGTAACTGTTTTCTCAGGGTCAGATGATGAACACTTGGAGCATTTGCAAAAAAAATTTGAAAAGTGAAAAAAGTTTGGTCTGTCATTAAATCCCAAGAAATCTCTATTTGTCTTAGAATAAGGCAAATTATTGGGTCACTAAATTTTGACCCAGTAAGGGTGGAAGCCATTCAAAATATTCCTTTACCCATAAGCAAGAGGGATATCTAGAGATTCTTGGGAAAAATAAACTTTCTGAGGATGTTTGTGACCAATTATGCTGAGATCGTGAGAATCATAACAAATATGTTGAATAAAAATGCAGAAGTGAAATGGGATAAGGAAGCAAGAGATGCATTTTCTAGAATAAAGGAAGCACCGTAGGAAGCCCTAGTTCGGATTAGCCCAAACTATCAAAAATTATTTTAGGTATTCTCATTTGCATCACCCACTAATATTTTTGTTGTGTTGTTGCAGAAAAATGAAGACAATAAGGAGCAGCCAGTTGCATTTTTCAGCAAAGTTCTCAAATATGCTGAGCTCAAATAAAATATTCTAGAGAAATAAGTATATGATTTGGTCAAAGCACTAAAATCCTTTAGGACTTATGTGTTGCAGTCCCAAATAACTACTTATGTTCCTAATTCTGTTGTGAAGGATGTGTTGGACTAAAGTGATGTTGAAGGAAAAACGGGGGAAGTGGATAGAAAAAATCCAAGAGTATGATTTGGACATCAAACACACTAATTGGTCAAGGGAAATGGGTTAACGAAGTTGTTGACAGAGACAAATTTTCAAGCCTTGGGAATTAATCTGTTGGCACCAACGGATGGAACTATAAATGAAGAGGGTCAAAGCAAGTTCAAAAGAGGTATCCAATATAATTTTTTATGCTCTGATTGGTATAAAGATATTGTTCATTATCTGTATTTCTTTTCTTGTCCAACTTCACTGAATATAACAAAATAAAGAGCTCTCAAGCTCAAGTCTCATTCATATGTTATCGTAGAAGCGAAGCTATACTGGAAAAATATTGCTGGTATTTTGCTGTTATGTTTGATCGAAGGAGAATCTATTGAAGGCACCAAACAATATCATGAAAGTCTCTATGGAGGAAATTATAGATGGAATGTCACTGCTCATAAAATTCATAAGTCAAGCTTATATTGGCCAACCCTATTTGCAGATGTTTATAGACTGGTCAGAAGTTGTCAGAGGTGTTAGTTTTTTGCTGAAAAGAAAAAGCTTGCTCCATTACCTCTCATCCCAATGTTTATTGAAGAACTTTTCATGCAATGGGGATTGGATTTTATTGGAGAGATCAATCCACCATCAAGTGGAAAGTTCAAGTGGATTATGACTACCACTGATTATTTTACAAAATGGGTTGAAGAAATACCCACTAAGAAGGTGAATGACCAAGTGGTGATGAAGTTTCTAGAGGAAAACGTTTTCAGCAGATTCAGATGTCCAGTCAAAATTGTGACTGATAATGCTCAGGTATTCAACTCTGCTCATTTCAATAATTTCTGTCAAACATATAATGTGATTTTATCACATTCCACAACGTATCATCCCCAAGGGAATGGATTGGCAGAGTCTTTAAATAAGACATTGGTCATAATATTGAAGAAAACAATCACCCAGAATCAGAAGGATTGGGATATGAAGTTGAAGTTTTCATTATGGGCAGATCAAGTCACTACCAAGAGATCTATTGGGAAGTCTCCCTATGAACTGGTTTATGGAACTCAAGCATTATTTACTACTTAGCTAGCCAAACCAGTGATTTCTTTCCTTCAAGAAGCTCAAGAAGCACTGAATGCTCTGGTAAGAAGATTGAACAAAATAATTGAATCAAGTGAAAACATAAAAAAATCAAGGATAACTTGATTACTTATCAGAAAAGATGAAGTCTATATTTGATAGAAAAGAAAAAAAAATTCTCTTTCAAGCAAGATATTTGGTACTAAGATGGGACAGTAGATGAGAAGAAAAGAGGAAGCACGGTAAATTTGACCCTCTCTGGTATGGTCCATACAAGATCTCTGAGGCAAGGTCAAATAACACATTCATTTTGGAAGATCTAGATGGAGAGACAGTACAGTTGCCTATGAACGAGCAATATCTGAAGCATTATTTCCAGCATTAAAAGTCAACATTCCACCATCGTAAATACCAGATTTCTTATTTTTCATATGTCACAAAGAAATATTTGACTCCATGCCCAATGGATAAGGCACTAATCTGCGATTCTTAGCGCTTTTGTGGAAAAAATCACTATCCCCAGGTGGAGCCAGATGTTGTGGCTCATTTGCATTTACCTTTGAAATATTTTTCAAAACACCAAAAAAGCATATATGATATAAAATGTAAAATTTTGTTTGTCATAATTTTTATTTATTTATATATTGGTACATTAACATTACGTGATGAGATGTGAAGGTGGGTCGAGTCAGGCTCATTCACGTGTAGAATATTTCAAGAGTCGGACCGATGGGCACGCTCAGAACATTGCATGTTGAACAGGGTCGAATCGGGCTCATTCGCAAGCTTAGAAGCGACTAGCACAGCAGAACACCAAATAAGCTCAGGAGGGTTACACTGTGGAGCAAACAAACTAATTTCCCAAAGGCGCACAAAGGGAACATTTCCCTTAACCACTTAAGATTTTTGTAGGAGGCGCAAAGGGAAAAACAGATGGTCGGGATCAAAGCACAGAACTGGAGCAGAGAGATAGAAGATGGAGATTAAATCACAAACCGCAAATTGAAATTTTCAAAGGATAAACGCGGGAGGTAAGTGATAAAGTCGCTGAAGTGCGACGTGGGATGCTAGGTGGGACCCGATCGCATATCGCACATCACAGGTTTTAAAAGATAAGTGTTAAGGAAAAGGTTAAAGTTAGCGAAATGCAAAGTGCGATGTTGGCACGAACACGATGTGGTTCCAAGATGAAATATAAAGGATTTCAAGTCCAGGCTTATGCGATTATGTGCCATTTTATGAAGAAATCGACAGAATGCAGCAGAAAAACTCGGGTAAGTTATCCGATGAAAATCCAAGGAGAAGAGGAAAAGTCGAGTAGCAGGTGATATGATTGACAGTGATTGAAGCACAGGGGCATAGGCAGAGTTAGGAAGAAAAGCGTATAACGGCCCTATTGGGAGCATGACAGCAGGGTCAAGTCGGGCACTAAGGCACCTTTATACAACTATGCAGTCGATGCATCATAACCAGAAAGGATACCTCTGTACTTTGGGAGGACGCATCAACAATATCATATTCAAAAAAACGAACAATATTTCCAGTTTTATTTTGTTTTCTCAAGTAGGATTGTAGAAGTAATCTTAACGGTTTAGGTAGTCAAATAATTTCTAGAATTTTAGGAGTTATGAACCACTATGATGTACTTAAGTATATAGAAATAAAGAAAAGGGGTTCCAAGTTTTGGAGCTCTAGAGGATTGTTAATTTGGTACTGAATTTTCTGAGAAATAAATGAAAGAAGATCAAGTTTCTTGCAGTTATTGATGTTGATATGTCTTTCCAGTTTCACTCTTTTTTTATTCCTTTTTGAATGAAGTGAAGTAATGTAGAAACCGGTCTCTTAATTACATCTGTGAGTAAGAGTTAAACAACCTTAATTTATGCTCCTTCACCTCATCTCTTCTTTCTCCACAAAATTCTGATGAAAATTTAAAGAAATAGATTATGTTTTTGCAGCATATTATTTCGAGTTTCCTCTCTCTCCATGAATTCCCTCTGAAACTTAAAAGTGATAGATTCTGTTTCTCAGCATATCACTTCAAGTTTCTTTTACAATTCTTCTTTTCATTTCATTCGGATATCAGCAGTTTATGGAATTGTGAAGGCTTTCATTATATCATATTATTGAGTTTATTAAATAATTAGATTCCGAAGGTGTTAAGGAGAGGCCATTTCATATTATAACTATGACATAAATTTACAAAATGTCTTTAGCATTGATTCCTTACCACAGCCAACAAATTGTTTCTTGAGATACAACAGTACTACTAACAAAATTGCTCATATTTTAAGGAAACATAGGATATCTTCCTCATTTATACCAATGAAAACCATTCATGGTTCCCTATGATTTGTTAAAGACCCGGTGGACCCCAAGAGTATGAAAGGTGTTTATTTTATCCCACGTTACTGTGGGATTCCCTACATTGGAGAAACCAATCCCTCTATAAATAGGAGAATTAAAGATCATGTTGCAAATATAAGGAATCGTAGGACTTGGCCCTCGGCCCTTGCCGAACATGTTGGGAAGACTAAAAACCACATTTGTTTGGAGGATTCCAAGCTCATTTCCATTAGAATCATACATTGAATAGGGACGACATGTGGAAAATTAGCAGTTGTTGGGTTCCATCTCTCTACTCCTAGTATTGGTCATTTTCCTCCTTCCTTGGTTTTTTGTCTCTCTTGATTTTGATTCCCTTTTCTGGATTTTTTTGTGTTATATATATATATATATATATATATATCTTACTGTTATTTATTATTATTTGCGGTTTCATTTGTTGGTTGAGTTTGTTGGTTTATGTTTTCATTTGGTTATTCTTATTTTCATTGGTTGGTTTATTTTTATTTTTTATTTTGAATTTTGATTTATTTGTTATTTTTTAAATTTTGCTTCTAATTATTGAGTAGGATTAACAATATTTAATTATATGTAGTTATTAATATTTTTCAAATTTTATTATTTTATTAATTTATGGTTATGTTTTTGTCAGGTTTTTGGATCAACACATCATCATTTCCCTGATGATGAACTACACTGAGTAGTTTGAAACACATAGGCTCTACAAATTATGATGTGATTTTAGGAAATAATTTTATTGAAAGAAAATATTTTAATGTTGTATATAATAAAATATACAATGTAGGTTATGAATAAAATATTTTAATATGAATTAATATTTACATATACTTAAAAATATATATCATTCAAAAATACAATTTAAACAATGAAAAATTACGCATTGTTTTTTTCTCTCTAAAATAAGTTTGCACCTGAAGAAATTTGATCCCTCTAGGCTCATGTTAGATTTGTGCTGAAGATGGATCTATGGTGGTAGGTATATTTATTTGCATCTTATTCCTATCCATTTTTTATGCAAAGACTTTCTTAATTATAGTGAGAAGTAACTAATGGTAAATATTTTATTTACTTGAGTATGAGCTATATGTGAGGATTTTATTTTTTTGTTAGTTTTTATACAAAGCTTAGAAATACAAAATTCACTACGCCAATATCTAACTAGCACACTAGTCAATGACAAGATTAAGAAAAACCCTAAAAAATCGCAATTGCACCATATGTTGCAAAGGAAACGTTGTAAAGCGATTTTATTTTTTTGCTATTTTTTCTACAAAGCTTAAAAATAAAAAAACCACTACCCCAATATCTAACTAGCACACTGGTCCATGACAAGATTAAGAAAAACCATAAAAATTAGCAATTGCACCATATGTTGCAAAGGAAATGTTGTAAAGCAGTAACATAGGAAAGAGTATTATAGAGGAAAAAATATGCGATATGTTATGTGATTTAATTGAATATTTAACTTATAAATATGAATTATTTTATTCAAAAGAAATTATGGGTTTGAAGAATTGTTTGGATAAAGAAATTGGTTTTTTTTATAACCTATGCAAATTCATCTTGAATAATTTTCATATAATTTTCATTAATTTAAAAAAATATACAGTGCACTCCTTTCTCTTGAAACAAACATGCACGGTATATTTCGTTTGGCCATAAATCCAATGTCTCTGTCCTTGCTAGATCGTGCCAAAGAAACGACAACAGTTTCATTTTCAAAACCCTACATCAACCCAACCAACGATTAGTTGAAACTTCCAAACAAATGGGAACATTATGGAGTAAACACGAAACACCATATCTGCTTTGGCAAAGGATAACATGGGCTCTTATCTGAAATCGGTCAATTGTATGAACCTAAGTTCATTTTCATCACTCTCAAATAACAAAGGAATAATAATAATAATAAAAGAAATAACATACTCTTCATCCTTAATTCTTCATCTTGTATACCCAAATAAAATTCAATCCAAACCATTTACGAGACAGGCTCTCAAAGATATGAAAACATACCAAAAGAAAATTGGAGCTCCGAATATTTTCAGTGACATACTGCACATTAGAGTTTATATCAAATCACTGACCGTATTTCACCCATTTATCACCTGTGGAGGAAGATGCTTTCATGTCGAATGCTTTTCCTAGTGTTTTCTTTTAGATTTTCAGCTTAAATGTTTATTTAAGAGAAGGCAAGCTAAGCTAAATAATCTGGGTTCAGTAAAAAATAACACAATAAGCTTCTGATCAAACTTGTCAATCCTCTTTCGAAGCCTGTGAAGAAAGCGTTCATTATCATCGTCTGCAACTTTGAAAAGGCTCTCCATCAGAGAAAATAGCTCGAACGTTTTGTCATCACCTTTAATTTCCTTGTCACCACCTTCAATTTCTTTGTTATAGACTTTTATAATGCAGTTAAAATAATTACCACTTAAAACCCAACAACATGAAACCATACCAAATTGAACTCTGTAGAAGTTTGAGTAATCATGGTTTTTCAAGTTCTTTTCTCAATCCATAAGTTGATTTTACCAGACATCGGTGAAACATGGATTAGTGATCAAATTAGCATCCACATTGAAAATAGTGTACTTGAACATCCCAGTTATATTTTATTTGTAAATGAGTCACCGTGGATTAGTGACCGAAGTAGCGTCCATGTTGAAAATAGTGTACTTAAACATCCCAATCATATTTTATTTGTAAATGAGTGTGTTATTTATGCTGGAAGTTTAAATGTTTTGGCTATTTATATACAAGTTTGTTGTGAATTTAAATGCAACGCTACATAATTATTTTGTTATAAAATATAAATAAAAACATAATACAAAATTATTGTGTTATAAAAAAAGAGATAAATAAAAACATAATACGCACACATACACACAAATCATAATAAATTCACAACAAACAATTCATAAAATTTATAAAATGGCCAGACCTTTTGTCACCACCTTTAATTTCTTTGTTGTAGAATTTTATAGTACAATTTAAAAAATGATTACCACTTAAAACCCAACAACATGAAACCATACCAAATTGAGCTTTGTAGAAGTTTGAATAATCATGGTTTTTCAAGTTCTCAATCCATAAGTTGCTTTTACTAGACACTGGTGAAACATGGATGATGAGTTGTATGTTTTTTAATATTGTCCATATATACAGTAAACCTCCTAGGCTCCCTCTAACATGAAACCCTAATTAATTATAAATCAGTGGCAAAGGAATAACACGGAATGGAAGCTGGTTGCAGTACATTGCATCTCCAAGTAGTAGTGTATGTGCTTTTCCATTTCAGATTTCCAAGATTATCACGTATTGTCTTTATTTGTAGATAGTACTCAGTAATATACTGGAGGAAAATAGGCATTTACATTAATTATTTTTCTTTATATCACATTGAAAGAAATATCATAATAGATCATATGATGAGTGCAGGCACGGAACCATGTGTGTTAGTGTGTTTGGTGCACGCATGTACGAAATCACACCAACCAAAGGGGTGTGGTTTACCCTCTTAATTTATTGGTCATAGGCAGAAAACGAAGTGGAGTCAAGCAATTTAGTGTAACATGCTAGAACATAAACATACTAGATAGAGAAATAGCATGCATATTCAAACTAAACTAAACTAAAACTAAAACAAATAATAAAAAAGCTCTGAATAGAGTCAAACAACTGCAATAATCCAAACGGTGGCACTTTCGGCCCCTCTTATTGAGTGCTGGTAGGAAATGAGGATGAAAATTTAACCCTCTTGCCAAAGGGCCCTTAAAACTTGGGTTCTAAGTCCCGATGCAAGGATGTATTTACTTCCAAGCTTGCCTCGGTGCAAAGTCTCCCTCTCTCTACTGTGGTGAACTAAACTTGTTCGATGGCCAAAAATTGAGTCCCCTCTATCTCAGCTCCGGATCACACACTGCTGGTATTGCTTGGGGAAAATCTGGCCAGCATAACAATGTACTCTCAATTTGTTCATCTCTTGGTGGCCTTTTATAGGATAATTCAAATCCTCCTACCCTCTCTTGGTACATTGTGGATGGTGACCCAAGAGAGGGGGATGATTCCATTGTGTGCCACAAATATTCCATTGTGTGCTCCCTTGATGTATAAGGAGGCTTTGTTGGCTGTCGTTAGGCAGCTTCAAGTGTGAAATCACTGTCTTGGAGTGTGTTTTTTGTGGTCCTAGAAAGTGACTTCCGCCACTCCCAATATTGCGCTCATTTCGGGTCAAAAGGCACGCAAAGGTGCTCTTCTTGAAGGAATATGCACTCAAAAGCATTTATGACTTGATCAAATTTGATTTTTCCCCAGACCTTAGAGATTTTTAAATACTTTCCAAATTCTCTAATGTCTCTCAGTCCTGTAAATCCTTCTGCCTGACATTAAATAATGTCGTCTTTGCTTGTACAATTTTCCTGTGTTAACATTTTCCCCCTAATGTGTGAGGTCTATGAAGAACTATATAGACGAAATACATTATAGTTTATTTTTTGTATACTATGAGTAGAGAGAGAGAGACCTGCTCGAAGCTCAGAATTGGAGATACCCTACACTGGTTCGAAGAATGACCATGTCCTGTGGGACCCCTATAAGCAAATATAATACAATATATACAAATTTTCTACAAGGCGAGCATGTCCCATGCTCGTAATTATGTGGCTAGTTAAACAAATCTATTAGACAAATACATGTTCTGTCTGTCTCACTAATATGGTATTTATTTGGTGGTTGATGATGACGACTACTGACACCCTCAGGGGCGTTTTTTCTTTCAAAATAGGTGGAACGTGGTACCCATATGTGTAAAATTGGTATGGAATATTGTTGTGCATTGTACACATAGGTGTTGGTTGGGACCTTCCCATGTGTTAGTGTCAGTATTGGTATACTTCCACCAGGGATCAAAACACATTTGCATGTGCATATTAGGTGTCCCATAATGAATAAATTTTTTATCATTCTGTTAGGTTATGACATAAATTTTCTCCGCTGGTGGTTGTCCTTGTTAAATAAAATTTTTCTCCCTCCAAGGTTCATATTGAAGACTCATTCCCATGTCCCTTTGAGCATAAGAAACCTATGAAAATTCTCTGATTTACTTGAAAATATTTTAAGTCTAAATCTTATTCAAAATCAGGTCAAAAAAGAAGTTTTATTAGGTCATTAGGGTTTTGCATTTTTCAAGGTCACTCCTTCACTCTAATGAGGTCATGACATATATATGAGGGGTTGAAACAAGATCAGCATGATGGTTTCATTATACTTCAAAAGTTATTTTTTTTTTCAGTTTGAAGACTTTATTATCAAAATACCATTTTGATAGAAAATTCACTTATGTAATTTATTTTTGTTTTTTCAAATGTAATTTTATGCTACTATATGTAATAATTAAATCCCATAGATTTCAAAGTGAACATGTCAAGCCTCAGTGAGCAAAAGAGAAACCAACTCCATGACTTCAGCAACCTGCAATATAAAAAGTGTCAAAGAGTATCAGTGATAAAGGAAAAATACTTCAAACATTAGAAAAGTGGGTATTCAAAGTTAAATCAAATTCCACTTGAATATAAAGCCCATTTAACATTTCAAACAAGCAATTTTTTCCTTTCAAAGTGTAAGGAGCATTCAACAAAGAAGATTTTTTTTAGTTTTTGAGCGAAATTGTGCTATGTTTCTTGGCGCTGCGCGTTCTGCAATTGGTGTTGCGCGTTTACGCCATCGGTGCGTGCATGTACCTTGGCGTTGCACTCTTGCCAGGAGTTTCCAATGTATTTTTTGAAGGCATTGTGTGCCTTTAGACTGGCTGCACATTTGGAAAAGTGTTGCGCGCTCACCCAGTGGCGTTGTGTGCCTAGACAGAGAAGATTGTTGAGTGTTCTAGTGATCCAAGCAAGTTCAAAACTTTTTCAAATTTTCCAAAAGTCCTCCAAGCACTTCTAAGAAGTAATTACATGTCATAAGCCTTGTTTTTAAGCTATTTAGTCACTCTTAAATGAATTTAAGTGGAACCCTAAAGGAAACCCTAATTTTTAGTTTGTGATCACTGATTATACACTTGTTTCATCCTCCTAAAACCATATATCAGTCATAGACAGGTTAATTTCATTGATTTAGGGTTTTCATTGATTTAGTTTGTCCCTTCAATCATTCCATACACTCATTCCCTTCAACTTTCAAGCTTCCCATCTCATCCCTTTCCCCTCATCTCATTTCACTTGTACCCTAGGGTTTCACAAATCAGAATTTGAAAATGACTGAAGAAGAGGATAGTGGTGTTGGTGAGGAACATATGCCAAGAAGAAATGTTCATAAGGGAGGGAAAATAAACAGATTTGAACCCATCACTACAAGAGAACTCATGGCCTCTCCTCTCACTGTCTCTTTCTTTACACATGTGGGTTGTTTTCATTTTTTTGAGAGAGTGCAGCAAATCCAAAATCACCCGGGGTTAACAAGACTTTTCATCAGCAATCTACATGAAAAACATGTCATTCTTGTTAGGGTCACCTTTGATATGTCCACCAATGCCATTTAAAATTCTACAGGGATCCCTATCGTAGGAGAGAGGTGGTTTAAACAAGCAAACTTGGATTTGAGCTATTATGAACCATATCTTAAACCTAGGTATAAGGATAACAAGAAATCAATTTTCCCTTTGTCTCATCTCCTTGACCGGTATGCCCCTATGATGAAAATAATAATGAAATATTTCACTTGTGAGGGAAGGTTTTCTCGCCTCTACTCATATCATATCTGTCTCCTCATGCATTTCACTAGTGTTAGAATGCTACAATTACCTTACTATATTTTCCACAACATTGACAAGATGGCCTATATTATGCAAAAGATGGATCACAATAGTCAAATTCAGAGTATTTTTCATCATTCACTCATCAAGATGGTGGTCATGCATCAGCTTCAGCAAAAGAACATTCCATGGGATACATTCATTGCAAATGAGGTTTTCACTACCCCACCTATTCATCATCCTCCCGTATCCACTTCTCCATCACATCTCGCTATTCATACATCACCATCCACTCATATCCATTCACCTCATGTTGATCCTACCTCATCACCTTTCTACAAACCTTCACCATCACATCATGATATCGAAGCATCAAGCAGTGAAAGGGACATTGAGGCAGCTTACACAAAATTGAATGATATTGAGCCATTTTCCTTGACATATCAGAGAGGCCATAGGCATGTGTTTGCTTCACATGGTGTGAAAGGGGCCAAGCCTTCTTCATCAGAAAAACAGGTAGACAAGTGCAAGGAAAAGGCTACAGAGACTATCATTGTTGAGCAGGAGGACAAACATGAAACTGAGCAGGAGTTTCAGTTGATTGACCTTGATGATGAGGATGAGGTTAGAATAACCAATGCATTGATAAAAGGAAAGGAGGCCAAAATTAGTGAGCTTCAAGCTAATCCTGGTAGAGCAAGGAATGTGATTGACTTTCTTGAGTTAGAGAATCAGCAGGTGAAGACAAAGCAAACCATTAGTGAGGTCAGGGCAATAAGAGCGCACAGAGAGGTAGGAAAGGCTAAGGCCTTGTTGGAGGAAACCTTGGGGAAATTTTGATGACAATGAGGATGAGGAAGATCAGCTTCCTAGAGAGAGACTGAGAACCATTGGACTAAAGAAGGATTTAGCCTGAGAAAGGCAGAAAGAGGCTAAATTAGGAGAGCAGCGTACTCCAAGTAAGTTGCTTGCCATAGAGATTGATGGAGACAAAGAGCCTTGGCTTGAGAGAGCCAATTTTAATCTAGAGGGCCTACTAGAGAAGGAAAAGAATTGCAATGATATTTAGAGGAAGATGGCAAAGCATTATGCCATGAGAAACAGGATTGCAAGGGCCAAGCTCAAATGTGCCCATGCAAATATTTGGGCTTTGACCGAGTCAAAAGAGAAGGAGAAGTTGAATATTCTTGTTGAGGTGTCTCACCATGCCTGTAACCTATAAATCAGCAAGAAAATTCACAATTTTGGCACATGTGGGACTTTTGGGAAAATTTTGATTTTTTGGGATAGTTTAGCATGCAAAAAATTGGCTAAACGTGCAATGCCACTGGAAATGCACTCTTTTTTGGGAAATCCAAATGGAAAATGGTAAGAATCCTCATGTTCCTAATGACGATTACATCTACCGTAGAAAGTTTCAGGAGATTTGGAGTAGAACTGGTCCTCCAGAAAGGAAACAAACCATCAAAAAATCATGTTTCGGCCCTCTTTTTCACCTTGGCACTGCGCGTTTACCAGTCTTGGGAGAACAGGATTTTGATAGGGTAGACGGAAAAAATTTTGGAAAGTGAAAGAATATTTGGAAATTGGACTCATATAACTTTCCAATGAGCTATCATGGAGTTGATTGGGACAAGGGGAAGGCCTCCAAAAGTGTGTTACAAAACAGGTCAAATTTTCTACCAAGCCGTTGCGCGTTTACCAGGAAATTTACAGTTTTACCAATTTCATTAAATTTTGAAGTTTCACCTCTATTTTAATTTATACTTGGGTAAATGAGAAAGTTACCATTGTAAATATCATATTTTACTTTTACCTACGGTAGATACTTTAGGTAAATCATTAATTTGAAGTCAAATATATCTGTTCTAAAAGATAGGAATGAGTCACTTTCCTCATCCTAGTCTTTAGATTTGTTGGAACAGGGTCTCCTAACAATCTGTGAAACTGGTCCATCTTGGATAATTTTGATATATTTTAGTTAGATTTAATATAGCGGAGGGGTTTTGGGGTGGGTCAAAGCCCCGAAAGCGTTGTAAAGGGTAAAAGGGTAAACCAGGGGTCCGAAAACTATGGGTTGCGGACCATAGGAAAGTCTAGGCTATATTGTTATAAATAGAGGAGCATTTTGTATTGAAAAGAACAAGAATGATGAAATATTGATGTAAATTTTGGATTAAGCTATCTGTTTGGGTTTTGGGGAATGGACTCTTACTGGTTGTGTGCGTGGAGATCCAAGTCCAGTTGTATGCGGACCCTGTTGCTGTGTGCACAGGTTGGGAAGGGAATTGTAAGGGATAATTGATGATTGAATGAATGAATGAGAAGGATTGATGAAATACTAAATCTGTGAGTAATTTGTGTATGAATTATTGCCAATTACTGTATTGTGTATTTTTGTGTTTAAGCTGCGAAGCTTTGTGTAAGGGTGTTTCTATACTTCGATCTGTTTTGTTCTGTTTATGCATTTCCGGATTACTATTATAACAACATATATAATTGTAGATCTAGTGCATGTGGATGTGCATAGAAACCCTCTTGGATGTGTGCAGTATAAAGCAATCCGGGTATCGCAGGACCAAATGCAGCTCTTCTTGCCTTACCTATCCTTTCTCAGGGTGCAGAAAACTGGTTCTAACACCCACCCATACTACCTCGGGTGAGACTTTGACCTGCGAAAGTAGCTCACTGCCGAAAGGGCCAGTAGTATAAGGGTTTGTTGGCAAACCTTGCACACCGAACCTGGGTCAGGACCCCTCGAGCCAACAAATGGTTCTGTTACCTGTGTTTATGCTCAACTTAGTGTTCTTAAATTGAGTTCATTAATTGTCAACCAGGGCTAGTAAACTGCTGAAGTGTGGTGCACTATATGTGCCTAGGTATTTGTTTCTGACTATGTTGTGTTTAGTGTTTTCTGATGTTTTTGGTTTTATGGTTTTATGTTTGAAAAGGGAAAGAAATAAATGCTGGTGAAAAGAAGCTATTGGTTATATTAAAGTAGAACAAGGCCTAAACTATGGATGGCAAACAAAAACAGAACAAAGCCTAAACTATGGCTGGCAAAAAACAAATGCAAAGCTTGATAATGACTTCATTGCAAGGAAATAAATCACAACATGAGCTTGAACTTATCCAATTCATTCATTAAATATGTGTTGGAAGAGCTTGAGAAATGGACAAGTTAAGTGTGAATGAAGTTCTCCCAAATAAACAATCAACTTACAATGTTACAACATCTCATCCATGGTTAAAGGTTTATTGGAACATATTTGGAAAAGAAAATTTGTAGCACAATAAGATTTTTACTCTAAACTAACTTCTAATTCTGTTCTGCAACTCAATTTAGCACCACTAGGCCTCACTCAAAAGTTATAGGTTTCTTTTTATGATAGTCCTTGAGAAAAGGCTTATTTGTGAAATGGTAAGAGGTTGCAAAATACTCCAGGCCTTAGACTGATACTAGCTTCTGTCCAGATGATTATGTATTAATATGAGGTTGGAACAAAATAAGTTTTTGTAAATAATGAAGACCGTGGTATCTAAATTTAACAACTAATACAATTTAAAATGCAATGGATAACAACTAAACTGGAATGCTAATACAGTGAGCTAAGACTAAACTAGAGTGCTACTAATCTACTTGAATTACAGTGAACAGAGTTAAATTAAAATGCCATTATCAAACTTGAAATGTAGTGACAGAGCTGAACTAAATGAAATCATCCTCCGGAGTGTTATGACTAAACTAACATGCAGCTAGTCTATTGGAATTCTACAGCCCATCTTGTTCAATGTGAATGATATTTTGGAAGAGTTTGTAAAAACAATTTTGGCTGTATTATTCAATGCAATTGAACATAAACATAAGATTTGAAATAAAATACAATTAAAATCTGAGATACCACAGTTTTTTCTTATTCATTGTTAATGATATTTTGGAAGAGTTTGTAGGAGTAAGACCGGCTGTGACACTTAGTGTAAACAAGAATAAATCATAAAATTCGAAAGGAAATGCAACTAAAACCTACAACACCACAGCTATGCCTTATTCATCGTGATGATATTTTGGAAGAGTTTATAAGAGTAATTCTAGCCGTGATGATTAATGTAAACAAGTATGAAACATAAACTTCAAAAACGTGCATAAGCTAGAAATAAAAAAACAAGACTAAAATACTTATCTAAACCATATAAAAAAGCTGCTCAGGAGGCAGGGGCCCTCTACCACCGGAGTAGCACGCAAAATCTACTTCAATATTGACTCAGTGCTTTCAATAAAGTGATACTTCTTGCATTAGAGAGAAATTACTTCAAAACAGAGTGTTTTCGTACTGCTGAAATCTAGCAGTCAAATACAAAATCTAACCTTGTCCCTCGGTTTCCCAAGCCATATTTATAATCAAAATTACATAACTGTCTTGAGATAACCTAGGGATAATTGTCTTTCCAAATTAAAATTGAACTAGGACTCTGATGGTGGTCTCGTAACATGATTAAGGACATCTAGAATGTCCTTGTCCTATTAGGAGTCTATCTCCTAGTTTGAGTTCCCACGTGCATAACCACCTACAGAATTTCGTTCAAACTTCGTGGAGAGAAAAAAATGATGAGGGAATGATGTGGAATATGCCCATATGTGTTTTTCTCCAAGATGACACCTGGAACCTACGTAGACATGAAGACAGCTGCAGAATCAGCAACTAGCTACAGAATGTCTGCATTTTGTAGCTAGATCTAGTTCAAAAAGTACTACAATGACAAAATCATAAAAACATAGCAAGTTAGTCATGATATTCATTCTTAAAGTAATTTTAACTAATTCTACTGATCGTTTGAGCCTGTGATTAATAATGGACAAAGGAAATGGAGTGGAATGTCGTGGAAGAAAGAACATCTTTGGAGCTCAACAACCGGGACCTAATGAAGTCTGAGAAAGGGATCGGGTAATGACAAGAGGATACTGGAAACCTGAAATAAAGGAGATCAAAGATTGGTTTGAAAGGCAGATCCAAGAATTCACAGTAAAAGAAAATTGCAGTGAAAGGCTAATAGCGGAAAAGTGGGAAAATAGGTACATTCTGACAGAAAGCTACAAAATATTCTTTTTAACATTCACGATCGAGCTTAAGGAGTGGCTGGCCATACTAGTCAAATTCTAGAAGTGCTGGAAAGACGAATGAGTCACTCAGTGGAACCCGGAGCTGATCCGGCAGCTCAAAAAGACTAATAATACTATCGCGCGCACGGTAGATCACTAGGTGGATAGTGTGCTTGGAGGATTTGTGAAGGAATTTGCCATTGATTAGCTTGTCTCATATTCTGAAGCTTAGGGATGATTATTTAAAGGATTTCGGGGCAAATTCCCGAGGACATTACCATTGTTGATCAAGATATTACTGTGTGAAAAGAGCATTATGTGTAGTCATACCGAATGACCTCGGACCTAGATGGGAGTGTGACGCGTAGCGTCATATACTATCGGACCAACCTTAATGGTGGGAGATCCGCCTATAATCCGTTGCAAGAACTAGCTACATCGCCACCTAGGGTGTGCAAAGGTAAGAATTCACCCATACCTCCGGCCCCCCTAAATAGTGATATGGCTGCGCACTTGAAACTACCTACCTTCAAGGGGGTAGGAGATGAGGATATGGACCGGTTTTGGTTCGTTGCAGACTCCATTTGGACTGCGCAGAATGTGGCGAGTGATACGGTAAAAAGGACACAACTGTCGCTGGCATTCGAGGACCAGGCCCTGGACTGGTATATTCGATACATTGCTCTAAATGGGAGCACATCCATTTAAGACATCAAAGACGCTCTGAAGCAACAGTTCTGGTAACCTAAATCTTATTCCCAACTGGTAGTAGAAGTAAAGGATTTCAAACAAGGTGCGTCTGAGTCAGTATGGGAGGTTGATCAACAGTTGAAGAAGGAAATCAGGGAAGGAGGGTTTGAGTATGATGATAGTCAGCATATAGAATGGTTCATCGCTATGTTGTTACCTCACCTACGCACTCCAATGAGTCATCAAACCTTTGAATCACAAGAGAAAGTTGTGGAAGTCACTATGAAACTAGAAGTTTCCCCCTGAGATGATATGTCGGTGGGGGTACAACAAATTCAGGAACAACTTGGGGCGATGCATATGGAAATACAAAACCTGCGAAAGGAGCGAGGAAGGGATGGTTGCATAGATATTTGGTGCATATGATGTCGGGTGTCCAGCCATACAAAATATCAGTGCCCTCTACTTATGGATTACATGCAAGTAGGGGGACCTAGCCCGGTATGCCCAGGGACAAGTAGGGAGCCTATTCTGTCATGACCAGGATCTGTGCTATGGTGTGATGACTGTCGGGTAGCAGGACTGCATGATACGAACCATTGCCCTTGGCTAGGTGTGTATGTCCTAGAATTAAAGCAATAATGGTGCAGATTATGCCAATCATTGGGGAACGATGAGTAGAACTGTCGTACTTATGACTTAATGATGGATCGTGGGAGATTATATAGGTTACAATCATACCCTGCGTCACCAAGGATTTTTGTACACTTTGGAGGATCAATGGCCAGAGGCAGAGGAGGTTGGGAAGGAAGCGCAGGACGAGGATGTGGGTAGCTAATCTATTAAAACTGTGGGGAAATATGACACTTTGCCAGAGAATGCCCAAATTCCACTAGACCATCATGCAAATATTGTAGGCAGTTGGACCATGTGGTGGAGGATCACCCAATTTTAATATCGAAGATGCAGGAAAAGCATCCCACCCCTACGCAGAACGTACAACAAGTTAAAACCGAACTAAGGAATGTGACTCCAAGTGTAAAAGTCATGACACACAGTGGGATGGTCACCCAGGGAGCAAAGGAGGATCTTGCCCCTAAGGAGGAAGTGAAGGAACAGGTACCATTGAAAGGCCCCGCACAGTAGCCGACACATCTCCAGATAGAAGAAGGAGTGGACCCCTTTTTGAAGGCATGTCTGAAGTTTCTAAGAAACCCATAGGCCGTAGGAAATCTCCACGCACTACTAAACACCTGCACAGCGCGGTCCGATTTTATCCCTGGGACCAAGGATATACATAAACTATACAGCTATAAGAAATGCACCGAAAGAGAAATGTGGTTGACTGCGCAAATTGGTGACTACGAAATGGATCAGGTCATCTTGGATCTCGGGTCAGATGCGAATGTATTACCAAAGTAGACATGGAAATGAATGGGAGAGCCTAAATTGGAATGGTCCACCATCCAGTTGCGCATGGCAAATCAACAAAAATAATTCCTTTAGGGTGGTTGCCAAGAGTCATGGTAGATATCGCAGGAGTAAAGGCCCCAGCTAACTTTGAAGTAATCGAAATTGTGGAAGATGCAGATCCTTACCCTGTGCTCCTCAGATTGGACTGGGCTATAGACATGGGGGGTGTTATAAATCTCAAGAAGCGCAGCATGGTGTTTGAAAACAAAGGTACGCGTGTCATAGTGCCACTAGATCCAGCAGAAGGTGCGCACTATACAGAGCCAGCCTACGAGGAGGAGGAAATAGATCACATTTATAAATTGATTGCGCGGGATGAAGATCAGATGAACCCCACGGACGAAGGAGTGCTCTGCTAGGAAAAAGACATTGAAAGTTTTTCTGACTCTGATGAAGAGCTGGAGAATTGGCAAGGTTGGTTGCACGAAGTCTCGGCGCTACGATATCTTCGGACCACCCGAAATTTCCGTCGCATATCTACTAAGGAAAGAGCCCTGCCTTACCATGATGACACATGAGAGAATAAGGAGATTGATGAACCTAATATCCCCATGGAACGCAGGATAGGAATACTACCACTAACACTGCGTGGAGCACCTGCTCAAGGGCCGATATTCATCACTCAGGAGAAGTATTGGAATAGGGTAATCCTGTGTTTAGGGATCGCAGTTATCAGATGGGCCCCATGGTTAGTCGACCTACGAAGATACTTGCAGACATACAACACTCAAGGGTGCGATCAGATCTTCCCCGGGCATACCCCTCTAGTTAACGCTGCCCCAAGTGTGCATTCAAGTATGGACCCACCTGAACCTATGTACAATGGGAGAACTGGTGCTCACTTCAAGTAACAGATGACATAGTGATGCTTGACGCAGCTCTACTAAACCAAGATGTCTTGCCCAAGGATGAAGCGCATGGCCCAAGAAGATTGGTGGCCAACTTACAGAGCCCTGTTAGGGAACACCTTGCATTGACCTCAATTCAGGGTACACAAACTGCACACAGACGTCACTCGGAATCTGACATTCTGTGGAATAGACATCAGGTCCGAATAATGACCATCAGTACACTCCATTTAGATAAGAAAGTACCCTTGTAATTATGCACAAGTGGTGGCGGACCATCAATGTAGCCATTTATGGTAAGCTTAATCCGAATTGCTGATGGTAAGTTTTCTGTATGAGCTACTTCCTCATTAAATAGCTCCGGACGACCTGCGGTTGGTAGAATAACTTCACAACAATCTATTTATTGGTTCTGGAATATGCTCCTGTTATCGGCCTACTGGGTTTCTATGATCAGTGACATTCTCTGGCGTGGCCGTTGTCTTGTTACTAAGATGGACCTTAACCCGCCGAATGATCCATTCCCGAGCTACTCAATACTCACAGACAGTATCGTGAGAAGGCCTGAGAATGCTGAGAGTAGTCAAAGAATTGAGCGCTAGCTTCCTGCAGAGAGAATTGGCTATGAGCCACGTACAGAAGGGCACCGTTACGGCGCAATGGGAATAGTCGACCTTCGCACCTCGGGGACAACCGTGACGTTAAGCATAGACGAAGGTACGTCGGTATCCTGCTCCCCCGATTGCAGCATCACAATCAAGTCACCGTTGGTTCTGCACCAAGACGGAATGCTGAGGTATAGGGACATGTTGCAACTTCTCCGCAACTCCAGAGTGCCACCCAACAGAAGCAATGTTTGTTCGCTCCCTTGCACTGCCCTAGTTCACCGTCATGATCTGACCACTAGGGACATCAAAATGGATTTGGTGCTGATATTATGCACAATGCTCCGAGAATTATACACCAGAGTGGAGCGAGAGATTCGTCACCATGACCAGGCTACACGACAGTAGTCCAAAATCTCCCTGCAAGAATGGGCCTAGCGGGTTGCATGCATTGCAGAAGCAACAAAGGTTATTCAAGAGCAGCTTACGCAGGGTACACAGTTGTTCGAAATAGCTACACAGCTCTCGATAATCGTCTAGTACCATCCTCTACTTCAGCAGGCCCAGGAATACCTCCAGCAAGCGGAAGCTCCTCTCGACCAAGTCAGAGCCCCCATTCAGCGTCACGCCGCGATGGACACAATCACGAACCTTCACCATGCCAATCATGTCGTCAGTAAATGGTTGGAACCATGGGGCGCCACCACCCTCCAGATAGCTCAAGATGCTTAGGTTGCCATTTCGCGCCTCCACCATCTGTTAGAGCAAGTTCTCATGGCCTCCGATGGCCCTACCTCCATAACGCTTGTCAACATTGTGCAACGAGCTACTGCTCAGAGTCAGGATGTAATTCCTCTGCTCCTCTGCGCTCCTGATACCTTGCATGCGCATGTAGAAGCCACACCACCACAGTGACTCGAGACGAGTCACAAGATTGTTTTGGGGCACTGTTGGAACGGGGTCTCCTAACAAGCTGCAAAACTGGTCCATTTTGGATACTTTTGACATATTTTACTTATATTTAATCTAGCGGAGGGGTTTTTGGGTGGTTCAAAGCCCCGAAAGCATTGTAAACGGTAAAAGGGTAAACCAGGGGTCCGAAAACCATGGGTTGCAGACCATAGGAAAGTCTAGGCTATATTTTTATAAATAGAGGAGCATTTTGTATTGTAAAGAACAAGAATGATGAACTATTGATTCGAATTGTGGATTAAGCTAACTGTTTGGGTTTTGGAGAATGGACTCCTGCTAGCTATGTGCGCGGAGATCCAAGTCCAGCTGTGTGCACAGGTTGGGAAGGGAATTGTAAGGGATAATTGATGATTGAATGAATGAATGAGAAGGATTGATGAAATACTGAATCTGTGAGTAATCTGTGTATGAATTATTGGTAATTACTATACTCTATATTTCTGTGTTTACGCTGCGAAGCTCTGTGTAAGGATGTTTCTGTGCTTCGATCTGTTCTGTTTATGCATTTCCGGATTATTGTTATAACAACATATATAATTGTAGATCTAGTGCATGTGGATGTGAATGAAAACCCTCTTGGCTGTGTAGTATAAAGCGATTTGGGTATCACAAGACCAAATGTAGCTCTACTTTCCTTACCTATCCTTTCTCAGGGTTCGGAAACCTGGTTCCAGCACCCACCCATACTACTTCGGGTGAGACTTTGACCAACGAAAGCAGGTCATTGCCGAAAGGGCCAATAGTATAGGGTTTTTTTGGAAAACCTTGCACACCGAACCTGGGTCAGGACCCCTCAAGCCAACAAGCTTTTAGTTCAGTTTTTGGTGTAACAACTCCCTCAGATCATGGATTCGACCCCTGAGGATGAGAGGAAGTGGTTTTGAAGTCTATAAGGTGTACCTTTTCAGTCTTTGTAATGGTTGGAATAAGTTGAAGAGATTGTATTGATCAAGTATCGTTTCTGGCTTGGACATTAATGGGAAATTGCAGCTATTTTCTTGGGATCCCTATGGTATGAGCTTTAAACATTGTTTCTTCTCTGTGATTGATTTTTTAGAATGTATTGTTAATTCATAAACCATTTCACATCTATAATATAATTGATTTCAAGTTTGAAAGACATAATTCATATTTATTTATGCTCTGTTTTGGGAAATTCAGTATAATGTGTTCATTTTCTTCAGTTTAGAGAAAACACATTTCAGATGCTTTCTCTATCTCCTTACCAATCTTTCCATCTAATTTAATTCTCTTTGAATGTTAAAACTTTTACCTACCTTGCCTCATCAAACAAACTGCAATTTCATCCTCTTGGCCCTGATCTATCCCCTTAACCTAATCCTTGTTCAGTGAGCCCAACCCTAAAATAAAAATCAAAACTCATTGTATTCATTAGCTAACGTAAAATATTTTTCATCCAGTCCTCTTGGATGTGATTCTATTGAGAAATATCTCTCTGACTTGGTAGGGCTTGATATCAAGTCCAAAGTTTGGTTTGAGGTTACCTCAAGATTGCCTTCTTCAGCCTGAGGATCAATCCGAGTGATAACATTTTGGCGACCATACTGGGGAAGAAAAGAGTAAGATCATATCAACCCCAGAGATAAGCTTTCATTGAAATTCTTAAACTTTTGGATGATAAGTTTTAGAGTTTATTCAAAGGCTGAATTGAAAAATTTGTAAAGTGCATATTTCTTTTTGAAATTTGACATATTGGCTTCCCGAAGATACACCAGATCCAATCCCGATATGAATCCTCCTACTATTTTTAGTGAGCCTCCTAACATTGGAAGAAAAGGTAAAGATATTATTGAGACTTCTATTTCATCCATAAATCCATCAGAAAGAAGTTCCATTCCCATCGCTCATTCATTTCCCGAAGGGTTAGAAAATTTGCAAGATATTGAATTTGAAGTAAATTTTGAGCATAGTTTATTCCGAAGTAAATATTTGAGTTGGATTGATGAGACAGTTGTTGATTCCTCCATTTCCTTCCATAGCCTTGTTGAAGATCAATTTTCACACTTTCAATTAGGGTTTCAATCAAGGTCTCAATCAGCAACACAATTTTTACAATCTCTTAAAGATTTGCAAAACTACTCTTCGCAAGTAAGTATTTGGCTAGCAAGGAAACCTTATATCTCACCTTATTTTTCCATTACTTCATCTACTGTTACTCATAATATCCCTTTTCCCCCTCCTTCTTCCTCATCTGATGTTCACACTACCCAGTCAGGGATAAGTCTTCCTTTGATCACATCAGGCATCGAAATCCATTTTATTCCTATTGTTCATCCTCCACCTCAACCTCCAAAAATGGCTACAAGATATGCTTCCCTTGTTCTCCCTCAAAATCTGTGTCAAATGCCTGCAAATTATCAAACCAAAATCCCTTTGTTTGATGATACTAAGCCTATAACAGCTCAAAAACATATAGATAAGATGAATGAATTTTTTGAGCTACATGAAGTTGATATATAAGATGTGAAGATGAGGTTTTTTTCACAAAGCCTGGGAGGGGAATTAATAAAATGGTTCAGAGCTCTACCTCCAGATAATATTGATACCCTAGAAGTTTTTCATCGTCAATTTGTAGAAAGGTGGTAAGTAAAGAAGAATCCCCTTCAAATCCTATCCGAATATGAAAACATCAAAAGGAATGTTGGTGTGTCTGTTCAAGATCATTGCATCAGATTTAGTGTAGTGTACAATTCTCTTCCTGCACATGTGAAACCACTGAAGGGTATGGTTTTGGTCAAATTCCCAAATAGATTTGATGCTGATATGGCATATTAGTTGTGTGAACGTGATCCTACAACTTTAGCAGACATGTATAAGAATGATGTAAGTGTGGACTCGAATTTACTGGCCAAAAGAGCAAGGATGAGATCAGAAAATAGGGTGACTATCCAAGAGGAGACATCCACTTCAGATAAAAAAATGGATTCATTACTCCAGAATATGGAGAAGATGGTTGAAGGATTGTCTATTTTAGAGAGACCTAAACCACAGATCTAGAATCCAAATTTCAGAGGATAACAGTTGTAGTTGAGAATCAATCAAAGAGAGAAGAAAACACCTAATCAAACAACACAACAACAACAATAGATTAGGACCTCATTGCATCAAAATTAGGTTCAATAAGA
Organism: Pinus albicaulis; assembly: GCA_034641835.2. Classification (NCBI taxonomy): domain Eukaryota; kingdom Viridiplantae; phylum Streptophyta; class Pinopsida; order Pinales; family Pinaceae; genus Pinus; species Pinus albicaulis. The sequence continues at coordinate 324,126,014 of CM076584.1, read as the reverse complement.
GGAGGAAGAAGATGAAGACCTGGTGATTGAAACAAATCATTTCTTTACAGCAGATGGATTACCCATGTACTTGACTAAAGATTATGAGTATACTGGAAAAATAGATTCTCCAACAGATGAAGACTATATCTTGGCAAATGATAATGATTTGGAGACTGAATCAGATGATTAAAAACATGGATATATGAATTCTTTAAGTGCATAACAGAAACAATATTCTCTGAGCAGCAGAGATGTACTTGTCAATCCTATTCAGAAAAGGAAAGAAGTCCAAACAAATAATGATGTTCCGAAAAAGGGTAGAGACCTGTAGATCAGAATCATAGCAACATCAATCAAGCATCAACATGCTCAGCTACCAAAGAAAAATATACTCAGAAGTAGGAAATTGTGACAAGGGATAAAAAATCTTAGAAGAGAAATTATTGTCAAAGAGGTAGATAAAGTTACAACTTTTAATTTAGAAAATGAAATAGCTAAATTGAAAGTGTCCATTCCTTTGACAGAGTTAGTAAGGAATAATCATTATAGAGATCAGGTGTCAAAAATGTTGCTGGTTGATCTTTTGTCCGATATGCTTAATGTTGAAGTTGACCATCCCGAGCTCATTTTTGGTCCAGCTATAGATGGTAAATTAGGAGAAAGTGAAGTTCCTCCTTTTCATTTAAGCCTTAGACTGCATGAGTACATACTTCACAATACTATGCTTTATTTTGGTGCCTCTCACAATTTGATGCCTAAGGCTATTATAGAAAATTTAGGAATGTATATCACCCGACCCTATCATGATTTGTCCTCATTTGATTCTAGTAGAGTTCGTTGCATTGGTCTCATTAAAGATTTAGTGGTTTCCTTAGATCATATTCTAGCTAAGAATATTTTGAGGATGTGGTGGTGGCCGATATACCACCTCCATTCGGTATGCTACTTTTTAGATCATGAGGAGCCAAACTCAAAGGTACTTTACAACTTGACTTCTCTTATGCTACTATTCCTATTTTCAGGGAATTGAGGAAATTGTACTAGGAAAATAAAATGAAGTATATGATAACTAGTAAGGAGAAGCCTATCAATCATTCGATACAGGTTGTACATACAGATCTATAATCTTTTATTTTTTATAATGATGGTGATTTGAATGATGTAAATAATCATTTAGTAATAGCAAAAGATATTTCAGAAGTTTCAGAAATTTTTAGAGAAGTTTTGGATAAAGAAAAAGAAGTGGTGACTTCAGAAGTGATGACCTCTGAAGTGGTGATTTCTTCCGAGAAGCCTCCTGAAGAACATAAAATCGGTATAGAACAGAAAAATGAGGTGACTGTCCCAAATAAAACAGAACCAAAAGTTGAGTTTCATCATCTAGAAGATGAATCGGGCTTATGGAACATGGATTTCGATGGTGCTTTGAGTAAGGAAGGTGCAGGTAATGGTATTTGGATTTGAAGTCCAGTTGGTAAGTCAGGTGGAATTCCAGATAGTGTTAGAGAATGTTCTTATAAATTGGCTTTTGACTATTCTAATAATGAAGCGGAGTATGAGGCATTGATTACAGGTCCTAAAATTTTGAAGAAACTTGGTGCAAAACAAATTTTTGTTATGGTGATTTTTAGCTTGTCATAAAGCAGGTGAAAGGAGAGTATCAAGCAAAGCTTCCCTGGATGAGGGCTTATAGAAATGAAGTTTTGGATATCCTAAAATTTTTTCCTGAGTATACATTAATAGTAGTGCCAAGAACTTAGAACATCATTGCAGATTCTCTTGCTACAGTGGCAAGTAATCTTAAAATTCCAATGAACTCCAGTAATAAATTTGAAATTAATGTTAAACATAGACCTAGTGTCCTAGATAATCCAAGATACTGGAAATTTTTTTGGGATGAAAAAGAGATTAATAGCTTTTTACAGAATGAAGGAAAGTTAAAGGATGCTTTTATTGATGATGTATTTGATGTTGATGATCAAGACATAGAAGCCAATCAGATGAATGTTTTGGAGCTGAGAGATAATGTTATTCCTAGAGGTCTGATACCTTTAGAAGATCTGCTCGATCAGGATTATGTGGCCAGGAAACCAACATTGACTCCTACAGAAAAGGGTGTGGAAGATGTGAACATTGGAACAACAGACAAGCCCAAGATGGTTAAGCTGTCTAAGACATTGTCTCCCGAGCCGAAAGATAATTACATTAAATTGTTGTCTGAATTTTCTGATATTTTTGCATGGGATTATGCAGATTTGAAGGTTTATGATAAGAATATTATTCAGCACGCTATTCTCATCAGGCCTAATCAGAAACCCTTTAGCCAGAAGTTGAGAAGGATAAACCCAAGATTGTTTCCACCCATCGAAATAGAGGTAAACCGATTGTACAAATCAGGTATCATTGTGCCAATTAGGTTTTTTGGTTGGATTTGAAATTTGGTGCCAATAGGGAAAAATACCGAAGAGATAAGGTTATGCATAGATTTCCGAAATTTGAGTAAAGTATCTTTAAAGGATAATTACCCCCTTCCTAAGATGGATCATGTTCTGTAAAAAGTATTTGGAGCATCACAGATGTCACTACTTGATGGTTATTCAAGTTATAATCAAATTTTGGTACATGAAGAAAACCAAGGTAAGACTACTTTCACAACACCGTGGGGAAATTTTTAGTATGTTAAAATGTCATTCGGACTCAAGAATGCAGGGGATACTTTTCAGCGGGCGATGGATATAACCTTTGCTAATGAGAAGGATGTTTTCGTAGTACTCTATCTTGACGATTTGAAAGTGTTTTATGGTTTTGATGATCAGCATTTGTATCATTTGAGAATTTTTTTCAGAAATGCAGAGAGTTCGGGATTTCTTTAAATCTGAAGAAGAGTAGTTTTGCCTTGGAGGAAGGCAAAGTGCTTGGTCACATAATTTCCAAAGATGGTGTTGTCCATGACAACCCCTCATTTAAATTTTTGATCTTCAATTTCTCCCCCCTTAACCTTCAAGTTCCCTATCCTGGCCTAATGCATTCATTTTGCTGACTGTTGCCTATCACGCACCCTGAAAACACATCAGAAAACACTACGGGCACTTATCCAAAATCATAAGAGGTCTATCCCCTTTAGCCGTAGCCCCCTGTATCTTACTGTCAACATGACCAAAGCCCATGACCGAGTGCTAAGCCCGAAAAGCGCCTAATGTACAGGACCATCGGGCGCGTTCCGTGCCATCTGATTAAACATAAATCGACGGCCCATAGTTCTATTCGCTTTGGTGGTCCCCGTGCCTCCAAAACCGACTGATTATTTCGCACCGCCCATCCGATGCAGGTGGTATTCCCCCTTCGGCCAGCGATTCCATACACTGCGCGACAAGTGTCCCTTTGTACGTCCCAAAAACGCTTCCATTTCGCGCGTTATTGTTCAGTCAGTGGACGTGCAGCGAAATTTGTGTCAACCGTCTGATCATGAGCGCTCTATCCAACGGCTCCCGCCATTCCTTGTTGCGCGATTTTTAACCCAGCATACAATGCCCCGGGCCCGCATGTCCATCAGTCTCCAATTCAATACTAACCGTCGATCCCGTTTTGATCGCATGGCCTAGAATTGTTTGCGCACCCCGCCAGTTGACCGAGTCCACCTCCATGTCACCCCTTCCGTATAGCCTCTCGTACGCCCATGTGTCATCCGCGTTCACCTCCACCATTTACATTCATTGTTTACATGTCTACATCCTCTGTTTCCGCCTCGTCCACACAACATCATCCCACCGTGTTTTCGTTGTCACCCTTCATTCCTCCGTCACCTTTCTTCTCCTCATCGTTCCACTCAGTCCATATCACCACTCTGTGGTTACTGCCTCATCCATTACCCTGTCGTCTAGTTTTCTTTAATGTGTTTGTGGGTTTTGCAGGTGTCTCGTGCCGGAGAACTATCATAACTTGCGGCCACCATCATAGAAGTTGGGAATGCATGACAGGATCCGGCTACCAAAGCAAAATTTGTGAAGAAAGAACTGGGAGCCACTAGGATATGTCAAGCATTAAATGAAGCGGGGGGTTAAAATCTGATTGAGCCCTTTGGAGAATTTCGAAATGCAGATTTTACAGATGGAGATATTAATTGTCGCGACAAACAATATCAATGAGAGATCCCAGGAATGCAGTGTCCGGCATTGAAGAATTTAAATTCCAATTCAAATTTCAGAAGGCAAAGAGTACAAGTGCACCAAAATCATATCCTCCAGGTTTAACTTCAATATATTTTTCTCTCAGGGAGGTACAGAATGTTACATATGTTATTCTCCATGTCTTATCATTGAAGAAATTTTCACCCACAACATTTATTCCATAGAGCAGCAGTAGAATACTTACAACAGTCTAGAGCCGTCAAATAGTATGGGCGCGAAATGTTTTCTTCATTTTGTTTTAATGGAACAATTAATTGTTTTCACCTACTTCTTTTATTTTTTTCTCTTCTCCCCCCTCTATAAAGAGGAAGAAAAAAGACATTGTAAGGGTTCCAGACTGGTATCAGAAAATTTTGCAGTGAAAGGCACGTTTGTATACATTTTGTTAAACTTCTGCATGAAGGCTCAGAGCCCGTAGGGTCTCAGTGAGGAGGAGTTTTATCTGTAATGAGGATTCTGGTCTTTGGTATTTCATAGTATGTAACCTTCTTTTATGTGATTAATACAACATTCCATTGCATATATCTTCTTGTATCATGTACTGGAATGCGAGTGGCTCACTGATTTTAGGTAAGGATTCATCTTAGTTGATGCCCATACTTGGATCAGTCAAGCGCTTTAAATATGGCTCAGGCATGATATATTGTTTCATGTTCATTTCATCCATCTTTCTGTTATACTAGTTGCTTTGGGGGGTGCTTTTAAAATGCCATTGTCATGTATGGATTCTTAGAATGATAAGCCCATATGTGGTTCTATTGTGTATCTGGGTATCAGGCCAAAGTTAACTAATATCCTCTCGTGTTGCTTTCCCTGCATACACCTTCTGATATTTTATTTCTATGGCATATTATTTGAATCGGCCCTCTTTACAGTGAATTGTCTCTTAACTGTCTGATGCTTTTGTGCTGGGTTTTTGCATCCTGTTTCTACAACATTACTTTCCTTGTGACAGTTTCTGTAAGTTCTGGTCCCATTTAAATTCATTTCCTTGTTTTACAAGAGATAGCAAGAGAGCCTTTTGGATAGACACCCAAGTTATATTATGTGCTCCTTGCTATGATAAGATGTCCTAGGCACTGGTATATGGCAACTCTAGGCTATCTCTAGGAGGGACACAATTGTCGACAACATCTTTCTGGCGCCGTTGCTGGGGACCGAATTTAAGAAAATCAGTTTCCCTGGGCCTCGACGAATCATATTCACTCTCTAATCAGGTGAGCACAGAGAGTTGAAGAGTTGTTTATCTCTCACCTTGGAGACTCCATTATTATTTATTTGATTAATCTATTGGAAGTCCTGGCTCCTCGAAAGCCACATTTGAGGTTAGATACGTCTAAGTTGAAAGCATCCTCTGCATTTGACCCAGAGAAAATTATTCATAGAATAATTTGGAGAGAAAGACAATCATTTCGTGTTGAAATCCCTGAGTTTTTCAAAGAAGATTGTCCATCTTCTTCTTTTCAAGAAATTCCAGTAAGAAATCCTGACTCCACTGAGGAAAATCCTGAATATTACTCGGATAGCCCACCCAGGGGAAGTGCTAGAACTAAAGAGAACTTTCATCCTACCCCTGAGGCTGAGGAAGTTAAAGAAGTTACAGAAGTAACCCCTGTTAATCGTGAATTGTTCCCATCTACACCACAGAATTTTGTACAGTATAATCCCATTGTTATCCATACTCCACTCCCTCCTCCTCCTCTTCCTCCATTGGTACATCAGATTGTTGCACAACCCCCACCACCTCCAATGTCTAATGTTCCTGCGTTCCTGTTGAATAAATATGCTCCTTTAGCATTGCCTCAAGTGCTAAATGATATGCCACAAAATTATTTGAAGATATTGCCCAGATTCACTGGGGAAAATGAAGTTGATGCTCAAAAACATCTTGAGAATTTCTGTTCTTTTGCAGAGAAATTTAATGTTGAACATTTAGACATGGTCTTAAGATTATTTGTGCAGTCTCTGGACGGTGAAGCCAGAAAATGGTTCAAAACATTAGGAAACCGTTCTATAACCACTTGGGATGATATGGAAATTACGTTTCTCAGGAAATGGGGGGAAAAGAAAGATCATGGACAGTATCTTACTGAGTTCAATACACTTAAGAAGAAACATAATGAAGGGGTGTCAGAATTTATCAAGAGATTTAATAAGTTATATCTAAATCTCCCTGCAGATATGAAGCCAAATCAGAATGCTGCCAAAGTTGTTTTCATAGCTGCCTTTGACTCTGATTTTGGTTTCTCTCTCAAGGAAAGAAAGCCTGCCACCCTAGATGATGCTCAGTCATATGCTCTTGAGTTGGAAGCAAATTTTGCCTCCACTGGAAAATTAAAGGTGAAATCTGAACAAGATACCAGAAGAAGAGGTAAAGAGGAAGTATCTACTTCAAATCAGGACAAGGATTCAGATAAAATTGAAGAAATGAGTAAAATGATCAAGAATCTCTCTAATAAGCTGATCAAGCTTGAACTGGAAACCAAGAACTCAGCCTCCAGGAATTTCCAAAATGCTCCAAACAGGGGTTATAATCCTCAGTATAGAAAGCCACCCCTGCAAATATTGCCAAGGGAAGCTAAAGGGAAGCATGATCAAGTTCCACACCCATTGTACCTGGAAGGCCCAGTAGATGACTCCATTGAAGATGCTGCCTATGAACTACGAGATGCAAATATTGCTTTCTCTCACAATGATGAAGTGGAGTGTCCATTGCACGAAGAAGAGGAGGAGATCAAAGACACAGAAGATGCAGAAATTGATCATTATTGCAAACAGTTTAATGATTTCATGCAAGCACATTTTAACATAAAATATGATCTCAGATCTTCCAGAAAGAGAAATCAGACTCAGGATCAAGAGGAAGAGCCTCCCCAGAAGGAAGTATCTGCTCAAAAGCAATCAACAGTGCAGAAAGTTACAGATAAAGGTAAGAGTTCTCTAGATAAATTGTTACAGCCTAATGATCAAATTCCTTCTTCTTAAAAAGTAGTCACTCCTCCTAATGCTGAGTCGACATCAAAAGAAGTTAAACCTCCAGCTGAAAATAAATATTCAAAATAAGTTGTAATAGAAAAATCCCCTCCTGCTTTCAATTTGAAAAAAGAGCTTGAGAAAGTCAAAATCCCAGTCCCTTTGACTGAGCTGTTGAAACAACCTGTATATCAATCTCAAGTCACTTCTTTATTGCTCCCTCCCGAAGCACAAATAATTACAGATAGTCTCAACCTTCAGGAAGAAAGACCCATGGTAGTCTTTGGCCCACATGTCTAGGAGATAGACCCTTCTACTCCTCCTTTCTATGTGTCTCTAGTTATTCATGACCTGCTGTTACACAATTGTATGTTAGATTTTGGAGCTTCCCATAATCTTATGCCTCTGTCAGTCATGGAAAAACTAGGACTACAAATTACACGTCCATATAAAGATCTATATTCATTTTATTCCAAAAGAGTTAAATGCTTGGGGATGATCAAAGATTTAGTGGTCAATTTGGCCCAAATTCCAGCAAAAAGTGTAGTAATGGACATCGTGGTAGCTGACATCCCAGCTCACTTTGGCATGTTGTTGTCAAGGTCCTGGGGAATGAAAATCGGTGGGTCACTCAAATTAGACTTAACATATGCCACCATCCCGATTTTTGGTGGCCAGGAGAGGAGGTTGTACAGAGAAACCAGATTTGTCAAGATGGTGACTAAGGTTAATAGCTCAGAGAATTCACCAGTTTACAGTAAGGAAGGATATTTCTCGTGTTTGATGTTAGAAGAAGATCAAAATTATGCTCAGAAACCTCTCTTCTGCCAGATAAAGACTGACCAGTCTTCAGAAGATCATGAAGCAGGAGTCTGGACTTTACATTTTGATGGAGCAAATTCAAGGGAAGGTAATGGGGCTGGAGTATTATTAATTTCTCCTACAGGAAAATGGGTGCCACTGTCTTTCAAATTGGAATATGAAGCTACTAATAATGTAGCCGAATATGAAGCACTTCTATTGGGACTGCAGACAGCTAAGAGCATGGGCATACAATGTTTAAAAGTTTTAGGAGACTCTGAGCTGGTGGTCAGACAGGTCAGAAACAAATGTAAAACTAAAGACCCTCGGCTGAGAGCCTATAGAAATGAATTATGGGACATGGTGGAGAACTTCTTCTTGGCATTCAATATCCAATTCATGCCCCGGGAGTAGAATAGAATGGAAGATTCTCTTGCTGTAGCTGCCAGTACATTTCGTCCTCCTCAGAATCTGCTTTTAAGATATGAAGTGGAGGTACGTTATAGACCATCTATCCCAGATAATATCAAGCACTGGCAGGTATTTGAGGATGATGAATAGATGAAGAAATTCTTGGAAACAGTGGGAGAATTCTCCAATATGGAGATTGATGATTGTGAGGAAGATGAAGCTGAGAATGTTTCGGAAAACAAATGGGAAGAGAAAGTGGCAGGAAGTAAAGTGTTGCAGCTGAAAGGAAATGTCATACCTAGAGGGCTGGTGCCTCTAGAAAGATTGTTTGATAAAAATGATGTCTCGTTGCATCCTATTAATATAATAGAGGAATATCAAGTGGAAGATCTGAATCTGGGTACTGAGGTCGAGCCCAAAATTGTAAAATTATCCAAGAAGGTCCCAGAGGAGAATAAAGAAAAGTATTTGGAACTATTTCAGTCATACAAGGATGTATTTGCATGGTCTTATCAATACCTTAAAACTTTTGATATCAATATAATGCAGCATAAAATTCCTCTGAGGGAAGATGCAAAACCTTATAAGCAGAAGTTTAGACAGATAAATCCTCTGTTGCTTCCCTCCATTGAAAAAGAAATCAGGAAGTTATTAAAGGCCAAAATAATTGTGCCATTAAGGTACTCAGAATGGCTAGAAAATCTAGTCCCTATTCGAAAGAAGAATGGAGAAATAAGGTTGTGTGTGGATTTCAGGAATTTAAACAGAGCATCCTTAAAAGATAATTATCCACTGCCCAAGATGGACCACATCCTGCAAAAAGTGGTGGGAGCGTCCAGAATGTCAATGATGGATGGTTTTTCTGGTTATAATCAAGTAGATGTACTTCCAGAGGATCAGAAGAAGACTACTTTCATCACACCATGGGGTAAATTTATGTATGCCAGGATGCATTTTGGCCTGATCAACGCATGAGCTACTTTTTAGAGGGCGATGGACATAGCCTTTGTTGGGGAGCAAGATAAATTTCTAGTGGTGTACCTTGATGATATTACAGTGTTTTCAAAAGGTGATGCTGAACATATTGAACATTTACTAAGAACCTTTGAAAAATGCAGAAGGTATGGCCTCTCTCTTAACCCACAGAAGTATTTATTTGCATTAGAAGAAGGGAAAATTTTAGGGCATATTGTAACTAAAGATGGGGTGAGAATAGATCCTAAAAGAGTAGAGGTTATAAATAACATCTCTCTCCCTAGAAATAAAAAATAAGTGCAAGTATTTTTAGGCCGAATAAATTTCCTGAGACGATTCATTCCTAACTATGCCGAGATAGTTAGGCATATAACAGATATGCTAAAGAAGAATAGCGAGGTGAAATGGTCACAAGAATCACAGGGGGCCTTTGCTAGAATTAAAGCTACATTTGTTGAAGCCCCTGTGCTAGTTGGGCCAGATTATACAAAACCATTTATGATCTTTTCTTTTGCATCACCTCATACAGTAGCCGGGGTTTTGTTACAGAAAAATGAAGAAGGATTTGAGGAGCCTATAGCTTTCTTTAGCTAGGTACTCCATGATGCCGAGTTGAAATATAACATATTAGAAAAGCAATCTTATGCCCTGGTGAAATCTCTTAAAGCTTTTCGCATGTACATTTTGCAGTCCCACATTACTGCATTTGTCCCCACTGTAGCTGTTAAAGATGTTCTCATTCAGGGAGACAGTGAAGGAAAAAGGGGGAGATGGATTGCAAAGATACAGGAAGACGATTTGGATATCAGACCTACTAAGCTGATCAAAGGACAGGGGCTTGCAAAATTTTTTTCAGAATCAAATTATCAGGCTTTGGGCATAAATTTGTCTATGAATGCAAATGAAGAGTCTGAGAATGAAAATTATCAGCAAAGACTGGAGGTAGCCACTCAAAAAATACACATGAAATATCTCACCAGTCCACGGTATAAATAAATAGTAGAATATCTTTTGACACTTAGTTGTCCTCCAAGTTGTGATAAAGCAAAATACAAGGCTCTAAGATTAAAATCGCAGAAGTACATAGTTGCTAATGGACAGCTGTATTGGAGGGACCCTTCAGGCATTCTGTTACTGTGCCTCACAGAGGATGAAGTAGAAAGTATAATGATGGAATTTCGTGAAGGAATTTGTGGAGGCCATTACAGTTGGAGGGCCACAGCTCATAAAATTCTGAAGGCAGGTTTCTACTAGCCTAAGTTATTTGGAGATGTTTTTACTTGGGTCAGAGCATGTGATAAGTGTCAGAAGTTTTATGAGAAACAGAAGTTGGCAGCTCTGCCCTTGATTCCAGTTCATGTGAATGAACCATTTCAACAATGGGGATTAGATTTTATAGGAGAAATACATCCCCCATCAAGTGGCCAACATAAATGGATATTAACAGCCACAGATTATTTTACAAAGTGGGTAGAAGCCATACCTACAAGGAATGCTACAGACACTGTAATCATCAAGTTCATGGAAGAAAACATCATATCCAGGTTTGGCTATCCTGCTAGAATAGTGATTGATAATGCACAGGCTTTCAAGTCTACAAAATTTGTAAATTTCTGTCATCAGTATCATATTACATTGAATCATTCTACAGCTTACTATCCACAGGGGAATGGCCTGGCAGAATCTTCTAACAAAAATCTAGTGAGGGCCTTGAAAAAGACTATCAACGAAAATCAGAAGAATTGGGATTCCCAATTGAAATTTTCTCTATGGGCGAATAGAATAACCAGCAAGAGAGCCACTGGAAAATCTCCATATGAGCTGGTGTATGGATGAGCACAATGTTTCCTATACAGCTGGCCTTACCAGTGGCACGTTTCATGCAAGAAAGTCAATAGGAACCTGATGATATGATCAGGAGGATCAATCAATTGGTGGAACTAGAGGAAACACGAGACGAGGTGAATCAAAGGTTAGCTGAATATCAGGAGAAAATGAAAAACATCTTTGATCAGCATGCAAAGGATAGAAAATTGCAGATTGGTGACCTAGTGCTCAGATGGGACGTACGAAGGGCCGAAAAAGGAAAACATGGCAAGTTCGATCCACTGTGGTTTGGCCCATTTAAAATTGTGGAACAGGGAGGCAATAACACGTTCACATTGGAGAATTTACAGGGTGACGTGCTGGATGCCCCTGTAAACGGCCAATTTCTGAAACCCTACTTTCAATTCTGATTCGGGTCATGGTGACCTGGCTGTACTATATTGTATATTAAATTTTGTTTTGTTACTGACTGGATGATGCGAGTGTCATAATGAATCATGAAAGGAAAAGGTTTTTGAGAGCAGAATCCACAGGGCTTATGTAAGATTGTGATCTGGAGGTCTGCAAGTTCTCGACACGTCCAAGTATGAATGCGCCGTCCCCAGTTGGAGCCGATTTTTTCCATGACAGCCCCTCATTTAAATTTTTGATCTTCAATTCCCCCCCCTTAACCTTCAAGTTCCCTATCCTAACCTAATGCATTCATTTTGCTGACTGTTGCCTATCTCGCACCCTGAAAACACATCAGAAAACACTATGGGCGCATATCCGAAATCATAAGAGGTCTAGCCCCTTTAGCTGCAGTCCCCTGTATCTTACTGTCGACATGACCAAAGCCCATGACCGAGTGCTAAGCCCAAAAAGTGCCTAACGTACAGGACCATCGGGCACATTCTGTGCCATCTGATTAAACATAAATCGACAGCCCATAGTTCTATTCACTTTGGTGGTCTCCGCGCCTCCAAAACTGGCTGATTATTTCGCACCACCCATCCGATGCAGGTGGTATTCCCCCTTCGGCTAGTGATTCCATACGCTGCGCGACAAGTGTCCCTCTGTACATCCCAAAACCACTTCCATTTCGCGCATTATTGTTCAGTCAGTGGACGTGCAGCGAAATTTGTGTCAACCATCCGATCATGAGCGCTCTATCCAACGGCTCCCGCCTTTCCTTGTTGCGTGATTTTTAACCTAGCATACAATGTCTCGGGCCCGTATGTCCATCGGTCTCCAATTCAATACTAACCGTCGATCCCATTTTGATCGCATGGCCTAGAATTGTTTGCGCACCCTGCCGATTGACAGATTCCACCTCCACGTCACCCCTTCCGTATAGCCTCTCGTATTCCCACGTGTCATCCGCGTTCACCTCCACCATTTCCATGCATTTCTTACGTGTCTACATCCTATATTTCTGCCTCATCCACACAGCGTCGTCCCACTGTTTTTTCGTTGTCACCCTTCATTCCTCCGTCACCCTGCTTCTCCTCATTGTTCCACTCAGTCCATATCACCACTCCATGGTCACTACCTCATCCATTACCCTGTCGTCTGGTTTTCTTTAATGTGTTTGAGGGTTTTTCGGGTGTCTCGTGCTGGAGAACTATCATAACTTGCGGCCACCATCACAAAAGCTGGGAACGCATGACAGGATCCGGTTACCAGAGAAAAATTTGTGAAGAAAGATTCGGGAGCCACTAGGATATGTCAAGCATTAAATGAAGCGGGGGGTTAAAATCTGATTGAGCCCTTTGGAGAATTTCGAAATGTAGATTTTACAGATGGAGATATTAATTGTCGTGGCAAACAATATCAATGAGAGATCCCAAGAATGCAGTGTCCGACATTGAAGAATTTAAATTCCAATTCAACTTTCAAAAGGAAAAGAGTACAAATGCACCAAAATCATATCCTCCAGGTTTAAATTCAATAGATTTTTCTCTCGGGGAGGTATAGAATGTTACATATGTTATTCTCCATGTCTAATCACTGAAGAAATTTTCACCCACAAAATTTATTCCATAGAGCAGCAAAAAATTACTTACAACAGTCTAGAGCCGTCAAATAGTATGGGCGCGAAATGTTTTCTTCATTTTGTTTTAATGGAACAATTAATTGTTTTCACCTACTTATTTTATTTTTTTCTCTTCTCCCCCCTCTATAAAGAGGAAGAAAAAAGACATTGTAAGGGTTCCAGACTGGTATCAGAAAATTGTGCAGTGAAAGGCACGTTTGTATACATTTTGTTAAACTTCTGCATGAAGGCTCAGAGCCCGTAGGGTCTCAGTGAGGAGGAGTTTTATCTATAATGAGGATTCTGGTCTTTTGTATTTCACAGTATGTAACCTTCTTTTATGTGATTAATACAACATTCCATTGCATATATCTTCTTGTATCATGTACTGGAAAGCGAGTGGCTCACTGATTTTAGGTAAGGATTCATCTTAGTTGATGCCCATACTTGGATCAGTCAAGCGCTTTAAATATGGCTCAGGCATGATATACTGCTTCATGTTCATTTCATCCATCTTTCTGCTATACTAGTTGCTTTGGGGGGTTCTTTTAAAATGCCTTTGTCATGTATGGATTCTTAGAATGATAAGCCCATATGTGGTTCTGTTGTGTATCTGGGTATCAGACCAAAGTTAACTAATATCCTCTTGTGTTTCTTTCCCTGCATACACCTTCTGATATTTGATTTCTGTGGCATATTATTTGAATCGGCCCTCTTTACAGTGAATTGTCTCTTAACTGTCTGATGCTTTTGTACTGGGTTTTTGCATCCTGTTTCTAGAACATTACTTTCCTTGTGACAGTTTCTGTAAGTTTTGGTCCCATTTAAATTCATTTCCTTGTTTTACAAGAGATAGCAAGAGAGCCTTTTGGATAGACACCCAAGTTATATTATGTGCTCCTTGCTATGATAAGATGTCCTAGGCACTGGTCTATGGAAACTCTAGGCTATCTCTAGGAGGGACACAATTGTCGACAACAGATGGCATTCGCATTGATCCTTCCAGCATAGAAGCCATTAAGAAGATAGACTTTCCGCAAAACAAAAAAGAGATACAGGCTTTCAATGGTAAGATGAACTTCTTACACAAATTTGCCCCTAATTTAGCTGAGCATTTCAGAGAAACGACTAATATGTTGAATAAGGTTAGCTATGTAAAATGAACCACCAATGCTATGAATTCATTCAACTTGGTAAATCTTTCTTTAAGTACAACTCCTGTTTTGGTTATTCCAGATTATACTAGTGATTTCATAATATTTTCATTTTCATTTGAGCATACTTTGGTTGCAATTTTGATGCAAAAGAGAGATCAGGTTGAATAACCTATTGCTTTCTTCAGTCAAGCCATTTGAGATACTGCTCTTCACTATAAAATTATTGAGAAACAAGCTTTAGCCATAATCAAAGCTTTGAAAGATTTCTGGATCTATATTCTACATTCACATTTTGTTGCCTATGTTCCAAATGCAGTGGTAAAAGAGATTCTCGCACACACTGATCCTGAAGGTCAGAGAGGTAGGTGGATAGCAGCCATGCTAGAGTATGATCTTGAGATAAGGCCTACCAAAATAATCAAGGGACATGGGTTAGCCACACTGATGTTTGAATCCAACTTGCATGTTATAGGCATAAACCTTATTGCAGCAATGTCAGATGATGAAGAAGATGGTGCTCTAATATAGATATCTGAAATGTTTCATACTTCACCATGGTATTCTTATATAGTATATGTTCTTCAGCACTTATCTCCTCCTCCTGGAGTGTCAAAAAGTTAGGGTAGGTCTTTAGAATTGAAATCTGCTAAATACTGCATTCTAGGAAGTGCACTTTATTGAAAAGATCTAGGAGGTGTTATTTTGAATTTTCTGGTTGAAGATGAAGCTAAGAAGGTAATGTATGATTTTCATAGGGGATACTGTCGAGGTCATTTTTTTTGGAAAACAACATCTAACAAAGTGTTGAGAGCAGGGTATTATTGGCCAACTTTATTTTATGATTTGTACAAAACAGTCACAAACTGTCATGAATGTCAGGTTTTTTAGGGAAAAAGGAAAATCCTTCCTCTTCCGCTGAAGCCTATTGTAGTAAATGCTCCTTTTCAACAGTGGGGACTTGGTTTTATTGGGGAAATTCATCCCACATCATCGGCACATCATATATGGATTCTAACAGCTACCGACTACTTCAGCAAGTGGATCGAGGCTATTCCTACAAGGCAAGCTATGGACACGGTAATCATTCAATTTTTAGAATCCAATATTCTGTCTTGTTTTGGTTGTCCTTGCCAGATTATTACAGATAATGTTGCAACATTTAAGTTGAAGAAGATGGTTGAGTTTTGTCACAAGTATAATATCAGATTGGGCCATTCCACCGCATATTATCTACAGGGCAATGGATTATCTAAGTCCTCTAATAAATCTTTAGTGAACATTATCAAGAAAATGTTAGAGGAGAACAAGAAAAATTGGCACAGGAATCTTACCAATGCTTTGTGGGAAGATCGAGTGAGCACAAAAAACTCTATAGGCATGTCACATTTTGAACTAGTTTGTGGTACAGATACAGTGTTTCCTACATCACTTGCAGTCCTGGTTATGAGATTATTGCAGGAAGAAGATAGTGAAGAAGATGATATGTAACGTCGAATCAATCAAAAGATTCACCTTCAACAAAAAAGAGAGGAAGTTTCTAAGAATACTTCTAAGCTTCAGGAGAGAATTAAGAATATTTATGATCGTAAAACCAAAGAAGATAAATTTCAGCTAAAGGATGTAGTGCTGAGATGGGATGCAAGAAATGAAGATAAAGGTAAGCACGGGAATTTTGAAAATCTTTGGAAGGGACCCTACAATAGCTTGGCTTATCGAGGACAGAATGCATATTTTCTGTAGGATATGAATGGAGAGGAATGTACAGGAGGACCAATGAATGGTAGGCTCCTGAAACATTATTATTTCTAATGCAGTTTCTGAAATAATTTTTCACTTTCATTGTACATGCCCGTTTATATTTTCTGCAAAGTTTGGGGCAGAAGATAATCTAGGCTTGGGGCCCGAAGTGAAGGCTATAAAGCTTGTTGATTTTCTATTGTTTTCAGAGTTTTGAAGTCAGTTTTGAGTTAGTTTCAGAGTTATTCTTTGAGTCGTTTTCCAGTCTTTGAGTCTTTAAACAGTTTTTGAGTCAGTTTTAGTAGTCAGCAGTCTTTTGGATTATTTGACCGTATTTACCCAATGGTTAGGCACTTGGTCTAAGGTGTTCTTGACCCCTCCAAGGAGATGCCATCTCCAATAAGGCCAATGTTAGTGTCAGTATTGGTATACTTCCACGAGGGATCAAAGCACATTTTCATGTGCATCTTAGGTGTCCCATACTGAATAAATGTTTTATCATTTCGTTAGGTCATGACATAAATTTGCTCCGTTGGTGGTTGTCCTTGTCAAATAAAATTTTTCTCCCTCCAAGATTCATATTTCTAACTCATTCCCATGTCCCTTTGAGCATAAGAAACTTATGAAAATGCTCTGATTTACTTGAAAATATTTTAAGTCTGAATCTCATTCAAAATCAGGTCAAAAAAGCAATTTTATTAGGTCATTAGGGTTTTGCATTTTTGAAGGTCACTCCTTCATTCCAATGAGGTCAACACATGTATATGAGGGATTGAAACAAGATCATCATGATGGTTTCATTATACTTCAAAATTTATTTTTATTTTATTTTATTTTTTTCAGTTTGAAGACTTTTTTATCAAAATACCATTTTGATAGAATAGTCACTTATGTAATTTATTTTTGCTTTTTCAAATGTAATTTTATGCTACTATATGTAACAATTAAATCCCAAAGCTGTCAAAGTGAACATGTCAAGCCTCAGTGAGCAAAAGAGAAACCAACTCCATGACTTCAACAACCTGCAATACAAAAAATGTCAAAGAGTATCAGTGATAAAGGAAAAATACTTCAAAGATTAGAAAAGTGGGTATTCAAAGTTAAATCAAATTTCACCTGACTATAAAGAACATTTAACATTTCAAGCAAGCCATTGTTGCCTTTCAAAGTGTCAGGAGCATTCAGCAAAGAAGATTTTTTTTAGTTTTCGAGCAAAATTGTGCTAAGTTTCTTGGCGCTCTGCGTTCTGCAATTTGGGCTGCACATTTACACCGACACGACGCACTTGTACCTTGGCATTGTGCTCTTGCTAGGAGTTTCCAACATATTTTTTGAAGGTGCTGCATGCCTGTAGACTGGCGCTATGTGTTTGGAAAAGCATTGCGCGCTCACCCAGTGGCGCTACACGCCTAGACAGAGAAGATTGCTGAGTGTTCTAACAATCTAAACAAGTTCAAAACTTCTTCAAAATTTTCCAAAAGTCCTCAAATAACTTTTAAGAATTACGTACATGTCATAAGCCTTTCTTTTAAGCTATTTGGTCACTCTTAAATGAATTTAAGTGGAACCCTAAAGGAAACCCTAATTTTTAGTTTGTGGTCACTGATTATACACTTGTTTCATCCTCCTAAAACCAAATATTAGTCTTAGACATGGTAATTTAATTTATTTAGGGTTTTGATTGATATATTTTGTCCCTTAACTCATTTCCTACACTCATTCCCTTCACCTTTAAAGCTTCCCATCTCATCCCTTTCCCCTCATCTCATTTCACTTGTACCCTAGGGTTTCACAAATCATAATTTGAAAATGTCTGAAGAAGAGGTTAGTGGTGTTGGTAAGGAACATATGCCAAGAAGAAATGATCATCAGGGAGGGAAAATAAATAGATTTGAACCCATCGCTACGAGAGAACTCATGGCCTCTCCTATCACTGTCTCTTTCTTTAAACATGTAGGTTGTTTTCAGTTTTTTGAGAGAGTGCAACAAATTCAAAATCACCTGGCGTTAACAAGATTTTTCATCACCAATATACATGAAAAAAAGTTCATTCTTGCTGGGGTCACCTTTGATATGTCCACCAAATCCATTGCAGCTGCTATAGGGATCCCTAGTGTAGGAGAGAGGTGGCTTAAACAAGAAAACTTGGATATGAGCTATTATGAACCATATCTTAAACCTAGGTATAAGGATGAAAAGAAATCAATTTTCCCTTTCTCTCATCTCTCTGACTAGTATGCCCCTATGATGAAAATAATAATGAAGTATTTCACTTGTGAGGGAAGGTTTTCCTGCCTCTACTCATATCATATCTATCTCCTCATGCATTTCATTAGAGTTAGAATGCTACACTTACCTTACTATCTTTTCCGCAGCATTGACAAGATGGCCTATATTGTGAAAAAAAGGGATCACAATAGTCAAATGTAGATTCTTTTTCATCATTCACTCATCAAGATGGTGTTCATGCATCAGCTTAATCAAAAGAACATTCCATGGGATACATTCATTGCGAATGAGGTTTTCACTACCCCATCTATTCATCATGAGGAGAATATACCTTCATCATCTCATCCTCTCGTATCCACTTCTCCATCACATATCGCTATTCATACCTCGCCATCTACTCAAATCCATTCACCTCATGTTGATCCTACCTCGTCACCTTTCTACAACCCTTCACCATCACATGATGATATCGGAGCATCAAGAAGTGAGAGGGACATTGAGGCAGCTTACACCAAATTGACTGATATTGAGCCATTTTCCTTGACATATCAGAGAAGCCATAGGCATGTGTTTGCTTCACATGGTGTGAAAGGGGCCATGCCTTCTTCATCATCAAAACAGGTAGACAAGGCAAATGAAAAGGCTACAAAGACTATCATTTTTGAGAAGGAGGACAAACATGAAACTGAGCAGGAGTTTCAGTTGATTGACCTTGATTATGAGGATGAGGTTAGAATCACCAATGCATTGATCAACGGAAAGCAGACCAAAATTAGTGAGCTTCAAGCTAATCTTGTTAGAGCAAGGAATTTGATTGACTTTCTTGAGTTAGAGAATCAGTAGCTGAAGATAAAGTAGGCCATTAGTGAGGTCAGGGCAATTAGACCTGAGAGAGAGGCAAGAAAGGCAAAGGCCTTGCTGGAGGAAACCTTGGGCAGTTTTGATGACGGTGATGATGAGGAAGATGAACTTCCTAGACAGAGACCGAGAACCATTGGACTAAATAGGGCTTTAGCCCAGGAAAGGAAGAAAGAGGTTGAATTGGCATAGAAGCTTACTCCAAGTGAGTTGCTTTCCATAGAGATTGACGGAGACAGAAAGTCTTGGCTTGAGAAAGCCAATTTGCATCTGGAGGGCCTTCTAGTGAAGACAAATAAGGACAATGATATTCAGAGGAAGATGGAAAATCATTATTCCATGAGAAACATGATTGCAAGGGCCAAGCTCAAATGTGCCTATGCAAATATTTTGGCTTTAACCAAGTCAAAGGAGAAGGAGAAGTTGAATATTCTTATTGAGGTATCTTGCCATGCCTATAACCTATAAATCAGCAATAAAATTCGTAATTTTGGCACATCTATCACTTTTGTGCAAATTTTGATTTTTGGGATAGTTTAGCATGCAGAAAATTGGCTAAACATGCAGCGCCACTGGCGTTGCGTTCTTTTTTGGGCCATCCAAATCACAAACGGTCAGCATCCTCATGTTCCTAATGAAGGTAAAATCAACCCTAGAAAGTTTCAGGAGCTTTGGAGTAGAACTGGTCCTCCAAAAGGCAAAAAACCATCAAATAATCACGTTTCTGCCCTCTTTTTCACCTTGGCGCTATGCATTTACTAGTCTTGGGAGAACAGGTTTTTGATAGGTTAGATGGACACGATTTTGGAAAGTGAAAGAATATTTGGAAACTATATTTAGATACCTTTCCAATGAGCTATCATGGAGCTGATTGGGACAAGGGGAAGGCCTCCAAAAGTGGCTTACAAAATAGGTCAAATGTTTTGTCATGGCACTGTGCGTTTACCAGGAAATTTACAGTTTTACCAATTTCATCAAATTTTGAAGTTTCACCTCTGTTTTACTTTCTAATTGGCTAAATGAGAAATTTACCATTGCAAACTTCATATTTTACTTTTACATAAGGTAGATACATTAGATAAATCATTAATTTGAAGTCAAATGCATTTGTTCTAAAAGATAGGAATGAGTCACTTTCCTCATCCTAGTCTTTAGCTTTCAGTTCAGTTTTTGGTGAAACAACTCCCTCACCTCATGGATTCGACCCCTGAGGATGAGAGGAAGTGGTTTTAAAGTCTATAAGGTGTACCTTTTTAGTCTTTATAATAGTTGGCATCAGCTGAAGAGATTGTATTGATCAAGTATCATTTCTGGCTTGGACATTAATGGAAAATTGCAGCTATTTTCTTGGGATCCCTGTGGTATGAGTTTTAAACATTTTTTCTTCTCTATGATTGATTTGTTAGAATGTATTTTTAATTCATAAACCATTTCAAATCTATAATATACTTTATTTCAAGTTTTAAAGAGATAATTCATATTTATTTATGCTCTGTTTTGGGAAATTTAGTATAATGTGTTCATTTTCTTCAGTTTACAGAAAATACGTTTCAGATGCTTTCTCTAGCTCCTTACCAGTATTTCCATCTCATTTAATTCTATTTGAATGTTAAAACTTTTACCTACCTTAACTCATCAATTAGACTGCAATTTCATCATCTTAGCCCTTATCTATCCCCTTAACCTAATCCCTGTTCAATGAGCCCAACCCTAAAATTAAAATCAAAACTCCTTGTATTCCTGAGCTAGCCTAAAATATTTTTCATCCAGCCCTCTTGGCTGTGATTTTTTTGAGAGATCCCTCTCTGACTTGGTAGGGCTAGATATCAAGTCCAAATTCTGGTTTGAGGTTACCTCAAGATTTCCTTCTTTAGCTTGAGGATCAATCCGAGTGATAACACCATGTAAGAATTGCTGAAAGAGATGCTTATGAAGGCACGGGTCTTCGACGAATTTGATCAAAGTGAAATTGTTGTAAGGTACGATACCATCTTGACTTGAAATCTTGTGTTGTAGTTGAATTTCAGGAGGATCGATGACATCTATGGGCAATGATTTCTACCACAGTGCCACTCGATGATGCCCCTTTTATGGAGTGGGATGATACAAGGTACCGCTTCCTTTTTGGAAAATAGGTGTTGAAGTCGACAAAAAGGAAGCCTCAACCGAACGAGGAGTCATTGATATGAAGGAACAAGATCCTAGATGTGATGGGTTTAACATCAACATGGTGGCGAGGGGTGACTGAAAATTGATGATGGGGGTTCAGTGACCCAAGGTTGAAGTATAATAAGCAGCTTGGCAGGAGTCATAAATATTTCTGATGCGGAAATCCCTAGAGTCGGTAGGACATCCAAGGTGTGTATAAAACGGTTTTGAATTTCATGGACGCCTTTGCATGAGGGTGTGATAATTTGACCAAGGGTCTTCAAGGACTATTTCCATGGGAAAAAAATGAATGAATGGGTGGGGGTCGTAGTGCACCATTTGCGGTCTTTGTACAATTACCAAAAGAATAAAATAATGGGATTTGGTTTGTAAAAAACACAGAGACGGGTGCCCCAAAACATGAAAGTGTTCGCTCATTGATGGCGTAAAGAAGGTGTTTTGCTGAGGGTGTGGGGGCCATTGGTTGGTCTCATGTGTGAGGTTGATGAAGTAGATGAAAAAAATATCACAGATGGGATTATGTTGATGGAGGTATGGTGGGCCAAATGCGGGGCGTGGTAGTGTGCTTTTGATTTTCTTGTACAACCTGACCGTCTGGGAAAGGGGTTTTATTATGTATGGTAAAACTTGACCTTATGCATGGTGGATGGATGTGCATGAGGTGCTTCCTGGACTAAAGTGGTGTGGCCATGGCGTCACTTTTGCGGTGATGTATTATCTACAGTGGGTGACGAGCACCATGGAGGGGAGGCTGTACCAACCAATGAGGATGTTTATCATGTCTAGGGTGAGGTGATGATAAACACGGTCGGATATGTGGAACCTATGGTTGATTTCTGATGGAGAAATGATGTCAGGATATGCAAATTTTTTTGGGATTCTATCATGGTGGGGGTAGAATGATACCTACTCTGGAACTTTTAGTGGATGGAGTTGTGGATATTTTGTGAGCTTTCCTGCAAAAAAAACTACCCCAAGTGAAAGCAACTTCTTTATCAAATATTATTGAAAGGCATGAGCTTTAAAAAAGAAGATGAGAGAGGGCATACCTACCGGTGCTGAAAAATTATTTTTTCAAGAGTGCAAATGTGTGGAATCGCCTCTGTTCGTTATGGAGTGTAGATCACAGTGCTCCTTCCGGTTTAGTGAAAAAACCTTCTGATCTCTTGTTATGGTCCTCCAAAGTTTTTGAAAAGGGTGATATATAGGTGAATATGGCCCTAATTCAATTCATTTGTACTTGTTGAGTTATTGAGAGGCTTCTCTGGAGCAATTCTTTCCGTTGCGGTCAGCCTGAGAACCAGGGATTAGCGATATCATGCACAAGTAACCTCCATGACGTCCTGCACTTTAATTTTTTCAGTCTGAGAGTGTTGGGGTCCGTATAAACTTGGTTTGTACAGATTCTAAGTGATTTTTTTCCCTAGATTGCACGGGTGATTAGGGCAAGGGCACACCCTCTGTGCGCATTTTCGGGGGTATTCGCACACTCTAAGCGCTCTGTTCCCCTATTTTGGAGCACCTTATATGTGCATGTGGAAAATATAGACACGCCTTGAGCGTGCATGTCTGAGGGATAGGCACGCAAAAGGACAAGGAAATTTTTTTTTAGATTTTTTCCTATTTGTGATGTTTTTCTCATGGGTTCCTATTTGGATGACAAGTTGTTGTGGAGGGAGCGAGATTGGCCCGAGCTCCATACTGCATTGGCCGCCAATGTTGGGGCGCGCCGTCAGCTAGCACAATGGGGGCTCTTGAATTTTGTGGAGAATGAGCTTCTTCGGTCGGAGGATTGATTGCTACATTACTTGATCCAACATTGGCATAGGAGGCACAACATATTTGTGTCGCGTGGGACTAGCCTGGATATTCGTCTGGAGATAGATGTATACTTTGTGACTGGGTTACTGCCTCATGGTGAGGAACTATGCTATCCACTACCTTCTAGGAGGGTGCATTTCGAGAGGTTCTGGGCATGTCATTGTGGTGGGGAGCCCCTTATGGAGTGGTGCATCAGCATTGCATCGGTGACAGAATTGGACGAGTGGTGTGCTCTGGTGTCTATTGTGCAACTTGCACGATTGTAGGCTCTGCATCAGGCTTCTCGCCTGCAGGTTGGAGTCTTGCGTTGGCTGAGGTCTGGACACTTCTTTTATTTTTCCTGCTTTTGCTACGATGGGATAGGGACGCAACTCAATAAGGTCTAAAATGGATAAAAGTTGTTTGTGTACACCAGTATTCTATGTAGCAATATGTATGAGAGGGTAGTGTTGTTAAGACCAGGGGTGGCAGTGCCTCTTGGGGGGCCACAGGAGCCTCGCATGAGGAGGTGGGATCTGGTGATGCTGCGACGTGGTGGGGGCATGGTGGGGCTTTATTGGAACGCCGTGACGAAGGCCTAGTCTGAGGTAAACCCCCAGATGTTTTTGCCATTCCCATATGCAGGGATGGACTTTCGGGGGGATCCAGAGATGGGTCTCCCTCCTAGTTATGCTTGGGGGCCAACAGGTATCTTTTTATTTTTTCTAAATTTCTTTGAGTATATATTTTCTTATGTGTTTTGATGGTGACACTGGCATAGTTTTGATTACTCTTGCAGATGTTGGCGAGGTAGGTTGCCCCGTGGCTTGATTGGTCAGCCACAATCCTATTCAGAGACCTCGGGGTGGTCGTAGAGGGTAGGGAGGAGATGCTGCTGGAGGACCTGGTGGTGGTGTTGGCCCTTCTGGGGAGGGCAACAACTCGGATGCTGCCGAGGTTGTGGCCAAGCGAGATCATGCTGATGTAGAGGCAACACGTGCTAATGCGACGGAGGTTCGCAACGTGAAAATGACTAATCGGGTGTCAGTTCTAGAGGATGCCTGGGGTCGAGTGGACTACTTGACCTAGGAGATGCCTTCTCGAGGTTTTTTGGATAACCTTGAGGAGGTCTAGCTAGAGACGGTGATGGCCCGGGAGAGGGATTATCGGCCTATTTTACATCGAGTGGGAGTCTCCTTTTTGACGACGGCTCTAGTGGTGGTACTGGGAGTAGTTGTGGGTCCAGGTGCCCGTCCTGAGGGAGCACCACCCTAGAGTATACCTTTACATTGGGAAAGCACCCATTATGAATATTCTTCCCCTATTTTTGACGACTTTTTATGTATCTTTGGGCTAGCTAATGGGCCAGCGACACTATTTTTTGTACTCAGACATATACACCATGATATATATATGAGAGATATTTTTTACGGCTCTACATGTTGTGTCACCTATTTTTTCTTATGGATGATGTTATACTGATGGATATCTATGTTTTTGGTTTTTTATGTATGATGGTTTATTCGAAATACATTCCAGTTTAGAATATTGTTAGCTATGTGATCATCTTTTTGGTTTTGACTCCTTGGTACATGTGTAAATGTAATATAGTCAAATTGTCTGCTTAATCTTTTTACACGCAAATATTTTATAAATAGATGTGAATCTAAATGTTTGGTTTTACTGCGACACTATTAAAAGGGAATCGAGGTAGACATGCATATGCAATATTCCCTGATGGAGGGCATCGTACATAAGTCCAACAACAACATCATATTCTGCCTGATTGTTTGTTGCTGAACCGATGAGCACACCGTTTGTGTAGAGTGGTGATCGGTCAGGGTGATAGATGACCTAGGCAGCTATTGCTAACCTTTGATACCATCTTGATGCTCCATCAGAAAATATGAAGTAAGGTTCAAGTTGGTAATCCATTGCGACACTTTGAGTGTGTTATGAAACCAGCTCCAAAAATAGAAGAAAAGAGAGATCAACGCCTTAGAAATCAACCACTTCGAGGGGGAAACCTCCAATACATTACATAAATGAACAATTCTTTGATGATACAAATGAAAAAACCTCTTCTCTATGTATAGAAGTCCATGGAGCCACAATTTAATCCTATTGGGGCCACAATCCGACCTAACAATAATAATGTAAGGGCACAATAATAACAATATGGGGGTCACAGGGGTACAACAATAACAATAAGGGGGTTACAATAACAACAATAAGGGACTATACTAGTAATATAAGGACCTAACATGCTCCGCTCCTTCAAAAAAGTGTTGTCCCCAATGCTTGAGTAGCTCCGGGTGCTTCTGTATAAAATTCTCATCCTCCCATGTAGAATCTTTAGTGGGTAAGTTCTTCCATTTGATGAGATACTCTGAAATTGATCGATTTCATAGTTGTCGAAATAAGTCTTTTGGTCAAAAATCTACCATGGTTGGGTTTGTGTACGTTCACTCTAAGGCAGGGCCAGCTTGGCCTTATGGGTAGAACTTCTTGAGGTAAAGGTCGTTGATGGGGTTGTTGAGGCATGTCTTGTATGGTTCCATCAAGATGTATGCCCCCTGACGGAGGCAATGTTTTATGATGTAGGGTCCTTTCCACAAGGTTTCGAACTTTCCTGGCCCTAGGGTTTCTTTTGCGACATCATAGCGGAGGACTAGTTCTCCCTCGGTGAGTAAACGAGGGTTGATGTGGCAGTCGAATGATGCTTTTACCCTTTTCTTATGGGCCTCATTATGTTGCAGCGACCATCGTCGGCTTTCATCGATGAGATCGAGTTACTCTAGGCACTTTTCTAGAGGCTGGGTATCATCCAGGAGTTCGACGGTAGCATGTAAATTTGGGATCTCATGGAAATCGATACAAAAGAGCAAGGTACCTTGATCTTTTGTGACAGGAATAAGGTGGAAATCCTGGGACGTGGGGGCGACTGCAATCCTATTTCTGATATGCGATGATATGAATCATATGTGGTGTATCATTTCATCTGTGTTTAGTGGGGGAAGAATCTTCGTGATGGTAGTTTGCGTAAGCACAAGGTTGGGTTCTCCGTTAGGATGGTCAATTTCCTGTGGGTAGAAATTATGCCTGCTGTAGAGGTGCCTGAATGTTTCCATTAGCGAGCATGCCTTTGGTTCGTGGTTTTGTGCAGTGAAAATGGTTCATTGTACCACTATTCCAATTGAGTATATTGTATGGGAGTCAAAACTAATCATTGTCCCCGATGTGGACGCTTGGAAAGGATCTATTGTAGAAGAGGTGGTATTCTGCTTCCACTTCCATGTTATTTGCTTTGGCATGTCTAACTCTTTGGGGGACTGTAGACTTAGCGCTCCTCTATTCGCTCTTAACTTGGGGAGATGCACACATTTGATTATATGATGAAATTGTGAACAAATTCGGCAATAGGTACACGTGATATTCTCTTGGTTAGAGATAAGTATCTGTGGGAGTGAGGAGACTATGCGAAAACTTCTTGCGAGAGGCTTTAGTTCTTTGCATTGATTGACCCAGTGGTCATTTAGGTCGCATAGTCCGCATTTTATCCCAGGTTTGGCCTGGGTCATTCTTGGTTGTTGTGTCATCCTAGTTTTCCCATCACACCCATGTGGGTGTGGGGTTGCTAGCCTAGGGGTGATGTACTTTCTAAATCACTTGAGTTCATTGTCCTGT
This sequence comes from Pinus albicaulis, assembly GCA_034641835.2. Lineage (NCBI taxonomy): Eukaryota > Viridiplantae > Streptophyta > Pinopsida > Pinales > Pinaceae > Pinus > Pinus albicaulis. The sequence continues at coordinate 324,099,207 of CM076584.1, read as the reverse complement.
TTCTTCTCTATCGTATGAATCATATTGATGAGGCAACAGACTCATGGGATATAATTACAATGCTATCCACAATGATTTCCCTGACATACTGGGAAAAATAGTCTAGATATGAGGGTCTCGTCGTGCTCAGTTTGTGGTCTGGCAGGGTACTAGCGTCGTAATGCTGCTAAATTAGGGCAAATGGCGATCACATGATTAGGCGTTTTTCATAACGTGCATGTTGGTCTTCTTTGTAGAGAGTGGCTGGGGGTAACTAGTGGTTCGCGGATTGGTTGCTTTTCAATTAACAAGAACAAGATGGATATTCTCGTCACATCCTCTTGGGTTGTCGAAATATTTATGGATTATGAGCCCATGTCATCTTCTTGGGAGAGACAGACTATAGCTGAGCGCAAGCTAGCGAGGGCTAGATGAAATCGGGGGATATGGTGACAATTTTCCAGAAGGTGGTTGTCGATGCATAAAGGACATGTGAATTGTGTTGTGCACAATCTAACGTGGTAAACCCATTCTATAGGATACCATCTATGGATGAGTTCCAAGGCTGTGCATTCTTCAACAAGGTGACCACGTTCATCGCACAACGTGCAACGTATAATGGGAGGGGGCATGACTAGGGGTCTTTCTGGTGCTCGTCATTCCTCTTGTATGTACAGGGTGATACGAGGTTCATCTCCAGCAGACTGGGTGGAGGGATCCTCTTGATATGATTTCTCAATGGCGTGTAGGGCATCCCTATATCATGAGATCTCTAGGAAATGATGAGTATAGTGCCCATAATTACTACATATAGTGCATGCATGATTGGTACATAATGATTTTCCTTTCCCTTTGGTGGCAGGTTCCTTTTTACGGGAACGCGGTGTCACGATGTCTGCCTCAGAGTTGAGGATTGGTTTTAATTCGTCTAGATCTGGGCAGATATGGGTAGGGTGACCTATTACATCACATATGGTGCAAACTAGTGATTCCCTTTGTATGGCATGGGTTTCCATCTTCTTTCTTCTCTTCTCGGTTTTCTTGGCCACAACCATCCGTTTTGCAATGGGGATTTCCTTTGCATGGATGGTTTCAACTATTTCTTGGATGGGTGGGGCCTCCTAGGGATTGAGGGGATTTAGCCCAATGGCGGTGATTTGTGTGGCTACTATCCCTATAGGGGGATGAGATACCAAAGTGGTATTGCAAACGATATGTTTGGTAACACTATTGTTGCCAAAACATGTTAGGAGACGAAACCAGCTGGGGGGTAGAGGAAAGGGGTTTGGGAAGCGGAATAAGCTAGAGACGCTATCGTGGCCACAGACTCGGTGTCATTACTGATTGTGTCTATGTCCTTACTATCTTCGGTGCTTGATGTGGCCATCATGCACACCGGAGCCCCTGCGACATCAGGTGATGACTCAAGTATATTGGTAGGATCTCCTAGGAATGATCCTAGAACGGATGACAACTTTAAATGGCTAGGGCCATATTCTTGGTACCGTGAAAGCGTATCTGAGGATGTATTTACATAGGGTAGAATTACATCGATGTTTTCTAGGGGTTGTTTCTCGCTATGCGTTAGTTGGTCAAAAGTAATGATGTGGTCCTCGTGGGGGAACATCATAATGCAGAAGACGGAGGAGGCTATGGCTAACATGGCATACATATAACTTCGACAAAGGAGTATATTATAGTCCAAGTGAGTGTCTAAGACTTCAATATCTAAATGGACTATCTTTGTAGCTAAGCAAACTAGGACTTTTTGGTAGAGACCGATGGGGGTTGAAGGACGATCGTCGTATGATCTAAGCATGATGACTAGTGGTTTTAGTTTGGGAGACCCTAACTTCTGCCAAATTTTTTTTGACATGATGCACGTGGATGCAACCTCATCAATAAAACATTAGTGAATGGTGATATTCTGGACCTACACTGGTATCTGAAAGGCGACCATCGAAGGGAGCCTAGGGGTGGCTTTGTCTAAGTCAAAAGCCATTAGGCATGTATCGGCAAGGTAGATAGCGCCTAATGCAGAAAGCAAGGCTTTCCGTTGTTTTGGGCATGACTGCAATACTTCCAAAGCTAACATAGAAGTGATATATTGGGTTAGGTTGTCCACGATGTTATAATTATGGGCCTATTTGGAGTATTTTCCTGCTCGCTTATTTGGTCCCTTTACCATCTTTGGCAATGGTTCAATAGGCATCTTTGAAATGGTCAAAGGTCCTGTTGGTGCACTGGTACTAGCCCCTGACATGTTGGAGTCTGGTGGGGTGTCGTAATTGTGATTTCGTACTTGAAAAAAAAACTCTTTTCTAGTCATGTAGATTTTGTGGTTGTTTTTTCCGAAGTCATCTGGACTTTATTGATGATTGCTAACCATCTCTTGATGGGGGAAAGGTTCCTGCATCACAAATGTTTATTGGGAATATCCTCCTTGTCCTCGGTTACTCTGAAGCTTCTTCAACTTAGGGAGATCGGGAGAGTGGTTAGTATAATGGCCGTACTCACCACATATTGAACAAGAGTGGTTTGTTCGAAGAGGTGGTCTTTTTCTTAGCCATTGGGCATTGCTTGGCTCCTAGTTTTGATTTCGATTGGAGTTACCTCTAGCCTGAGATTGTTGCATGTGTTGTTGGTTGTTTCCCCCCTGTCTAGGATTCCCTTTGGGCTTGTTTTTTCCTTTTTTCTTCACCACGTTAGGAGGGTAGTTCTCCTAGTTATATGATTGGTGTGGTTGGTTTTGGGAAGGTTGCATAAAGTTCACCTGTGCATTTGTCTGCATAGGCGGGTCTTGTGCTGGGGACTGAGCGTGACGCGGTCCCTAGTTTGCACCTGGCTATGGGGGGGAGCTCTTCCGTTAGTTTTTCTCTTTGAATACTCGGTCCCCTGAGCCAGAGGATATGGTCCTCCATGGTGATACGATGGCACCCTATTGGTCAAATTATGCTGAGGTATATGATGACTTTGAAAAATGGGTTGTGGTATGTTATGGGTAGAACCATACGTATAACTGGGGTTTTGACTACTTCTGCCTAAGTAAATTTGAGTCAATGACTCAATTAGACCGTCTTAAGAGTTTGACATGACTAGCAATTCTTGATAAGTTTGCAGGCGCGGGGCATTCGATAGGATATTGTAAATATATCCTGACTGCGTATAAATCAGCTCAAGCTGTTGGGATTTGCTGATGGCATCCTCTTTGGATATGGGCCTTTTTTACACCACCTCCTTTGAAATGTCTGCAGTGAGATTTTTTAGGAAAAGGTCTAATAGAACCCGATCATCAAGTTTAGATTTACATAAACTGCGATGCCTCCTCCATTCGTCGAGATGGTCTGAGATATGGATGGCGAGGGTTTTTCTAAAGTGTGTCAATAATTCCATTTTAGAATCATGGTGAATGGGTAATCGAAAATATTTTAGGAACGCGGTGGTGAGGGTGCAAAGGTTCCATGTGAAGCAGAGGGTTTCTCTATGTACCATTTCACTATTTCTCATGTCAGAGTGCGTTGAAATAGTCTCAATCGAATAGTGTTGTCAATGATACTGTTCGATGAGCACCATAGGTGGAAGGTCATGACATGATTACCTGGGTCTTCCGCTTGCTTTCCTTATAATTTTTGAATATCTGAAGGGAGCTTCGTGGGCAAGTGAGGCCATGTAGGGTTGTGTGTAATGGGTTAATTCGCCAGCTTGGTTAAATATGGCAGATTCAATGAAGCTAAAAAGGGTGTCTGTGAGGTTGAATCCATTGCAAATTGTGAAGACACAAATTTTTGGTTAGGAAGAAGGTTTTTCTATGACATACCTTGCTATGTATTCGATTGGCTTCCCAAAAGGGTAGCACTCCTCTGCCCCCTAGGGGTCATGGAAGGAGTGTTATGTGGTGTGGCATTGGGAGATTGACCAGGGTTCCCAACTAAGGATGCCCCAATTGTTGAGGAGGTAAATCCCCTCTGCGGACATAGGCGATCCCTACTAGCCCAGATCGGGTCTAGAAACAATCAAACACGCTACAATGCAGGTTCCTAATTGTAAATAAACCGACTTGCGAGGAAGGCTTACCTGGAATCCAACGTTGTCGTTTGTAGAAGAGGTGTGCTCCCATTCCTTCGCCCTAGCAAATCACAGCCCTCACGATCTCCATGATCGGACACCTGCACATGCAAGAAACAACACAAACGCAAGCATAAAATCCAGTACATACAACTATATATTAGTCGAAGAGGACATAACTCATGAACATGATCAAGAACAAGAGTGGAACCATAACCGATAGTCGCTTATCATTAAAGAGTCAAAAGAAGAATACAACCATAGCTTCGACGCAGCACTCTCCTTTAGCGGGTCGTCAGCACAACATGTCTCAATAAATCCTGTCAGGGATGGGACAAGCCTCTCTCCGGATACTTGGCAATAGTCTCCTTGCTTGGATTGGCCTTAGGGAATCAAGAAGGCTTTTGCAGCATGAAAGCTCTTGGGAACTTAGAAATTCTACCACTCTCTGGAACTAGCTTGCAATGGAAATGGGAAAGCTTTTATAGAAGGAGGAAGGGGAGTTGGGATCCCTATAATTACGGGATTGGCCTTATCATCAAGGAAGCTTCCATGAGAGGTGGCAAACCACTTCCTCTCTATGGAAATCCGTAGCCAAACCTCCCAACTCAAGATAGAAATCAATCCAGGAATTTGTTAGGATGAAACTTCCGCCTTTTATTTTTAAAAAACAACTCTTAATATGGTTGGCGCGGGTGCGGCTCTATGACAGAGCGCCAATCGGCGCGCCCTCTTTGGAGGATTTCCCTCTTGGCGCGAGGGCTGAACTATGGAACCACGCCAATGGAAAAAGAGCTATTTTTAGGGTTTTTTGCAGGGAGATGTCTTTAGGGAAATTAAAGCTCATCTTCAGAGGGATGCAATGAAATTATTTTCAAGTCTTAACTCTGCCCACAGGTCATGGAATGAGCCCTCCAATGTGTGGGATGGGGATTGTAGGGACGGTGACAAATTGTTGTGTAACACCAATAAAGGACAAACCAATAATGGTGGTAGCATTCCGTTTTTTATGCCTAAATGGAAAAAGACCTGGAACCCCTCTAGGTAATGGGGGGAGGTCCAAAAGACGTTTAGATCGATGAGGTCCCATTGGGTCCATTCTAGTGTGGACTAGGTCTGGCTTTGGAAAAATTTGAGATGATAGAGAATATGATCAAAGAAAAATTCCAATCGCATACATAAAACAAAGTGAAAATAAAATAAATTTCCCATTTAAATTAATCCTATCTGATCAATCAATCAAAAATATGGTTTTTGTTTGTTTGCGTATGATACTCAAATCCTAGAAGACCTATTCGTCCTCACACACTCAAATGTAACTAGGCCTTGAGAATATATCTTGCGAGTGTTGGCACAACTTCTCGTAAGAGCTGGTGACGCCCCTAGTCAGCCAAAGAAAATCCCCCAAGGTAAGGGTAGAGGATCAAGCGCTTGCCTGCACCGTCACCTATAAGGAAAGGATGCCCTAGATTTGGCCACTAAGTACCATTGTCCGACATGAGCATTCGAGTCTTGGGCTTCTTGGTAATTCAACTAACAGTATCAAGTATCAGCTGGGTGAGGTAGCCCCAACTGATACCTACCCGCACTGTGCCTAAGCCTAACACCCTCTGAAACAAGTCTTTGTCATGCTCGGGTTTTCTTTTCTATGGGCTGATAAGTGGATTTAAATCTCCCTAAATAATCAACTTCTATTTTTCAATATGAATAATAATCAAGGTGGATTATTCGATGCCTACCCCCTTGATCCTAACTTAGACTATAAATTCTTTTGTGGGCCCTGTGGGGAGAATTTAGTGAGTTTTGTTAAGTTAGTTTTAGGTGTCTTTGCTTTTCTTAGTGTGTAGATGTGTGTGAGAAAAAAGTGGACAAGCACATAGTTTTAATGTGTGGATATGCGATGATCCTTTTCAAAATCGCCTATTAAACTATGTTGTATTGTTCCTTTCTCAAAAGAGAAACATGTGCGGATATGGGCCGCTTTCTATTTTCCTAGTTAGTCTATGTGATCAACTAGAGGGAGATGGTAATTCGTGAATAGAGAGTGTTCATATGCTTGCCTAGGATCACTGAAGGGTGCAAAGGCAGCAGAGATTACTTGCTCTTCTATCGACAATTCAATCCTGGTCCCGAAATCCTAGTGCAAAAATTGAACTAAACTAATTAATTTTACACTAGAAAAAAGAAAATAGCTAAGCACACATGGACTTGGGCCACTTACTTTGGCTAATTATCTAGGTGTGTTGGTACCTAAATTTGCAAAACATAAATTTTTTTTAGAATGCAAGTTAATTTTCCCCCTACTTAAACTATGTGTGAACTTTGCAAAAATCAACTTGAAAAAAAATTAACACTAAGCCTACAAAATGCAGCTAAGAGTGAGCTTTATCAAGATGCAGGGTACCTCAACTAATGCTGGAAGATGTATTATGGGCTTCCAGACACTTTACAAGCAGGAAAAGATACAAATATGAGAGAAATTTCTCATTATATCTTTTGCGTGCAAAAGGTTGCAACAAGCACAATGTCTGTGCGCAAGTCAGCTCTGAACGCACGCCCTGGGCACGTCTGTCGGAGGGAAAAACGTGCAAATTCATGAAAAAAGTAATTTTTGGAGTTGTTCTAATTCAGTCTGTCACTTGGGATGAACTAGGGATTGAAAAAGAAAAAAGGGGAAATTCAGCTCCACTCCACAGCACAAACGAAGGTCTCTGCAAAAAGGCACAACCACATAAACTTGGAGATGAATGTTAGTGGAGTCACCAATCCTATGTTAGTGTGTTTGGTGCATGCATGTACGAAATCACACCAACTTATGGGGTGTGATTTACCCTCTTGAGTTATTGGTCACAGGCAGAAAAAGAAGTGGAGTCAAGAAAGTTAATGGAACATGCTAGAACATAAACATAATAGAAAGAGAAATAGCATGCATATTCAAACTAAACTAAACCAAAAATTTAAAACAAATAAAAAAAAAGCTATAAATAGAGTCAAACAACTGCAATAATCCAAATGGTGGCGCTTTCGGCCCTTCTTATTGAGTGCTGGTAGGAAATGAGGATGAAACTTTAACCCTATTGCCAAAGGGCCCTAAGAACTTGGGTTCTAAGTCCTAATGCAAGGATATCTTTATTTCCAAGCTTTCCTCGGTGAAAAGTCTCCCTCCCTCTACTGTGGTGGACTGAACTTGTTGGATGGCTAAGAATTGAGTCCCCTCTATCTTAGTTCCGGATCACACACTACTGGTATTACTTGGGGAAATTCTGACCAGCATAACAATGTTCTCTCAAGTTGTTCATCTCTTGGTGGCCTTTTATAGGAGATTTCAAATCCTCCTTCCCTCTCTTGGTACATTGTGGATGGTGACCTGAGGGAGGGAGATGATTCCATTGTGTGCCACAAATATTCTATTGTGTGCTCCCTTGATGTCCAAGGAGGCTTTGCTGGTTGTCCTTAGGTGGCTTCAACTATGAAATCATTGTCCCGGAGTGTGCTTTTTGTGGTCCCGAAAAGTGAATTCTACCACTCCCAGGATTGCATGCATTTCGGGTCAAAAGGCACGCAATGGCGCTCTTCTCGAAGGATTATGTGTGCAAAAGAATTTATGACTTGCTAAAATTTTATTTTTCCTCACACCTTAGAGATTTTTAAATACTTCCAGATTCTTTAATGTCTCTCAACCCTGTAAATCCTTTTGCCTGACATTAAATAATGTTGTCTTTACTTGTACGATTTTCCAGTGTTAACACCATGGTTATGTGGCCAAAAGATTTAAAATGAAACAACCAACAATAGCTTTGCTACATTCATTATTCTTCTCATTACAAAAGGCAAAGCCCCATTGATGTCACAGACATATGCCACAAGTATAAGAATTATCGGATTCTGAAATACATTCTGAGTGTCTCCCATTTGACATGCCTCCCATTTACTCACTATACAGTGGTACTATAATTATTAAAGAGATAATGGAGATTTGTAGACTTCTTTTGATTACATCCATTCAACCTATCTATAGTGATTTGTTTTTCATACCTTTAATCATCATCTTAGGCTTATTTTTATCTACAAACATATCTAATTGATCTAAGGGATCTCCCAAATATGCCTGAATTGGAATGAAACTTGATGTCTTTGACAATATGGAGTTTGAATTAGAAGGTAGAGTTAATATGTCCAGTCATGGGGCAAACCATTTTCACGGGAAGGTCCTTGAATGTTTGAATCCTTTGAATGCAAGGTCATTTTTTTTTGGCGAGATAGGCTTTCCCTAGTAAATGACTTGTTATCATTAATATAATTCCTGCTATGGTTAGCGCCATTCTTCCAAACGTATAAATCTGCAATAACAAGTAGGATTTAACTCAGCCCAAAATGCAGCACAAGCTCAAACCTCAACTAAGTACTCAAAACAAAAAAATTAAGTGAGAATCAAGATCAAGAACTAGATCCAAATGTAGTAGACGAGCTTACATGTCGACCATAGAACATAGAACAAACACAAGAAAGAAAGAAAACAATGGACTAGACCTCACTTTTCTGCAACATTACACTGAATTGATCCAAATGCTACATATATGACTATGGCCTCAAGTCAAAATACAAAAAACAAGCATAAGAAAGAAACCTAAAAAAGTACTAGATCTTGCTACTCGACCCAGTTAATCCATATGCAGAATATGGACCTATAGTTTTGAACTCAAGTAAATGTACAAACAAGGAAGTTAAGAAGGAACTATTGCTCCTGATGAAGAGTCATGGTAGGAAGTAAAATCATTAGGAAAAGTTGTTGGCTTAATATCTCGAGTGTCTAGGAGTAGGAGCATGGTTTTCTATCCCATTTACCCTATTTCAATTACAAGGGACATGTTCTGAATTGATCCAAATGCTACATATATGACTATGGCCTCAATTCAAAGTATAGAAAATAAGCATAAGAAAGAAACCTAATAAAGTACTAGATCTTGCTACTCAACCCATTTAATCCATATGTAGAATATGGGCCTACAACTTTGAACTCAAGTAAATGTAAAAACAAGGAAGTCAAGAAGGAACTGTTGCTCCCGATGAAGAGTCATAGCAGGAAGTAAAATCGTTAGGAAAAGGTGTCAGCTTAGTATCTCGAGTGTCTAGGACCAAGAGCATGGTTTGCTCTCTATTTACCCTATTTCAATTACAAAGGACATGTTTGACAGGTTGGAGTAAGGCTTGGAGAGTAGGGGATGTCTTAGCTCTTGCTAAATCATAAGTTATTAATATATCTGACTTGTAAATATACTCTTGGTACCAAAACTAGCGAAAAAATAGGTAATTGATTGGTCATGTATAACAATCACAAGCACTCCTCGCTACCACAAATAGGAACTTTAGCAACACAGATTGCAGCACACAGCTAAATTCTAAATCGAAAACACCTCAATAACTACAATAGGATATTAGTTGCTCCATCTCAACAGTCAAGGGAATAAACATGAATCTAAGTACAAAAATAAGCAAATCAAAGGCCTATAGTGAAGAGATCTTACCTCGTACAATTGGTTGTGAATTGAGATATTCAATATTAAGGTTCAATGCCTGCACAACTTGATAAGGAAGGAGAACTATTAAGTATCCTGCAGCCAAGTAATCATGATCAGATGTTATATATATATCCTACCAAGCTAACAAAGTTGAACAAAAATTTCTTATTCTATGCAATGATTCCAGAGAAACAAAAATTTCTTGCATGCCCAATCCACCGCCCCTGGCACCCCCCTTGGTAGGGACCGAGGGTTGATAAGCATGGTCAACAATCCTTATGGAGCGACCTTGAGTGGGTCTTGTTTGTTGCCACTATCTAGATAGTACAGGGCAGGGCTTCTGCCAAATAGACTGAATAAAACAAAAACACAATAAAGATGTGAAGAACTATCCATAAAATGCTGCATTTGGTGAGAATAATAGAAGAAAAACCCATTACTCGATGAAAAAGGACACAATCGGATTAATTTTAGCGAACTCGGACATTGTTTATCAATTAACACAAACAACATTGATAAGCCCTAATGTTATGCACCAATTTTTTGGTGCAAAAGAAGACACAGCGTCCAAGGCATGTTACATCAACAAGAAAACAATACCAAAAATAATATCTGAATCATGATGAAAATTGGCGATAATATTTCAAAAAACCATACGCCAGAAAAATATATCACAATGGAAAATGTAAAAGTAGGGCAATTTTCCAACTGGGTTTAATAAGAAGCCAACGAAAGAAACATTCATAGCTCCATTGCATAATTTTCAACCAAAATGTTCACTCGGTCTGCGAATTGGACGTTCTAAGAACAATCTGAATCAATCCCAAATGGCCTCCAAATGGTACACAAGTATTCAATTTGCTTCAGAAACGTAGGTTGGAATTAAAACCACAAAGAAATGACTGCTGAGAATTGTATAAAGGGTAGCGAAGGTTGAATCCACAAAAATGGGAGGCGACAGCCTCATGGACTCACAGAGCGTGGCATGGAGATACTCGATGCCCTTCAGTTCATAAAAGTCGAAGACGACCCATTAAGAGAAGAAAGACAAGGAGAAATTGGTCAGTATTTATGTAACTGATTAATAACAATATACAGTCCTAAGGTAGATATTATTTTAATCGTCTAACATCAAAATCAACTGTACACAATGGTACAAGTGGCAGTTGAGGGGAGTTGCTTTCAAAAAGGGACGCTTTACAACATAAATATCTAAATTATATCATTATTATAAATTATTATTATTATTACTATTATCATGAAATATAAAAATAATTAATAAATGAGTTAAACATATATACATTTAAAAAATCATGTATGAGATTATCGATATTCATTCTTATTTTATCTTAGAATTTCTTCCTTGTAAATAGGTTTTGTTAAGAAACTATGAGCCAATACTATGGATTACTAATACCACATACCCATGTTCAGATGACATTTTTTTATTAGTAATTTTAATAAAAAACTAATTTTTGTATATATATATATATATATATATATATATATATATATATATATATATATATATATATATATATGCTTTTGAGATAAATATATCATAAATTTTGATCCATAGCTATTACTAAAAATATTTTAGAATATTCCATAGAATTAAATTTATGAAAGCTTTATTTCAAAATAGGTGCAACATAAAAATCATGCATGAACATTGCAACCATATGCATAAATTATAGCATAAAATATGTGAGATAGTTATCCACGTTGTATTAGAGTGTGCAACAAGACCTTCAAATTATGATCCAATCAAATGTTTGAAAAAATAATTTTTTAAATAAATATTTGTTTTTGAAATGTAAATATTATAACTGCATTAGTCAATACTAAATTAATAGTGGTGAGACAAATCAATTGCTAGAATCTTACCCTAGCATAGACTAATAACATTGAAAACAACTTTTTAAATTTATTTAATCAAATTTACTTATTTTAAAATTAATAAATTAAATTAAAACAATAATAACTTAAAATTAAATTATATTTTTAGGATATTATAAATACGGAATAAATATGTAATTAAAAGAAATATTGAATATCACATTTACTACTTTTTCTATTTTATCTACACATTATTCTTCTCTAAATATCACATTCACTGCTTTTATTCTTGAATGATATATATTTATATGATATATCAATAGTAATTCATATTAAAATATTTTAGTCATAACCTACATTGCATATTTTATTATATACAACATTAAAATATTTTCTTTTAACATTTTTGTCTATATAAAGATATATCTGAAGTTGATATTCATATAAGTCGGTAAATATAGATCTTTATATAATTTACTTAAATAACATGTTAAAATATTAAAAATAAATAAAATAAGATTTAAACATCTTACTCTCAAATATTTTTTACTACTAATTACTTTACATTAAATTATATTAAATTATGTGAACTACTAATTAAATATGCACAACATATATATATATATATATATATATATATATATATATTATGAACTACATTGCTTTTCTATTTAGAAAATATTTTATTTTTATTTTAAGAGGACAAGTGTTAACTCCAAGTTGAAAACTGACATACTTACAAATAAACTTCACACTAGGATGTAGAATAAGCCATTATTATTATTATTATTATTATTTTTGTAAGGTTGGTAGGACTTTTCATTTTTCTCAACTTTTTTTTCCTTTTTCTTTTGCTCAATCTTCATCAAAATCTCAAGATACATCAACCCGATAGATGAAGAGAATTGAACCTAAGATGAGTGCCATAACAGCCCACCTCTTCACTGTTTAACCAAAACCCCATGGACAAGCCCTCATTATTATTATCTAAAAAAACAAAATGAAAAACAATAATGCAATCATTATCATCTTAATGCAGGTTGAAAAATCATTATCATCTTACTGGATGTTGAAAAAACTGTAATACAATGATTATCTTACATGTTGAAAAAGCAGTAGATTACTTATTATTTACCCTGTCTCCATTGGTTAAAGTCATTGCAAAGGTGCAACAAAGGCACTTCTAGAGGCCAGGACCACAGGCATTTCCATCCCATCTCAGCTGTTTGATAAGTAATTGGTTTGTGTAGGTGGAAAAGTTTTGCTGGATAACTCATTTTACGGATAAGCGTTCAGTATCCATCGAACTATATTTGCATATAGATAAGCGTTCAGTATCCATCGAACTATATTTGCATAAATTAAATTACAACTCAAATCCCACCATTGAAAACAACATGAGTCAAACCAAACAAAATCCAAATTTATATATCACTCGACATCCCAGAAGACGAAACGAATCAAATCGAATCAAACCAAATAATTCGCCCATCGAATCGAATTTTGAAATTTCAGTACTGCTTAAACCAATTCGATTTCTGCAATCCTTCTTGGGTTCAGTGGAAGCTTTTAATAACTTGTAGATTTGTAGCTGTCATTACCAGTTAGCAAAGTCAGAAGCAAGCAGTTTATTCTGATACACCATTTGGGAGAAAAAAGAAACGAGTAATGAATCTAATTTCATCTAGTAATCTAAGTTCACCCATGAAAACAATACATCCTGTGGACAAATGGTTGCGCTATTGAATTCAGTACTGACCATTCATGTCTATTCATTGTCGGCATTAACTCAGAGTTACAGTTTGTATTTAATATGTCACATTCTCCCCTACCTTTGTGATACTCTCTGATACTTGTCCCCTCCTGCTAACAAATTAATTACTACGGTCACCTTCGTCCTTGGCACTATGATGTGTATAAAACGCTGCCCTACACCAAACGAGAAGGAGAGATAGATTTATGGCCCCAGAAGACTCTACTTTTTTTTTCAGTTTTTGGTTTGTTATATGCGATAAACTCTGGCATGGTGTTGCTTTCATAGTTGAATACCAAATCAAGATTTTATTTTATGTTGTGGATGACACGGCCCACTCACGATTAGCGAAGAAATCACCGAATGAATTTATATGTAATGTGTGAATTTCAAATCTTAGGTAATCCATCGTTGATGTGACTGTAATCCCATGAATTTCACTTTTTTTTAAATCACTGCAGCGCATAGACAATCCCATGGAGATGGGAAGAGATCGTTTTATTCTTTGGTTGTGATATATTGTTTGTTTTTATGGCTGCATTTATTTTTGAATTAATTTTCAAAAACATTAAAAAAATATATATGATAGAAAATATAAAATTTTATGAGTTGTAGAAGAACTTTAATTTGAAGGTTGGTACATTAATATTACGTGATAAGATGTGAAGGTAGGTCGAGTCGGGTTCGTCTACGTGCATAACAGTTAAGAGGTAGAGAAATGACACATTTCCCCTAAAAATTTAAGAGTTTCACGGGAGGCGCAAAGGAAAATCGAAGCGCAGAACTGGAGCAGAGAGATGGACGACAGAGATTAAATTGCAAACTACAAACCGCAAGTTTCAAAGGATAAGCGTGGGAGGTAATGGTTAAAATCACCAGAGTGCGATGTGTGATGCGGTGGGACTCGATCAGAAATCGCCAATCGAAAGTTTTAGTGAATGAGCACGGAAGGTAAAAGTTAAGTTTGCCGAAGAGTGGTATGCAGTGACATAGCCCGCATACCGCACATTGCAAGTTTTAAGCATTAAGTGAAAAGGGCTTGAGTTATGTTCACCGAAGTGCGATATGCGATGCGGTGGGGCTCGATTGCATAACACACATCGTAAGACTTAGAAGATAAGTGTCAAAGACAAGCTAAAAACAATGAAATGCGATGTGCGGGCAGATGCGATGTGGTTTCAAAAGCGAACTCCAAAGGTTTTCAGATCTGGCGGAAAGGTATTTTTTGTGTTAAACCGTGTCAGAGAAAGAAAAAGAAGATTATAACGTAAAGCCGGTGAAACTCCTCGGTCATGAAGAAACAGACAAAACATGGCAGAGAGACTCGGGTAAGCAACCCGACGCAGATCAAAGGAGAAGAGGCAGAGTCAGGTAGCAAGTAATACGATGGTAGTGTTTGAATCACAAAGGCATCGGCAGAGACAGACAAAAGAACGTACAAGGGCATTATTGGAAGCACGATAGCTGGGTCAGAGTCAGGCACTGAGGCGTCGCTACAGAACGGTGCAGCTGTTGCATCATAACCAGAAAGGACACCTCCGCACTTCGGGAGGATGCATCAGCAACATCAGATTCAGCAAAACGAACCATATTTCCAAGTTTCAATTTGTTTTCTTGTTATAATTTCATATGTAATCTTAACAGTTTAGGAATTTGAAGAGTTCAAGAAGTTCAGGAGTTACAAACTACTCTGATGTATTTAAGGAGAGATAAATAAAGAAAAGGGGTTTCAAGTTTAGTTTATGACTGAATTCTCTTGGAAATTAATGAAATAAGATCAAGTTTCCTACACATGTTGATGTTGATACGTCTTTCTTGTTTCGCTCTGTGGCTATTCATCTTTGAATGAAGTGAAGTAATGTAGCAGTCGGTCGCTTAATTACATTTCTGATTAATAGTTAAATAACCTTAATTTGTGTGCATTCACCTCATCTCTTATCTCTTCATAAACTCCTGATAGAACTTTAAAGTGATAGATTTTGTTTTTACAACATATTATTTTAAGTTCTCTCTTGCTCCATGAATTTCCTTTGAAACTTAAAAGTGGTAGATTATGTGTTTTTAGCATATCATTTTGAGTTTCTCTTACAGTTCTTCTTTTCATTCCTTTCAAATATCAACAGTTTACGGCATTGTAAAGGCTTTCATTATTTTAGATTATTGAGGGTATTAAGTAATTGAATTCAAAGGGTGTTAAACAAAGGCCATTTGATATAGTAATTATGACATACATTTATAAAATGTCTTAAGAAGTGATTCCTTACCACAGCCAAGGGATTGTTTATTGAGATACAACATTTTCTGGCGCTGTTCCCGGGGACGAAGAAACAAAGTTTATTTTTCCTTGGGTTTTTCACATTATTTCCTTTGGTCGTTGAGTGAGCAAGAAATATTGGGCTATATTTGTTATTTTCAAAATTTTTGCTTTCAAAATACCTCACACGAAGTCAGATACCTCACAACAAATAGTCCCTGCTTTGCCAAATCCAAAAAGATTGGTTTCAAAAAGGGCTCAGAAACCTCAAACTCCTTCAACACCTGATCCTACATTTTCTGCTCTTGGCAGCAATTCTCATAACCCTTTTTTTGAATATATTTCTGAGGAACCCTTTTTCTTAGAACAAGATTCTCCTTCCACACCCATTTATTTTCAAGGACCTGAGTTAGAAGAACATTCTTTTGAGTCTGTTTCTTTTACCTTCACTCATGCTCAACCAAATATAGTTGTTGGTTCTTCTGCCATTGTTCATCAACCCACTCCCATATCAGTTTTAGCTCCACCTTCATCCACTTTCACAGCAGGTTCATCAGCCTCAACTGCCCAAGGAGCAGTTAACCAAGTTGTTAATATGGTAGTACCAGCTTTCATAATGAACAGATATGCTCCACTAAATCTTGCACAACCAATGAACACCATGCCTCAAAAATACCTCAAATTACTTTCTTGTTTCACTGGAGAAAATGAAGTAACTGCAGAACAACATTTACCTTTGTTTTGCACTTTTGCTGAGAATTTGAATGTAGAACACCTGGATGTTGTGATGAGACTAGTTGTGCAGTCTCTAGATGGGGAGGCTAGAAAATAGTTCAAAGGTTTACCAAATGGTTCAATAAATAACTAGGAAGAGTTGGAAAATAGATTCACTTAAAGATGGGGATAAAAGAGAGATCATGGTTACTCATTGACAGAGTTTACTGCAATTAAAAGAAGGCCTAATGAAGAAATTTATGAGTTTGTAAAAAGATTCAACAAATTGTGTAATAGTTTACCCATATAGATGAAGCCCCCCCCTATAGGAGCAAAGGTAGTTTTTTTGGGGGCTTTTGAAGCTAATTTTAGCTTTACATTGAGAGAAAGAAGAACCCCTACTCTTGAGTAGATACAGATAGATGCTTTAGAGATTGAAGCTAATATGAATACGTCTGGAAAGACAAAAGGGAAACAACTAGTCCAAGACAAGGGGAAGAAAAAGAAGAATCATCGCAAGATCTGAGGATAGAAGATATGGCAAGGGTGATAAAAAATTTGACAAATAACCTATCTAAGATAGAATTGGAAAATAAAAACCCCCAAATGCACGTACAACAAAATTGAGGGGGGTTCAAACCTCAATTCAAAAGACATCCCCTGAAAATTTTCTAGAGGGAAATAAGAGATCAAGACTAGGTTCAAGCACCATTGTATATAGAAGCAACACTCGCAGAGCCAACAGAAGATGACCAAAGGGAGGCCAAGGATCATGAATCTGCTATGTATGCAATAGAAGAGGATGAAGAAGAAGATTATGAGGGAGAATATGCTGAAGCCGAAATATCTTTCAATCAAGATGAGATGGATGAATACTGTAGACAATTCACAGACTTCATGCAAGTTGAGTTACATAAAAAGTACGTTTTAAGGTCTAGAAAGATATCTAGAGTGCAAGATAATGCAGGTGAACAACAAGGTTCCATTCCTCCTCCAATGGCGACTCCATAACAAAAGGACCCTGTGAAACATGTTAGTAATGGGAAAAAACCTACAAACTCACTTAAGAGAACAAATGTGCAGCACGTTGAATCTTCCCAGAACAAATCAGTTGACACTAATATTTTGGAGAGAGTTGTTCCTGTACCCGAAGAAGAAACAGATTCTAGAAAGAGTGAAGAAGAACCTGAAAAAATTATTAAGAAAACTCATGCCTTCAATTTGGAAAAAGAGTTGGAGAAGGTTAAAATTCAGGTACCTTTTCTAGAATTGGCTAAAATACCAGCTTACAAGAAATTAATTTTAGAATTTATTAATCTCTCATAGGTGGAAGACATAAGTGACACAGTGAACCTATAAGAAGAAAAACAAGTGGTCACCTTTGGCCCTCATGTAGAAGAAGTAGATCCATACGTTCCACTATTCTATATTTCTCTGTTGCTTCATGATTTTACTCTAACATAATTGCAATTTGGACTCAGGAGCGTCCCATAAGCTCACGCCATTGTCTGTTATTAAGGAGCTTAACCTACAAATTACCAAACCTTATAAGGATCTATATTCATTTGATTCGAAAAGGGTGAAATGTGTTGGGTTGATTACAAATGTAGCAGTTTTGTTGGCACACATACCAGCAAAGAGTATAGTCATGGATGTAGTGGTTGCTGACATTCCAACTAGGTTTGGAATTCTCCTGTCAAGGTCTTGGGGAGCTAAGTTGGGAGGTGTGCTAAAGTTAGATTTCATTTTTTCTATCATTCCGGTTTTTAATAGGGAAGAAAGGAGATTGTACAAGGAAACGAAGTTTGTGAAGACCACCTCTAAGAAAGATGCAGGAAATTCCCCCATTTATAGTCAAGAAACATAATATATTTCTTGTTTCATGCTGCATGAAGATGCAGAATTTGCTGAAGACATAGGGAAGCAGCTATTTTCAGCAGTTGTAAATAACGAGCTACACTCAAAGAAGATTTGGAAGTGCTACTTCGATGGTGCCTACTCCAAGGAAGGCGAAGAAGCCGGATTCTTGCTAATATCACCAGAAGGTAACCTCATGCCATTCTCTTTTAAACTTGAATTTGATTTGACAAACAATGTGGCTGAATATGAGGCCTTAATCTAAAACCTTCAAGTTGCTAAGTAGATGGGGATTCAATGTATTTCAATTTATGGTGACTCTGAGTTGATAATAAAGCAGATCAAGAATCATTGTCAAGCCAAGCATCTGAGATTAAGATCGTATAGGAATGAAGCTTGGGATCTGATAGAAAACTATTTTGAAGCCTTCAATCTTCAGTATATCCCAAGGGAGGAGAACAGATTGGCCGATTCTTTAGCAGTTGCATCCAACACCTTCAAACCTCCCATAAATCCTAGGCTAAGGTACGAAATTGAAGTCAGACATAGACCTTCTATCCTTGACAATTCGAAACATTGACAGGTGTTTCATGATGATGAACAGATAAATCAGTTCCTCACAATGGTTGGAAACTTTCAAGATGTTGAGATAGAACAAGAGGAAGAACAAATAGAGCAGAGAACAAAAATAAGAAACCTCAAGTGGTCAATAGGTGAACAGAAGATTATCCAATTGATAGATAATGTGCTCCCTAGAGGGTTGGTTCCCTTTGAAAGATTATTCGATGCTAATGATGTTGCTGATGATTTGAGGAAAAATTATCAACAAGAAGAGATGGAAGATTGTAATTTGGGAACTCAGCAGGAGCCCAAAATAGTGAAATTGTTCAAAGGGGTTCCCAAAAACTACAAAGAAAGGTACATTTATATTTTTAAGAAGTATATGGATGTGTCTTCCTAGTCTTATGAAGACCTGAAAACATATGACAAAAGAATTATTCAGCATAAGATTCCATTGAAGGAAGGGCTCAAACCACACAGACAGAAGCTCAGACTGATCAATCCCTTGTTGTTAGCTCCAATCGAAAAAGAAGTGAAGAAACTGTTGCAGGAAAAAATTATAGTCCCTCTCATATATTCAGACTGGGTTTCCAATCTGATCCCTATAAGAAAGAAGAATGGAGAGGTAAGACTGTATGTAGACTTCAGGAACTTGAACCAAGCGTCTCTAAAAGATAAGTATCCTTTGCCGAAAATGGATTATGTCTTACAAAGGGTGACAGGAGCTCACAGGTTGTCTATGGTTGACGGATTTTCTGGGTATAATCAAGTAGCAGTGGAAAAATAAGATCAGAGGAAGACTACTTTCGCTACTCCTTGGGGAACCTTCATGTACGCAATGATTCCATTTTGCCTTATGAACGCAGGTGCAACATTTTAGAGGGCCATGGACATAGCCTTCATTGGTGACACGTTTGTATTTATATATCTACAAGATGTAACAGTTTTCTCAAGATCAGATGATGAACATTTGGAGCATTTGCAAAATACCTTTCAAAAGTGCAGAAAGTTTGTTCTGTCATTAAATCCCAAGAAATCTTTATTTTCCTTAGAAGAAGGTAAATTATTGGGGCACATAGTTTCTAAACAAGGAGTAAAGATTGACCTAGCAAGGGTGGAAGCCACTTAGACTATTCCTTTACCCAGAAGCAAGAAGGATATCCAGAGATTCTTAGGAAAAATAAACTTTTTGAGGAGGTTTGTGCTGAATTATGCTAAGATCGTGAGAATTATAACATATATGTTGAAGAAAAATGTAGAAGTGAAATGGGATAAGGAAGCAAGAGATGCATTTGTTAAAATAAAGGAAGCATTGCAGGAAGCTCTAGTTCTGATTAGTCCAGACTATCAAAAATCCTTTCAGGTATTCTCATTTTCATCTCCCAATACTATTGTTGATGTGTTGTTGCAAAAAAATGAAGAAAATAAGGAGCTGAGAGTTGCATTTTTCAGTGAAGTTCTTAGAGATGTTGAGCTTAAATACCATATTCTAGAGAAACAAGTATATTATTTTGTCAAAGCACTGAAAGCCTTCAGGACTTATGTGTTGTAGTCCCAAATAACTATTTATGTTCCTAATTTTGCTGTGAAAGATGTGCTGGTCGAAGGTGATATTGAAGGAAAAAGGGGGAAGTGAATAGCAAAAATCCAAGAGTATGATTTGGACATCAAACCCACCAAGCTGGTCAAGGGACAGGTTTTAGCGAAGTTGTTGACAAAGTCAAATTTTCAAGCCTTGGTAATTAAACTATTAGCACCAATGGATGGAGTTATTAATGAAGAAGGTCAGAGCAAGTCCAAAACAGGCATTCAATATAATTTTTTGTGCTTTGATTGGTATAAGGATATTGTGCACTACCTGTGTTTCTTTTCCTGTCTAACTTCACTAAATAGAACAAAATACAGAGCTCTCAAGCTCAAGTCTCAGCCATATGTTATCATAGAATCAAAGTTATACTTGAAAGATCCTGCTGGTATGTTGGAACGGGGGTTCCTAGCCCTATTTTTGTTCAAGTTTTGTAATATTTTTGTATTATTTGGTCTAGCGGAGGGGGTTTGGGGTGGGTCAAACCAAAAATGGATTGTAATGAGTCAAAAGGGTAGACATAGGGTCCACAAACCATGGTTTGCGTACCATAGGATAGCACAGGCTAAGGTGATATAAATAGACAAGTAGACCAAGTCTGGAGGTAGGCTAAGATTTATTGATGCTAGTTGTGAACTGTTGAGGTCTGCTTTGAGTTTTTATTGGGTAAGGACTTCGGTTGGCTGTGTGCACAGAGATCCTCAGCTATGTGTGGACCCCACTGGCTATGTGCGCTGGTTGGGAATTGGGTCTATAAGTAGATTTTGGAGCTAATGAATGATAAATTTCTTTGATCGCATCTTTGTGTTATAGACTGGCTGTGTTCCTATTATTATGGTGATTTAGTTTGTAATCTGTATTGATGTGCACGTGGATGCGAAGATATTAATAATATTAGTAATAGTTGCTTATTTATGCTATCTGTGGGTTTATGAACTTCTCATTCTACACGTATATTGTTTATGGTTCTACGATAATATTCCCTCTACGTGAGTCTAATAGATCTTAAACAAGGTTGCCTCCATTAAAATCACCTTTCTCTCACGGTGCAGAAACCTGGTTCCAACACCCTCCCATACTACTTTGGGTGAGACCTTGGCCTGCTCAAGTAGGTCATTGCCGAAAGGGTTAGTAGTATAGGGGTTTGTTAGCAAACCTTAATTCCGAACCTGGGTCAGGACCCCTCAAGCCAACATGGTATTTTGTTGTTATGTTTGACCGAAGGAGAATCTATTGAAGTCACCAAACAATATCATGAAATTCTACGTGGAGGACATTATAGCTGGAAGGTCATTGCTCATAGGATTCTCAAGTCAAGATTCTATTGGCCAACCCTGTTTGCATATGTTTATAGACTGGTCAGAAGTAGTCAGAAGTGTCAGTTTTTTGCTGAATAGAAAAAACTTGCTCCATTACCTCTCATTCCAGTATTTATTGAAGAAACTTTAAGGAAATGGGGATTGGATTTTATTGGAGAGATCAATCCATCATCAACTGGACATTTCAAGTGGATTCTCATTGCCACTGATTATTTTACAAAATGGGTTGAAGAAATACCCACGAAGAAGGAAAATGACCAAGTAGTGATGAAGTTTCTGGAGGAAAACATATTCAACAAATTCGGATGTCCAGTCAAAATTGTGATTGATAATGCTCAGGTATTCAACTCTTCTCGTTTCATTAAATTTTGTCAAACATATAATGTAGTATTATCACATTCCACAACATATCATCCCCAAGGAATAGATTGGTAGAATCCTCAAATAAGACATTGGTTAGGATCTTGAATAAGACAATCGTTGAAAATAAAAATGGTTGAAGTTTTCCCTCTGGGCAGTTCAGGTCACTACCAAAAGATCTATTGGAAAGTCCCCCTATGAACTGGTTTATGGAACTCAAAATTTTTTTCCTACTCAGCTAGCCAAACCAGTGATTTCTTTCCTTCAAGAAGCTCAGGAAGAACCTAATGCTCTGGTAAGGATATTGAACCAAGTAATTGAATCAAGTGAAAATAGGACAAAGTCAGGGATAACTTGATTACTTATCAGGAAAAGATGAAGTCTATATGCGATAGAAAAGCAAAAGAAGTTCTCTTTCAAGCAGGAGATCTGGTACTGAGATGGGACACCGAGCGAGAAGAAAAGGGTAAGCATGGAAAATTTGACCCTCTCTGGTATGGTTCGTATAGAATCTCTAAAGCATGGTCAAATAACACATTCATTTTGGAAGATCTGGATGGAGAACCAGTACAACTGACTGTGAACGGGCAGTATATGAAGCATTACTTCCAGCATTAAAAGTCAGCACTCCACCATTGTAAATACCAGGTTGTTCATTGTTCATATGTCACCAAGCATTATTTGACTCCATGCCCAATGGATAAGGAACTATTTTGCGGTTCTTAGCGCTTCCGTGGAAGAAAGCACTATCCCCAGGTAGAGCCAGATGTTGTGGCTCATTAGCATTTAACTTTGAATTAATTTTCAAAAATACCAAAAAGGCATATATGATAGAAACATAAAATTTTGTGTGTTTTAGAAGAACTTTAATTTATAGGTTGGTACATTAACATTACATGATAAGATGTGAAGGTGGGTCGAGTTGGGCTCGTCCATGTGCAGAACAATTCAAGATGTGGAAAAGGGGCACATTTCCCTTACTTAAGAGTTTCGAGGGAGGCACAAAGGAAAATATGGACGGTCGGGATTGAAGCGCAGAACTGGAGCGGAGGGATGGACGACAGAGATTTAATCGCAAACTGTAAACCACAAGTTTCAAAGGATAGGCACGGGAGGTAAAGGTTAAAATCACCAAAGTGCGATGTGCGATGCGATGGGACCTGATCACAAATCGTCAATCGAAAGTTTTAGTGAATGAGCACGGAAGGTAAAAGTTAAGTTTGCCAAAGAGCGGTATGCGGCGACATGGCCTGCATACCGTACATCACAAGTTTTAAGCATTAATTCCAAAGGGCTTGAGTTATTTTCTTTGAAGTGCAATATGCGATGCAGTGGGGCCTGATCACATAGTGCACATTGTAAGACTTAGAAGATAAGTGTCAAAGACAAGCTAAAAAAAACGAAATGCGATGTGCAGGTGGATGCGATGTGGTTTCAAAAGTGAACTAAAAAGGTTTTCAGATCTGGCGGAAAGGAATTTTTTGTGTTAAACCGTGTCGGAGGAAGAAAAAGATGATTATAATGCAAAGCTGGTGAAATGCCTCGGTCCTAAAGAAACAGGAAAAACACGATAGAGAAAATCGATTAAGTGACCTGACGTAGATCAAAGGAGAAGAGGTAGAGTCGGGTAGCAGGTAATACGATGACAATGTTTGAAGCACAGAAGCATCGGCAGAGTTGGACAGAAGAACGTACAGGGGCACTATTGGAAGCACGAAAACTGGGTCAGAGTCAGGTATTGAGGCGTCGCTATAGAGCGGTGCAATTGTTGCATCATAACTAGAAAGGACACCTCGACAGTTCGAGAGGAGACATCAGCAACATCAGATTCAACAAAACGAACCATATTTCCAAGTTTCAATTTGTTTTCTTATTATAATTCAATAAGTAATATTTACATTCTAGGAATTCGAAGAGTTCAAGAAGTTCAGGAGTTATGAACTACTCTGATGTATTTAAGGAGAGAGAAATAAAGAAAAGGGGTTCCGAGTTTTGGACCTCTAGATGATTGTCAGTTTGTGACTAAATTCTATTAGAAATTAATGAAAGAAGATCAAGTTTCCTACACCTGTTGATGTTGATACATCTTTCCTGTTTCGCTCTGTGGCTATTCCTCTTTGAATGAAGTGAAGTAATGTAGTAGTCGGCCTCTTAATTACATTTGTGAGTAAGAGTTAAATACACTACAAGGAAAAGACCCTCTAGCAGATGTTTTTTAGGAACCCTTTATAAAAATACCCCAGACATCCATTTCTAGAGAAGGTTACTACTGGAGGTTGGCAGGCAGAGGTTTTTGCGGATGTTTTTCATCTGGTGCGCTTATAATTGTAAACCGCACCAGTGCGCTCAACAAGAGAAAGCACCGATGTGCACAAAACATTGGCACACCAAACACCGTGCACCGTATTACTGTAGCGCACCAGTGCTTTACAACTCTTTCGCACCAATGCATCATGAAAAAGTGCGCCAAAACCGAAACCGCCCTGTGCGGTATTAAGAAACCGCACTGGTGCGCCCATGAAAACCCCGCGCACCGGAACAAGGTTAAATAAAAAAAAACATTACGGCCAAAAAACTCCACTATTCACTTTTCTCATTGCTCCAGAGCTCTCAAGCATCAATGCAATTTATCCTTGTCTAAGCCACCCTGACATCGATGCTCTCATTGCACCCATTGCATGCAATGTTGCTATGCAATGCTCACCAATATCAAGCTTGAATTTTGCAAAATGGTGGGTAAATTTTCTTTTGAAAATTATACAGCCAATATGCCTCCTTGATGGTCAAATGTACAGGTATTTTTCTTGCTTTTCCATAATTAAGTCTTTTAGCGGATTAAAATTTAAAATAACCTTAAAATTAACCATTTAAAAGAAAAAAAATATTTGTCGCGTGGTTTGCGGTGCTGCATGTAAATTTACAGGTATCACTGCAACCAGTGCTAATGGTATCTGCACTGGTTATGCGGTGGTACCGATAGGCACACCGTGTTATTTTAAAATTTTTAAAAAAGTGCGGTGCAGTTGTCTACCCGGCCACACCTTTCACAATGTAGAATAGTGGCAACACGGTGTGTTGACTAAAATATATGCCCCGGGGCAGGTAAGTTTGTCAGCGCACCACATTTCACATTTCGACAAGGTCAACGATGCTGCCTGATAAACCGATGCAAACAATATATGCACTGGTTCAGGGGCGGTACCGAAGGCGCACCGTGTTATTTTAATTTTTTTAAAAAGTGCGGTGCAGTCGGTTACCTAACCACACCATTGACCTAGTGGAATAGCGGCAACGCAGTGCGTTAACTAAAATATCTGCTCTGTGATGGGTATTTTTGTTAGTGTGCTACTTTGCGTACTTTGACAGGGTCAATTGTGCGGCCTGGTAAAAGATCGTACCATTGACTATGTAATGATGGCAAGAGGTTGGTCCGTTGACTTAGCTATACATCTCGGGGCATAGAGTTTAGTCAGCACACTGCACTCCTGACATCGTACATAGTCAACGGTGCGCTACAAATTTTTTGGAGCATTGCCGCCTGTGCGTTACATATTATCAGGTGCACCATCGCCGGTGTGTTCCATAAAAAGACGCACTAGTACCAGTGCATGACTATTTTTTTTGGCACACTAATTGCTTTTTTTTGTTTTTACAAAAATAATTATATATGTATATTTCTAATTACATGTCTCATTTAATAAAAAAATTGTATTTAATATGTCAATCATTCAGAAGCGTGAATGGAGAGAAGAGGGGGAACAACAACAACAACAGGTGGAGAAATATAACATTGTTCACCTATGGGAGGCATGAGAGAGGGAGAGAGATGCATACCCTCACCCTATTATAGAAGCTACCCAGGGGCTCCTAAGGCAGGGTAGGCCTCCTCAAGTTCTATGAGGAGGCTACTTCCCTAAAGGGCCATGGTTTTTTTTTTAGACATCTTATCCGACGGTGGAATGCCCACCAACAGGGTTTACTGGTTGGTCGTAACCAGTGGTACACACCCACGGAGGAGGATATATATTTCATTACAGGGCTTTCGAGGAGAGGGGTGGATTTTTCCTCGTTCCCAGAGGTTCCAGCTGGCTATGTAGTAGGGAGTCAGTTAGTGTACTCCCAGAGATGCATTGGAGCATTAGTATTATCTCCTTCAAATTTTCAGGTCGCTGGAGGTCAATTATGTATTGGTGCATTTGGTAATGAGGTGGTGCAGTGCCTCTCACTTCTCATTTCGACCATTTCAGATAACACCAGCGACGGGAAACACATTAGTTTATCGCTTCTATATTATGTTGATTCTTTAGTACAACAGCCACGACTTGTTAGGTGGTCTGCCATTTTTTTGTGGCAGTTCTGTACAACCTTAGATAGATGTTATGCATATACACAAGGGAGGGTCAAATTGCCATTTCTTTAGATATTTTTTGTTTATTTTTTGAGAGGTTTCCAAAGACAAGGCCTACTTTTTTTTGGCAGCCTCATAGCTCGATGTTCGAGGCTCGGATGCACATGTGGGGTTATATGATGCCCAAGAGGGGCGAGACTATGTTTCCAGTGAGGATATCAAATGACGCACTAGAGTTGCTAACCAGTATTGATGAGAATCGCTTCATTATGGTCCCTTGTCCTTATGCAGGTTTGGATTGACAAAGGTGTGCCAACATTCTCTTCATAGCTGATGAGCCGCTGGATGATAGAGGTAATGTTACTGTTTTATTTAAATTTATTCTAACATGTTCTTTAACTTGTTTTTATTAAATTTTGTAATGAAATTGTCTAATTATTGTTGTGAACTTGTATATATTTTGCAGACATTGGTTCTTTTGATGGCGAGGACATGCCATCACCACCACATGATCTAGGTGTGGAGTAGTCTGATGACGATCAGGGTCAACTTGATAGTAGATATAGGATGGAGTTGGACGACCAAATCACTACACTGATTGTTGAGGCGAGCATCAGGCCCGCTCATATGAGAGACATACTGGCTGATGGTAGGCTATTACAGGTAAGGAGAGGCATGCCACGTGACATGTGTAGACTGATGCAGCATGTCATAGGAGCTATGACCTTGGTTACGTGGCTGAGCAGGACCATTGCATGTTATAGGCGTGGTCGAGATGCATCACGTGATCAACAGTCCACAAGCAACGACTCATCATCTCATGATCGTTCACCTCGCACCGCGCTAGATGAGCAACCTCCACTAGCATCTAGCAGTAGTGATCATGGAGATCAGTCTGGACCATCGGCCACGTCCAGTAAGCAGTCTGCAGCATCCAACAATACTCATGATCATGAGTAGGCTGGAGCATTGACCATCGAGGCTGCACCATTAACTGAGCAAGCCTCGACTAGTACTGCTATATTTGATGTTGTACCACCAGCTGATCCATGACATTTATATTACAGTTGTATATTTTTGACAATATTCAGTTATATATATATATATATGGTCCATGTATTTTATGTTCATATTGCAGTTGTACTTAATTTACATGTTGGTGATCATCATGATGTGTATATTGTTAGGTCATGTTAGATATGTTCATTTAATGTGTAGCTTGTAGATAGATGTGTATGTGATAGCATGAGTTATTGGACATGAGATGTATATTTGATGTTTGTGTTGTGATGATGTTAATATATAATGTTAATTGTGTTTTGTTAGATGATCATGATCATGATGATGTTAGCAATTTTGAATGTGTTTTTTAGTCAAATATGATGTTTGTACGATGTTTATCATGAACGTGATGTTCATTAATTAATTTAATATTAAATGATCATGATATTGTAAAATTGCAATATTTATAATTCTAATTGTATGTAAAATTGTAATTGTAATTGTAATTGTATGTAAAATTCTAAAATTGTAATTGTAATTTTAATTGTAATTGTAATTGTATGCAAAATTGTAAAATTCTAATTCTAATTCTAATTCTAATTGTAATTGTATGTAAAATATTTGTAAAATTTTAATTTTATTAATGTGAAAATTTTAATTGTATTAATGTGAAATCATTTTATTAAAAATTTTAAATTTGTAAATTTATAAAATTTTAAATAATTGTAAACTAATAAATCTAGAATAATATGAATTATTGTAACATAATAAAGTTTAGAAAATAATGCAAATAAATTCACGTACTTTAGAATTATCATTATTTTCTTATGATCTTAGATACAAAAAAAAGAACTAATCTATACAGTACGCCATTGTTTTTTAGATCAACGTAATTGCAAATTATCAAGTGAAATATTGATTTTAACATTAACACAATGCAAATTACCAATTAATTCAAAATACATATTACAATGTTTCGAAAAGCCCATCTTAAAAAGTATAAATATTGATGAAATAACACATGCACCATATCACTCTTGTTTCTCATGATCACGCTCATTATCTTCCAGCTCGCATGGCATGATAACACTATTGTTCTCTGTTATCACTCTAATAATTTTCAACTTGTGAGATTTTGATTTAAAGTTTAAGAACACTAGAGGTAACCACAAACCTACTTTTAAACTCTAGGATCTACACTTCCTAGGGTTCAGAGAGGGCTCTGTCTTTAATATTTAACTTTGTTTTGATCATAATATATTAGGCTTGTTATGATTGTGCAATTTGGTTTTGATTTGGTGGGAAAAATCACTTAATGAGATGGATAGTGGGAAATGTTATTGTCCATTGGGCTAAGGAGTAAAAAGTCAAGCAGACAGAACTAGGTTCAAGGTCAAAAATTCAAATGTTTTCAGGGCAAGATAGATAAGTATTTGAAGATCTTGGAAGGCTGTTTTGGTGAAGTGGTTTGATCAGTATAAAGAGCAATGAAGGGTTTTTTGATTCGGAAAAGGAAGGAGTAGACAGAGGTCAAATTAAAGAGGGAGAAATTAAGGGTTCCCTACTCTGGAAATCAACAGAAAACATAGAAATGATAAACAGTAAAGGCAGGGTGCTTTTAACAAATCCTGAAATAATATTCCTGTTTATTCATTCAAAATTAGAATACATAATGGATGCATGCAAACATGAGAAGATAAACCATGACAAGTAGAAAGTACTTCACTTCAATGGCTCATCACATGGATCCTGAAATATGATGCTAGATTATCTGCTCCAGTCTGCTACTCGAAACTTGCAACAAAAAGCCTTCAAGTCCAACAAAAAAGACTATAGAAATCTTTAGCAATTTATTCCACAATAATACTTCAAAGAGTGAAGTATTTATACAAAAATGTTTACAAAATATCCTAGAATTCTTCTAGGAATTATCTAAGGAAAAATAAAATATCTTTACAACAAAATAGTGACAGTTGCTTAACAAATCAGCAAGTTGTCCTATTTATCCAAATAAAATAGAAAATTGTTTATGGATTAGGTGCAAATGGCTGCCTTGGTGTCCTCTTTGTTGGCATAGATATTTCAAATCTGTTTTGAAATATTATCTTCATTATCTTATACTCTTTAACTCTGATTTATCTTTATCCTCTGATACTCTTTAACCTCTGTAAAAACTGCCTTACTGCTGTAATAAATTCTGTTTTGACTGTAAAAGTCAACAAACTATTTTTTTCATTCTCTCTGCCATTTTGATTTTATAGTAATTCAGTGAGTGATTGCCAAGTTTCATCATTTGGAATTTGTATCTTTTTCAGCTTCCTAAAATTCTCATCTGCCTTAGTGTATCTAGCAAATGTTGGTTTTATGAAAAATAAATGTCTTATCTCATGCTGTAGATAAAAAAAGTCTTCAAAACTTTTGAGTAAGACCTTCCCTATAGGAATAGATTGCCATCCTTTTTTTTCAACCAAATCTTTTGCATACTCCCTAATTTTCTTATTAAAGTCTTCTTGTGGTATGAGTTTATCATTAATGACTAGAATGTTAGGAAAACTTCTTTGCCTCAAATTTTCAAATTTAACCATAAACGTGGTTATGGATATGTTCATATTTTCATATTTCTCTTCAAGTTGTTTCATCATATTCTTCTTTGAAAGAACTTTCCTTATTTCAAGGATTGTCGCTATCCTATCAGTGATTTCTATTTCTTCCAACTCTTGTTTGTTTTTACTATTGAGAAACTTTATCAATTCTATGGCTTGCTCAGGTTTGTCACCTAGCTCATCTTTTGTTTTCTGAATTTCGTCTTGTGCTGTCTTTAGTAAATCTCTCTGCTCATATATCATCGGGATTGATGGCTAAACATCATTGATGGCTTCAATGATTTTACTCCATAATTGATTCTTCACATAAGAAACTGGTTCTTTTAAGGTTAAATCTTTTTGTAGATTCTTCAACTCTTCATTTAACCTATTAGCCCTTTGCTCATGAGTTTTAGCATTGATTTGAGCAATTTTATTTGTATCTTCGAGATTGTCAATCACTTTCTTTAATCTGTTAATCTCATTTGTTTGAAGTGACATTTCTTCCATGGATTTTACTAGTTTACTAGCCTCATTTGATGTTGGATTGCTGTAGTAGATGATTTTGTGGCTAAAGTTGTGGACGAAGTCACTGGCACTGCAGTAGCCAGTGGTTATTTGGGTGCCAACTCTTCTACCATAGTTGAAGGCACAACTGTAGTAACCATGGGAATTACTGTAGGATTTTCCTATTCGTTTTTAGTTTCCCTTTCATGGACAAGCTTGTCCATTTGAATTTCCATTTCTTTGATCTATATCGTTAACTGAAAAATTAAGTTCATCATCTCATCCTTCTAAGTTTGTTCTTGTACAATTTCTCTGGCTTTTGGATTTTCAGTTGATGGCAGCTTAAGCCGTTTCCTCAATGTTGTAATGTCCTCATCCGTTTTCTTCACTAACTATTCTGCAGCCTTGACATTTGCAACATCATATCCTATTTGGATAACTAACTCTTCTAAAGACTTAATTCTAATACCTTTAGCATATGATTAGCCTTTATCAACATTCATTTGATCCCTCATGTTTATGATTGTATTTTGAAGCTTATTGATACTCATAGCCTTGGTAGTTATAGTAGAATATAACAACTCTGAACTTTGCCTATGAAACTCAATCTTATCTAGTGCATGAATGCTTTCTGTTGGCACTTCAAGATCAATTTTCTTATAGTATGCAACTGTCTTAGGAATCTTGACCATTGGTTGTAGCACTGACATAATCAAATTTTTATTTGAATAGTCAAAATTTGATAAAAGTCTGTTCTGAATGCCTGGTGTTTGCTTCAAATACCGAGAATATATCTCATTTTTTATTTCTTCATTCTTATTTTTCTCTGATATCAAGATCCTTTTCCTCTGCTATCTATGAGGAGGATGCCTCCATATTCTGTTGTTTTTCTACCACCTGTGTATTTGAATTATCAATCTATTCTTCATTTAGATTCTCTGTAATTGGCTCATTTGTGATGACTGTAGCAGCATCTGTATTTGTTACTGGAACATCTGTGTCTTCTACCTCAATAGTCACTTTCTCTTTATCCATTGGATTGATTTTAGGCTTTTTATTGTATCTTAATTTGAACCTATTCTCAGATGTGGTTTCAACAATGCATGTTCCTTCGTCTCTAACTCTTTTAGTAGCCTTTTCTCCCTGATTTGCAGTTTGTAAGGTGTGACTAATATCACCTTGCTTAATTGCATCTACAAAAGTGTTTTCTACCCATTTAGTTTGATTGACATACTTCTCAATCTTTGGTTTTTTCTCATGAATGTAGGGTGTTAGTTTGCACTTAACTGTCATTTTTCTCAATATTCCTTGTGGATCATAGTTCCGTCATAAAATTTCTTCAAATCTGTACTCAAGTAATTGTTTTGCTGCTTCTTTTTCTTCATCTATGTGATTACAAATAAATGGCCCCACCTGATTCTTCAACTTAAATTGGGTCTTTTTCTTGGCTGTTAGGAAGTTGATAAAATCATAATTTAAGATTTGCCTGATATACTCCAACGCAAAGATTCTCATTGGTACATATTTAGGTAGTTTGAAGGGTAACATATTGGACCCAAAAACTCTAAATTCAGTATGTTTCTCATATAATTACCAATCACCAGTTCTAGTGTGCTCTGATAGATATAGAATTTTCTTCATTTCATCACTGATCCTTGGTTGTTCTATATTGGTCAAAATATTTATCAATGGGTGGAAAAAATTATCTGTAAACTATGCATAAGTGAACTCTCAGGACTCTTTTCTGATCAAATAAGTCCAAAAGATGACTAAAAGTGGATTTTATTCTATATCAAGTTTCTGGAGGGTTATTGGAAACTTGTCTGCTTGAAAATACAAGAACATATGGAAGAGAAAGGATGTGTATCCAAACACTCATTCAGTTAAAAATATAACTAGCTAATCATGGATATTATCAGCTATATACTCAGCATAATTGAAAATTAGAGATGGAGGTTGTCCTGGTGCAAAATTATATAGAAACCCTAGGATGGACTCATCAATATGCTCATATGTAAAGTATCCTAGGATAAATGACAGCATGGAAATGACATGCCTAGACCCTTCTGGAAATTTTGAAGTAGAATATGGAGGGTTGATTTGTGGAATTTCAACATGTAAAGACACGATCACTTGAAAAATCTAAAACCTTTTGGGAAAATCAAGACCTATGTATAACTTTGTAAGTGCTTCTATTGAAAAAGGAACTGCTTTGGGATCATGTTTGAGTTGTAACATCTGGTTTATGGACTCAGCAGTAATTGTAAATAGTACCTCTTTGTTTGCATTCATCATTTCTCTATGTTCAGGTGAATAATAACTGTGACACAACCTAATAAGCTCTGGGAATTGATGAGTGACGGGAACAACATATTTGGGTAGGTTTGGGTAGGTTTCATAACTCCAGCAGTGGGGGTCTAACATATTAAATTCAACTATTGGATCTGCTATTTTATAGTCTACATCTGCTAAAGGTGTGTGTTCAATGTCTGCAACAGGAATTTGTAGAGGATTCACAACAACTGCAGTCTTGGATGACATAGCTGGATTGGATTTTGGCATTTTTAGGCTTTTGGATTATTGAAACTCTATTTTTAAGCTTTCTAGATTCTTTTGTATGATTAAATGGTTTACATAAGTATTTTTTTATTTTGACAGAGGCTCTTGGATGAAAATAAGAAAAATTTAGATCTTTCTTGGATTTTAACCTTCAATTTAACTTCAAATTGTATTATAGACTCTCCTTGGTTTATAAAATAAGAAACAGGGTTTTATTTTGCTTTTTTCAGTGAATATTGGGTTAAAAATTGTTTCAAATTGGGCACAGAGGGTCAGGTTTACCTGCAAAGAGTTTCTAGGCATTTTAGGATTCCTTTAAGTCTGCAAAAGATAAATAAAATATATGTTCTCCTTTTAAAACTGAATGCAGTATTAAAACGGGGTTTTATCAAATTTTTGACAGGGTTTTAGCTCTTTTTTAGGCAACTAGAAGCTTTCTTGAAGTAAATAATCTCTTACTGTATTTCAATTCCTTCAGAATGATAACAGGGTTTTTTTTTTTAGGAAAATACCTATTTGCACAGGTATAGGTCTTTTAAGACAGGTTCTTGGGCGTTTAACAAGTTTCTGGTACTTTTCAAGTCTTTAGCAATAGTATAGGATCTTTTTGAAGTCTTTTGGCAACAACTAGGTGTCTTTTTTGCTAGTTCTAGGCTTGAATTAGTGTACAAGCTTTGTTTTCTGAGTCAGGAGGATGGATACAGTGAAATAATGCAAAAAGGTTTGAATGGTGCATTTTAGGAGTTTATTGAATGTTTTAGGTCTAGAATAGCCTGCAATAAATGATAGTCATGTTGGGTCAAATGGTGGTTTTAGGGCTTTCAAAGGCGAAAACTGCAAGTGGTTATTGCCCAGAAATAGGTGGTAAGTGGTATTAGTTAGATCGAATGTGAGCCAATAGAGCTCGCCCACATGGAGGAGAGAGGAAAAGGTAAAACCACCGATTTCGTGTGGTTAGGAAAGTGTTATGATCGCGCAACTTAATTTGCGATATGACATTTCGATCGTTGGATTGAAGGGTCGAGATGTGAATGGTTGCGATTGCATCTTGGAGTTGCTCGGTGATAAATAGGTGGGGTCTGGGGTTTGATTTATGTCGAGATAGGTTTCAACCTTATAAATATATATATTTATAATGAAAATACCTTATTTATATGATTGGGAGGGGGTAATGTTATATGGTTTAAATTAAAACATTAACGAATGTTTTAACCAATGGCGTAGGCATAGTTTTTAATGTTGTAAATTGGTATTCATAACATAAATGCATTGCTTTATTTGATTGTTAGTATATATATTATATGGTTAATAAAACGTTTTTACGTGTTTTGAAACCATAGGACGCGAGATTATAACATAGATATGTTTTAAACCTATGGGAAAAGGGGTGGGGGTTTATTTAAACATGTGGGATAAATAAACATAGGTTTAATTTAAAATAAGTGGGGTTTTGGGGGTATTTAATATATAAAGAAGTTAATATATACATAGAGGGTTATTTTATAAGGATTTAATAATTTATGTTAGGAATTAATCTGAAATGGAAATGTAATGAATGAAATGAATTTAAAATACATAGATTTAAACTAAACAAAGTGTAAAATAGGCAATTAAGTATAATTTGTCCCATTTTGATTTTTTATACATAAACTTAGAATAAAATGTATTTTAAAGGTTTTTGAGTGTTTTTTGAATGAAAATGAAATTAATTAAGTAGGGCTTTTACTTTCACTAAGCAAAAAGGGCATTTTACTTAGGAAAGGGATCATAGTTTTGGAAAGGGTGAATATGCTGATGAAATGGGTTTTATCTAGGGAATCCAATACTTTTAACCAATCAATTACTAAGCCTTGGGTCCGGTCCCAATAGAAATAAGAGAAATGCTCTAAGCCTCTTTAAATGACGGTTTAGAATACTAGATCATTGTGGGGGAGGGGAAATTAGTAAATTTTGCTCGATGGTGCTTTATTACATGTTTTGCACAACTGCTTTCTCCCTATACATCATTATTTCTAACATTTTTTACTTCATTTGCATTGGTGCATTAAATCTTGCAAATCTAAATCCATTTTTCTTTCAAAGCATAAAAACTATCTAACCTTATGTCATCTGACGGCTCAGATTAAATTATTGAGCTCCTCATTTATTCTCTAACTATCTACTAATTTGTGAAGTTTAATTGTTTGACATATCTTTATTCTCTATCTAAAACATGAAATTCACATAATCATGAAATTTATTGAAAATATGCACATAATCATTATTCTTTCAGTAAAAGTAAATAGTAGTGGCATTTTTACTTGCTCTCTTTCAGGTCTTATTTTTATCTCTTTTTTTCTTTTGGGGTCTATTCTTTTCTAGTCCAATGAGTTTTCTTTTAGGAATTTTACCCTCTTTTCATTTTTTATTATTATTTTCAAATATGGGAAAACGCCTTGCAAAAAGCAAGGTATGTACATATTTACAAGACTATCAAAGTCAATTAAAAAATTATGAATCCTATTATTATAGGACTCTGATAGTGGCTCCACATGGGGATGGAATTTCTTGGTGAAATGTCAAGAAATTTTAACACTTAGTAGCCTTTGAATTTTTACTATGATGACCCTGTAAGTATCTTCTGATCTCTATAATTATTCATACTTATGACATTTTACCTCTCAAAGCTTAGGGCCTTCTCTCCGGGCTTCAACTTTGTTTGGAAAACATCCAATCCAATCTAAAATCTTCAATATATATGTATAATGGTCAAAGTAAATGAAACTAACTATTTGTTATTTCTGAGGAGTAGTAGTGCTTCAACATTCTTCCATTTACTGATTCATCTAACATATTTGAGCCATCCATTTCTTTCATATAGAAAGAATTGTTACCTCTGTAACCATAAATAACATAAGGTACTTCCCATATAAAATCAAATTTTCCATGTTTATCTTTATCTTCTCTTCTTGAATCCCATTTTAACACTTTATCTCCAATGTAGAAATCATCTTCTTTACTCTTTTTGTCAAAAAATTTATTTATTTTATCTTGGATAACTTAAGACTTAATGTAAACTTCTTCTCTTGTTTTCTGCAAGTGAATGGTTTGATTTATCCTTCTTTGTATATCATTTGGCTCAACTTGTAATTCTTGGATAATTTTCATTACTGGTACTCCTAAGGAAGATGGAAAAACAACATCCATTCCATAGACAAGCTGGTAAGGAGAAGTACCAATGGATTTTTTGGTTGAAATTCTATCTGCCCATAAGGCATTGACTAACTTCTTGTTCCAAGTATTTTTGTTAATCTTCAAGTAACTTTTTGATGATGTTTACAAGGCTCTTATTTGATAATATGCAGTAGAATGGCCTAGGGTAATGTGATATTTATGGCAAAATTCAATCAATTTTTAGATTTAAATGAAGTTGCATTATTAGTAATAATCTTTTGGGGACATCCAAATCTTGACAGTATGTTTCTTTCTAAAAAAGAAATAATGACAGTATCTGTGTCTTGCTTAGAGGGTATGGCTTCAATCAACTTGGTAAAATAGTTAGTGGCTGTCAGAATCCACTTGTGTTGGGCTGATGATGCGGGGTGAATTTCTCCAATGAAGTCAAGACCCCATTGTTGAAATTACATTTCAGTTGAAATGGGCTTTAAGGGTAGGGGTAACAGCTTTTTCTTACACTCAAATATTTGACACTTGTGACAGGAGGTCACATACCTTTTAACATCTGCAAACAAAGTAGGCCAGTAAAAACCAGCTCTCAGGATTTTTTCTGCAGTAGTCTTCTAGTAGAGATGTCCTCCACATTCACCTGCATGAAATTCTAATAATAATTTGTTAGCTTCTTCTTTTAACAAACAATTTATTAAAATCCCACTATGATATTTCCAAAAAAATACATTGTGTAATATATAAAATCTTACTGCCTTTAGCTTTAAGAATCTAACTTTTGTTCTTGATAATCCAAGAGGAGATTATAAGTTTAGTAATACAAATAAGATATATGCATACCATGGTGAGTCTGAAAAGGCTTCGCTGATCTCTAGAGTCACCATCTCTTCCTGATCATCTACTTAGGCAATAAAATTTATGTCTAGGGAATGAAAATTTGATTCAGCCATAAGTTTGGCTAAACCTTGACCTTTTATCAATTTATTGGGTTTTATCTCTATTTCATATTCTAAAAATGTGGCAATCCACTTACCTCTTCTACCATCAGGACCATCCTGAGTTAGAATGTCTTTTACTACTGCATTTGGGACATAGGCAATGATGTGAGAATAGAGAATGTATACTTTGAAATCTTTAATGGCCTTTACCAAATATAGGGCATGTTTCTCCATGATATTGTATTTAAAAGTGGCATCTCTAAGTGTTTTTCTAAAGAAAGTTGTGGGCTGTTCATATCCCCGGTCATTTTTCTGCAGTAAAACAACAACTATGGTGTGTTCTGAAGCAAGAAAAAATGATGAAATCCTTTTTAAAGTCACGACTTATAAGGATTGGGGTTTTGGTTAAGGCCTGTTTAATGGATTCAAATGATTTTTTGGCCTCAATATTCCATTTAAGAACTGTATATTTTTTAAGAATGTTGTTTAATTCTCTAATTATTTCAGCTAAATTAGAAATGAATCTTCTTAAAAAGTTAATTTTTCCTAGAAAATCTTGTAACTCTTTTATATTTCTTAGTGGACTAATGTTAATAATTTCTTTTATTCTTGCAGGATCTATTCTAATTCCTTCCTTAGACATTATGTGTCCTATTAACTTGCCTTCTTCTAATCCAAATAAAGTTTTCTTAGGGTTTAATGAGATGCCAAACATTTTGCATTTTATAAAGACTTGTCTAATATGATCTAAATGTTCATAATCAGTCTTAAAAAATACAGTTATGTCATCTAAGTAAATCACTAAGAATTCATGAATTTCCTTTGAAAATGCTATATCCATAGCTCTTTGAAAGGTATCCCTTGCATTTATTAAACCAAAAGTCATTTTTACATACATAAAAGTGCCCCAGGTAGTAAAAGCTATTTTGGCTTGATCCTCTGGTTGGACTAAAATATGGTTGTATCCTGAAAATCCATCTAAAAGTGAAATCATAGAAGAACCAACTACCCTTTGTAAAATGTGATCCATTTTTTTTAAAGGATAATTATCTTTTAAGGATACTTTGTTTAGATTCCTAAAATCAACACGTAATCTAATCTCTCTTGTCTTTTTTCTGGTTAAAACTAAATTAGAAACCCAATCAAAATATCTGATTGGTGCAATTATCTGCGCATCATACATTCTTTTTACTTCTTTTTTAATCAAGGGCATCAAAATAGGGTTGATCCTCCCTAACTTTTGTTTAAAAGGCTTTTGATCTTATTTTATAGGAAGTTTATGCTAAATTATGTTGGTGTAATAGGATTTTAGGTCCTCATAACTCCAAGCAAAAACATCTTGGAATTCCTTTAAAAGAGCAATATATTTTTCTTTTTCTTGCTGAGGTAAGGCTTTGGAAATTTTGATCATCTTGGGTTTTAACTCTGTGCCTATGTTTCATTCCTCA
The DNA here is from genome assembly GCA_034641835.2 of Pinus albicaulis. Lineage (NCBI taxonomy): Eukaryota > Viridiplantae > Streptophyta > Pinopsida > Pinales > Pinaceae > Pinus > Pinus albicaulis. Next base: position 324,060,853 of record CM076584.1, on the reverse strand, counting down.
TTGTCAGATGTAAGTGGCTCCATTTTGGGTTTTATAGCAACATCATTTGAGTCAAATAAATATTCCAAAGGAGTTAAACCTTTTGGTAAGAAATTATCTTTGAGATTTAATATTTTACATTCATCATCAATTATCTCATCAATTTCTACTCTCAGGCTAAGTTATCTATATCTGATTGACTAAGCTTAGTTGGTCTAGCAAACTTTAATTTATTTACATCTATATTATTCAAATCTATTTTACTATATAAATCCTGATCTAATGTAAAACCAGTGTCTATTTTACAGTTCTGAAATTCACCTTCATTATTCATAAAATGGTAAATCTACTGGTCTTGTGAAAAAATCTGCCAATATTTGAGGTTATATGGAATTATTGGTTTGTGTTTTACTTCTGCAGTATATTTATGATTGGACTGAAAAGGTAAATTACAAGTACTAGAAAAATTTGCTAAAGAGTGTGCTTGTAAATTTTCCTTTCTAGGTATTGCAGAGAAATTACATTCCAACAAATCATCAATCAAATCTAATACAGTCTCTCTATATTGGCTTAGTCTAGGATTATAAACAGAATATTCACCATTAACTTGTTTTACAATCAACTCTGAGTCTCCCATTATTGCTATTATTTTTCCTTCTAAGTTTTTGATTAGCTGGAGTCCTAAAATGAGGGCTTCATACTCAGCCATATTGTTGGTGCATTTGAAATTTAGTCTGAAATCATGGCCTTCTGCATGATTCTTTTCAATGTTAGTTATCCAAACTCCTACTCTTGCTCCTAGTTTGTTTATTGAACCATCAAAATCTAAATGCCATAAAGATCCATGAAAGATATTATCATTGTTTTGTGTTTTCTTTTTGTCTTTTAATTCAATTTTGATTTCATTATCAGTTTCAAAGTTACATAAGATGAAAGAATCTAGATCAGTAGGTGTGGCATAAATTGGGTAATTTATTGATCTTGTTGTACTACTTCCATATATTTCATCAATGTTTCCCTATAAAGCCTCTTTGGTTGACCAAAGACTCATATAGTAGCATATGACATGTCCAATTGTAGAGATCCCTGTAATTTTGCTCCCAAAGAGAGAGATAATAACATTCCATATTTGGGTGGGATATCAGCTACTACTATGTCCATTAGTATACTCTTACCAGGATATTGAACTAATGTTACACACAAATCTTTAATTAAACCTAGGCATTTTACTTTTCTTGAATCAAATGAAAATAAATCTTTGTAAGGCCTTGTAATGTCTAAATTCAGAGTTTCCATTATTGCTTTGGGCATTAGATTATGTGAAGCTCCTGAATCTAACATTGCATTGTGTAAAAATTGGTCATGAACAGTTAAAATGATGTAAAATGGAGGAACTACTCTATCTTGATGATTTCCATTCACATCAGGGCCAAAAATCAACTCTGGTTGGTCATTATTCAAGTTTACAGAGTCTTCTCCATCATTCATGTTTAATGTTTCTGTGATTGTTGTTTTATACAAATCATGTTTTACCAATTTTGTCAAAGGAATTGGCATTTTTAACTTTGCAATTTCAGTTTGTATATTGAATGAAGGTTGTGATTTACTTATTTGAATTAACTCTTCCTTATTAACTGTAGTTTGAGTGGGTTTATCTTGTTTTTCTACAGTTATGTTTTCATTTTCTGTTTGAGTTTCTTGTGTCTTACTGTTCCTAGTTTTCTTTTTAGGAGTGATTTGAGAAGCAATAGATTTTTTTTCAGATTTTGAAGTATCGGAAGCTGTTTTTTCAGTGTCAGCTTTCAGATCTGCTGATTTTGGATCAACAGTGGGTGTTTTAGGATCCAATTTTGTTGTTTTAGTAGAATTAGGTGCTTTTGTAGCAGCATATTTTTGTGAATCTTTTGTAGCTTGAGAAACTTCATCTGTTATATCAACAATCTTAGGGCTTGGTGAAATTTTAGAGCTAGAAACTTTTTGGGAAGAAATAGAGGTTTGCTTATTTTCCCTAGGGATAATTTGCAGAAATTTTGTTATTGGGGCTTTTAATGTTTTCTTATTTTCAGTTTGTTCAAATTTCTTAGTAGAAGATTCAGTATTTTTCTTACTCCTAAGGTTATATTTCTTATGTAATTCGTTTATAGCATAATCATAACCTTGTTTGTAGTCAAATGATTCACCTCAATCTAATTGAAGTTGTTGCATTTCAAATAACTCTTAGTCTTCCTGAGTCAGAGAAAGATAGTGTTATTATCATCTATTCCCATTAGACTTATGGTATCCTCATCATCTACATTGTTTTGAGAACTTTCAACATAGTTCTCCTGAAATGGGGGTCTTATTGTCTGATCTGGAGCTGATTCTTTTTACTTTCCTGAATTTGTATTTTTCCTAAACTTGGGATTCCTAATTTGTTGTTGATTATCCCATTTAGGTCTTCTTTCTATGTTGTCTAATCTATCCATCATTCTCTCTAAAGTCTTAGCTAACTGATATATTTTAGTGTCTGAACTAGAGGCTTCTTCTTTCATGGTTACTCCCTCTCACTCCTTAATTTGGCCTTTTTAGCTAAAATGTTTACTTCTACACCTACAACATCTGTTTGCATTCTTTCTAAGGTTTCAGCATTTCATTCCCTCAACTGATAAGCCATGTCCATGTCAAATCCATCAGGGAATTTGAGTAGGACAGCTTCAGGAGTGGGTTTAATATTGGCTGGGATTGAGTTGTAAACATTGTTATATCTAATGCAGTAGTCTTCGACTGATTCATTGGGAGCTCTTTTCATTGCATCAAATTCAGATAGTATTTGGAGTGGATTTTCTTCTTTTCCCATTTATTTAAAAATACTCTATGAAAAAATTGCTAATTCAACTATACTACCAGTAGTAAGACCTTTAAACCATTTTTTGACTTTCCTTGTTAATTTTTTGTGTAAACAATCTCATTTGTAGATCAGAATCATGTATTTCATGAAGCTCAAAATAATCTATCATTTTATTTATATGCTATTGGGCAGTGTATTGTGTAATAGCATCAAATTGTGGTATCTTACTTTGGTAATCCTGAGGCATGTCATGTAACTGTCATGGAAGAACTAGGGGCGCATATCTAGTAGCCATAGCTTGAATTATAGCTTGTCTTGGGGGTAGATTGGAAGTGTTTGGGGTTGAACTGGAAGCAGTAGTTGATGTAGTAACAGAAGTAACCGATGAAACTGGAATATAGGATGGTGAACCAGAAAAATTAGTAGTTGAACTAAAGGATGAAGTGGAGGTGCTAGGAAATGAAACTGGAATATATAAGGAACTAGTAGAAAATGACAATGACGTGTTTAAAATAGTAGAAGGTAAACTAGTGGATGAAGTGGATAATGAGAATAATATTCTAGGTTGTAAGGGCTGTCTAGGAATAAATAGATCTGTAGATGGTATGGTAGCTGAAACTATAGATGATGTAGTGGTATCTAAATGAGAAATAGAAGGTTTAGATGTGTAAGATAACAATTGGGCTAATTCAATAGCTTCATATATTTCTTTGAGAATAGTAGCATTTATCTCTTCAAGTTTATCCTTATTTTTAACTTTCTTTAATTCAGAATCTACTGCAATATTTTCCTGTTTTGTTTCCAAAAATGAAATAAAAACAGGTTCTATAACAACAATACTTAAATTACCTTCAAATTTTCTCCTGAATAAAGAATGTTCAAATTTAAAATCAAACTGTATATCTTGTAAACTTACTAACTCTTGTGGTAATGAATTAGCTCTAATTAATGAAACTTTAGCATCTAAATATTCTACCTATTTATTCTTTTTCCCAATTCTGTCTGGATTGTCTACTATAACAACAGGTTTAGGATCAGGGTTAGACTTGGTATAGTAAATTTTTCTAGAAGCCAAAATTACAATTTTTTATAAAATGATACTCACAACTTATAAAACATACTTAAAGGCATAAAGATGATAAAAATGATTTCCTTTAAGATCAATTTTAAAACTGAGGATTGGTTAGCGCCACGGTATGGTCGCCAGTATGTGGTGACTTTAATAATTCTCAAGTTGTGAGATTTTGATTTAAAGTTTAAGAACACTAGAGGTAACCACAAGCCTACTTTTGAACTCTAGGATCTAGCCTTCGTAGGGTTCAAAGAGGGCTCTCTCTTTAAGATTTAACTTTGTTTTGATTATAATATATTAGGCTAGTTATGATTGTGCAATTCGGTTTTGATTTGGTTTGGTTTGGTGGGAAAAATCACTTAATGAGATGGATAGTGGGAAATCTGATTGTCCATTGGGCTAAGGAGTCAAAAGTCAAGTAGATAGAACTAGGATCAAGGTAAAAAAGTCAAATGTTTTCAGGGAAAGATAGATAACTCTTTGAAAATCTTTGAAGGTTGTTTTGGTGAAGTGGTTTTATCAGGATAAAGAGCAATGAAGGGTTCTTTGATCCAGAAAAGGAAGGAGTAGACAGAGGTCAAACAAAAGAGGGAGAAATTAAGGGTTCCCTACTCTGGAAATCAGCAGAAAACATAGAAATGATAAACAGTAAAGACAATGTTCTTTTAACAAATCCTGAAATAATATTCCTATTTATTCATTCAAATTTAGAATACATAATGGATGCATGAAAACATGAGAAGGTAAAAATTGACAAGTAGAAAGTACTTTGCTTCAATGGCTCATCACATCAATATTGAAATATGATGCTAGATGATCTGATCTAATCTGCTACTCAAAATTTGCAACAAAAAGCCTTCAAGTCCAACAAAAATGACTATAGAAATCTTCAACAATTTATTCTACAATAATACTTCAAAGAGTGAAGTATTTATACAAAAATGTTTACAAAATATCCTAGAATTATTCTAGGATTTATCTAAGGAAAAATAAAATATCTTTACAACAAAATAGTGACAGTTGTTTAAAAAATCAGCAAGTTGTCCTATTTATCCAAATAAAATAGAAAATTGTTTGTGGATTAGGTGCAGCTGGCTGCCTTGGTGTCCTCTTTGCTAGCATAGATATTTCAAATCTGTTTTGAAATATTATCTTCATTATCTTATACTCTTTAACTCTGATTTATCTTTATCCTTTAATACTCATTAACTCAGATACTCTTTAACCTCTGTAAAAATTGTCTTACTGTTGTAATAAATTATGTTTTGACTGTAAAAATCAGCAAACTGTTTTTGTCTTTCTCTCTGCCATTTTAGTAAGTCAGTGAGTGATTGCCAAGTTTCATTATTTGGAATTTGTATCTTTTTCAGCTTCCTGAAATTCTCATCTGCCTCAGTATATTTAGAAAATGTTGGTTTTATGACAAATAAATGTCTTATCTCATGCTACAGATAAAACAAGTCTTCAAAACTTCTGAGTAAGACCTTCCCTGTAGGAATACCTTTCCATCCTGTTTTTTCAACCTGCTCTTTTGCATACTCTCTGATTTTCTTATTATAGTCTTCTTGTGGCATGAGTTTATCATTAATGACCAAAATGTTAGGCAAACTTATTTGCCTCAAATTTTCAAATTTAACGATAAACTTGGTTATGGCTATGTTCATATTTTCACATTTATCTTCAAGTTGTTTCATTAGATTCTTCTTTGAAAGGACTTTCCTTATTTCAAGGATTGTCTCTGTCCTATCAGTGATTTCTATTTCTTCCAACCATTGTTTTTTTTTACTGTTGAGAAACTTTATCAATTCTATGGCTTGCTCAAGTTTGTCACCTAGCTCATCTTTTATTTTCTGAATTTCTACTTGTGTTGACTTCAGTAAATATCTCTGCTCATATATCACCTGGATTGATGGCTTCAATGATTTTACTCCATCATTGATTATTCACATAAGAAGCTAGTTCTTTTAAGGTTAAATATTTTTGTAAATTCTTCCACTCTTCATTTAACCTATTAGCCCTTTGCTCATGAATTTTAGCATTTATTTGAGCTAGTTTCTTTGTATATTCAAGATTGTCAATCACTTTCTTCAATCTCTTAATCTCATTTGTTTAAAGTGACATTTATTCCATGGCTTTTACTAGTTTACTAGCCTCATCTAAATGTTGGGCTGCTGTAGTAGATGATTCTGTGGCTAAAGTTGTGGATGAAGTCACTGGCACTGTAGTAGCCAGTGGTTCTTTGGGTGCCAAATCTTCTGCCAGAGTTGAAGGCACAACTGTAGTAACCATGGGAATTACTGTAGGAGTTTCCTGTGATTTTGTAGTTTCTCTTTCATGGACAAGCTTCTCCATTTGGATTTCCATTTATTTGATCTGTCCTATTAACTGAAAAATTAAGTTCATCATGTCATCCTTCTGAGACTGTTCTTGTACAATTTCTTTGGCTTGAGGATGTTCAGTTGATGGCAGCTTAAGTTGTTTTCTCAATGCTGCAATGTCCGCATTCTTTCTCTTCACTAACTGTTCAGCAACCTTGACATTTGTAGGATTATGTCCTATTTGGATAACTAACTCTTCTAAAGACTTAATTCTAAGATATTTAACATATGATGAGGCTTTCAACCTTCATTTGATCCCTCATGTTTATGATTGTATTCTGAAGCTTATTGATATTCATAGCCTTGGTAGTTATAGTATAATATAACATCTCTTAACTTTGCCTATGAAACTCAATATTATCTAGTGCATAAATGCTTTCTGTTGGCACTTCAAGATCAATTTTCTTGTAGTCTTCAACTGTCTTAGGAATCTTGAATATTGGTTGTAGCACTGACATAATCAACTTTTTATTTGAATAGTCAAAACCTGATAAAATTCTGTTCTGAATGCCTGGTGTTTGCTTCAAATACTAAGAATAAATCTCATTTTTTATTTCTTCATTCTTTGTCTTAATTTTCTTGTATTTTTCTCTGATATCAAGATCCTTTTCCTCTGTTGTCTGTGAGGAGGATGCCTCCATATTCTGCTATTTTTCCACCACCTGTGTATTTTAATTATCAATCTTTTCTTCAATTAGATTCTCTGTAATTGGCTCATTTGTGATGACTGTAGCAACATCTATATTTGTTACTGTAACATCTGTGTCTTCTACCTCAATAGTCACTTTCTCTTTATCTACTAGATTGATTTTAGGATTTTTATTGTATCTTAATTTGAACCTATTCTCAGTTGTGGTTTCAACAATGTATGTTCCTTATTCTCTAACTCTTTTAGTAGCATTTTCTCCTTGATTTGTAGTTTGTAAGGTGTGACTAGTATCACCCTGCTTAACTGCACCTACCAAAGTCTTTTCTACCCATTCAGTTTGATTGAAATACTTCTCAATCTCTTGTTTTTTCTCATGAATGTAGGGTGTTAGTTTGCACTTAACCCTCATTTTGCTCAATATTCCTTGTGGATCATAGTTCCATGAGAAGCTTTCTTCAAATCTGTACTCAAGTAATTGTTTTGCTGCTTCTTGTTATGCATCTCTGTGATTACAAATAAATGGCCCCACCTAATTCTTCAACTTATATTGGGCCTTTTTCTTGGCTGCTAGGAAGTTGATAGAAACAGAATTTAATATTTGCCTGATATACTCCAAAGCAAATATTCTCATTGGTACATATTTAGGTAGTTTGTAGGGTAAAAAATTGGACCCAAAAACTCTAATTTTAGTATGTTTCTCATATAAGTACCAATCACCAGTTCTAGTGTGCTCTGATAGCTGTAGAATTTTCTTCATTTCATCACTGATCCTTGGTTGTTCTATATTGGTCAACATATTTATCAATGGGTGGAAAAAATTACCTGTAAACTCTGCATAAGTGAACTTTGAGGACTCTTTTCTGATCAAAGAAGTCCAAAAGATGGCTAAAAATGGATTTTCTTCTATATCAAGTTTCTGGAGGGTTATTGGAAACTTGTTTGCTTGAAAATACGTGAACATATGGAAGAGAAAGGATGTATATCTAAATAATCCTTTAGTTGACAATTTGACCAGCTGATCATCGATATTTTCAGCTATATACTCAGCATAATTGAAAATTATAGATGGAGGTTGTCCTGGTGCAAAATTAGATAGAAACCCTAGGATGGACTCATCAATATGCTCATCTGTAAAGTATCCTAGGATAAATGACAACATTGAAATGACATGCCTAGACCCTTCTAGAAATTTTGAAGTAGAATATGGAGGGTTGATTTGAGGAATTTCAACATGTAAAGGCATGAACACTTGAAAAATATGAAACCTTTTGGGAAAATCAAGACCTATGTATAAATTTGTAAGTGCTTCTATTGACAAAGGAACTGCTTTGAGATCATGTTTGAGTTGTAACATTTGGTTTATGGACTCAACAATAATTGTAGATAGTACCTCTTTTTTTGCATTCATCATTTCTCTATGTTCAGGTGAATAATAACTCTGACACAACCTAATAAGCTCTGGGCATTGATGATTGACTGGAAAAACATATTTGGGTAGGTTTGATTCCCAAATTTGAACTTCTTCAACCTGATCTAAGGACTTTTCATAACTCTAGCGGTGGAGGTCTAACAGATTAAATTCAGCTATTGGATCTACTATTTTATAGTCTACATCTGCTAAAGGTGTGTGTTCAATGTCTACAACAGGAGGTTGTAGAGGATTTACAACGATTGCAGTCTTTGATGACATAGCTAGATTGGATTTTGACATTTTTAGGCTTTTTGGAATATTGAAACTCCATTTTTAAGCTTTCTAGATTCTTCTGTAAGATTAAATGGTTTACAGAAGTATTTTTTGATATTGACAGAGGTTCTTGGATGAAAATAAGCACAATTTGGTTCTTTCCTTGGATTTTAACCTTCAATTTAACTTCAAATTATATTACAGACTCTCCCAAATTTATAAAATAAGAAACAAGGGTTTCTTTTTCTTTTTTTTCAGTGAATATTGGGCTAAACATTGTTTCAAATTGGGCATAGAGGGTCAGGTTTACCTGTAGAGGATTTCTAGGCATTTTAGGATTCTTTTAAGTTTGAAAAAGTAAATAAACTAGATGTTCTCCTTTTAAAACTGAATGTAGTATTAAAACAGGGTTTTATCAAATTTTTGACAAGGTTTTAGCTCTTTTTTGGGCAAATAGAAGCTTTCTTAAAGTAAATAAGCTTTTACTGTATTTCAATTCCTTCAGTAAATTATTTTCAGAATGACAACGGGCTTCTTTTTTATAGGAAAATACCTGTTTGCGTAGGTATAGGTCTTTTAAGATAGGATTTTGGGCATTTAATAGGTTTATGGTACTTTTCAAGTCTTTAGCAATAGTCTAGGATATTGCTGAAGTCTTTTAGCAGCAACTGGGTGTCTTTTTTACTAGTTCTGGGCTTTAATCAATGTAGAAGCTTCATTTTCTGAGTTGGGAGGATGAATACAATGAAATAATGCAAAATGGTTTGAATGGTGAATTTTAGGAGTTTATTGAATGTTTTAGGTCTAGAATAGCCTGCAATAAATGGTGGTCATGTCAGGTCAAATGGTGGTTTTTGGGCTTTCAAAGGCGAAAACCGCAAGTGGTTGTCGCGCAGGAAATAGGTGGTAAGTGGTATTAGTTGGATCTAATGTGATCCAATAGAGATCGACCACGTGGAGGAGAGAGGAAAAGGTGAAACCACCTATTTCGCGTGGTTAGGAAAGTTTTATGATCATGCAACTTAATTTTCGATATGGCATTTCGATCATTGGATTGAAGGGTTGGGATTCGAACGGTTGCGATTGCATCTTGGACTTGCTCGGTGATAAATAGGTGGGGTCTGGGGTTTGATATATAGCAGGATAGGTTTGAACCTTATAAATATATATATTTAGAATGAAAAAACCTTATTTATAAAATTAGTGGGGGGTAATGTTATATGGTTTAAATTAAAACATTAACGAATATTTTAACCAATGGCACGGGCATAGTTTTTAATGTTGCAAATGGGAATTCATAACGTAAAACCATTTCTTTATTTGATTGGTAGTATATATATTATATGGTTAATAAAACGTTTTTACATGTTTTTAAACCATAGGACGTGGGATTATAATATAGATATGTTTTAAACCTATGGGGAAAAGGGCGTGGGTTTATTTAAACATGTGGGATAAATAAACATAGGTTTAATTTAATAAGTGGGGTTTTTTGGGGGTATTTAATTTATAAAGAAATCAATATATACGAGGAGGGTTATTTTATAAGGATTTAATACTTTATGTTAGGAATTAATATGAAATGGAAATGTAATGAATGAAATGAATTTAAAATACACATATTTAAACTAAATAAAGTGTAAAATAGGAAATTAAGCATCATTTGTCCCATTTTGATTTTTTACACAAACTTAGAATAAAATGTATTTTACAGGTTTTTGAGTGTTTTTTGAATGAAAATGAAATTAATTAAGTAGGGTTTTTACTTTCACTAAGCAAAAAAAGGTATTTTACTTAGGAAAGGGATCATAGTTTTGGAAAAGGGTGAATTTGCTGATGAAATGGGTTTTAAGTAGGGAATCCAATATTTTTAACCAATTAGTTATTAAGCCTTGAGTCTTGTCCCAACAAAAGTCTTAGAAATTCTCTGGGCCTCTTTAACTGACAGTTTAGAATACTAGATCATTGTGGGGGAGGGTAAATTAGTAAATTTTTCTAGATGATGCTTTATTACATGTCTTGCACAACTGCTTTATACCTACCCATCATTATTTCTAACATTTTTTACTCCATTTGCATGGGTGAATTTAAGCTTGCAACCATAAATCCATTTTTCTTTCAAAGCATAAAAACTATCTAAGTCTAACCTTATTTCATCAGAGGGCTCAGATTAAACTGTTGAGCTCCTCATTCATTCTCTAACTATCTACTGATTTGTCAAGTTTAGACTGTTTGACATATCTTTATTCTCTATCTAAAACATGAAATTCAAAGCATGAAAAGTTAATATTAAACTATTTAACTGATCATGGATTATGACATTTATTGACAATATGTACATAATCATTATTCTTGTAGTAAAAGTAAATAGCAGTGGCATTTTGACTTGCTCACTTTCAGGTCTTATTTTTATCTCTTTTTTCTTTTGGGGTCTATTCTTTTCTAAATCCTTTGATTTTTATTTTAGGACTTTTATCCTCTTTTCATTTTATTGTTATTATTTTCAAATATGGGAAAACAACTTGCAGAAAGCAAGGTATGTACATATTTACAAGAGTATCAAAGTCAATTGAAAAATTATGAATCCTATAATTATAGGAATCTAACATTCTCAAAAATATGTTTTGATCTAGGGTCATGTGCCAATATGAAGTACCAATCCCTATCTAACACATCTGGGTAAAAAAACACCTGGTTGCAATTTTGGGGAAAACATTGGGCTCCTTAGCTTCATCCCACATCTTTCTATAATTGATACATATCTGCCTACTATCATGATCTTCCTTTACATTATTCCGCTCAAAGGTGTCCCACCACTTGCACCTAAAAATAACAAATTGGAAAGAAGAGTAATCCACTTCAATGATCTCTTGTATCTTTCTGACGTAACCTAACATCCCTCGTAGTAGGTTTTGGTCACGGTGGCTAGATCGACTAGATTGATCGAACTCGACTTCCACTCCACAGTCTTGTGTGATGTTTCCAACATTAGAATTTTCTATGCGAAAATGGTGTCCATATGCCCACATAGATGGGAACAAATGCATCTATTATAAAAATGTTAAAAAAAAATCATAGTGTCCTATGTCTTATAATAACCCAACAGTTAAAATATGGAATATAGATGTCTTAGTAGTTTCAAATTTACATATAGATTAAAAAAATTATTATTGAGTTGCTACACCCAATCCCTACGTTTAGGGCATCCTCTTCAGCAAGTGGGTAACGGTCAGTTGCACCGTATTTCTCCCTGACTTGGTCAACAACCCAACTATTAGGGCATATTTTTGGCATATTTTCTTTTAAATGATAGGGATAAGGAATACTTCTACCATTCAACTGTCCAAATTATTTCCTGTCACTATCCCATTTCGTCCTCTTTTTTTTGTACAATGCGACCCCGGTTGTGTCGCTTCAGAATTGTAAAGAACGAATTTATTGATTGCTTCAATTTCTGCATTCACCTATGAAATCAAACTGACAATATATAGCACTTAGAGATCAAAATATGCATTATATCGAAGTTCAAAATGAATATTAACTTTGTGTAAATTTGAAAATTATAAGTCGCTTACTCTTTATCAAGCGCTTTTTTCCACTTGTTTGGAGCAACTCCCCTTCTCTTTTGTCTTCATCCCTTTCATCATCCCAAATCACCGCACCTGGCATGTTGTCGATCTACTTGATGTACTCACTGGAATAATAGAAAGACTCATACGATATGTACCCCTCTGCCATAGACCCCTCGGGTTTTGACCTTTGTTGAACAAAACCTTTCAATTTCTTCATGTACCTCTCTAAGAAGAACATCCAACAACAAGAAACCACCCCAACTAATTCAACCTCATCTACTAGGTGGATTAGAAGATGAACTTGTAAGCCCATGAAACTCGTCAGTAGTTCCTTCTCAAACATACAAAAAATCTCAACTATCTCTTGACGCCATTGTGGAATGCTAGCCACATGAATCTCCTTTGACGTGATCCAACGTACAAATGAAGATAATTTATATATGGCACATCCTAGGTCTTGAGGGAATTTGTGTTTCACACACCCACATACGAACAAAGGATAATGACACTGCAAAGTTATAAACATGTGCAATAATATACAAAATTAGTTATGTTTTATGATCCCCATATGGGATAAAATTTGTTAATATAAAAAATAATAAAATCATGCTTTTGACATTATACGTACTCTTAGAAGATTCAAATGGTCATGCGATTTCAACCCTGACAAATGGTCATCCTCGGTGAAGTAGCACCGTAGTGAAGACCCGTATGAAGTTGGCACCCTCACACCTATTATAGCTTCCTTTGCCAAAGAAATATCATCTTTTTTTAAAATCCATGGGACATCACCTTCTTTGAAAAACCATGAATTAGAGGGACCAGCGCTTGCCTCTGATCCCGTACTTTCTAATCGTCTTGGTCAATTTTTATTTTTAGTTTTTTAAGTAATAAGATCTTTCCTAATAGCCAATGTGTCACTTTGTTTCGATGATATGTGCCTCCATAAAGAAAACGAAACATTTTTAAATATATGCATGGGATCTAATAAGTGGGTAATCTTAATATGCTCCCAATATGGGAGGTTATAAAAGATAGATTTCCTTTTCATCCCAATGGGAAATTTCTCAACATAGGTGTAGAAGAATTATGGATCATTGAATATAGGATCCCCATTTGAATCGAACATTTCTATGAACTCCTTCTCCTTCTCTCTCTCATATGCTCTAAGCCATTCAGCTGGTGTCCTTATTGGAGGCCTTTGGGTTCTCTCTCATTTACCATTGAAAGAAGATGCTGCTCTTCTATAAGGGTGTTCTTCTAGGAGGAATACCCTGGAGAAATCATACACTAGCTGTCGTATGTCCTTGGACCATCTAGCTTTCAGAGAAGGTCCACAACATTTACATCCAAAATACACTTTTGTTACAAGACCTGCGAGATTATTGTATACAATTAATATGCATGGCACGTTAAAGAATATCATGAAGATCAGAACAAATATTACAACGAATTAAATAACTAATATGTGAAAGAATATTGTTACATATATAAACAAATCAATAAATTAAACATGTAATTTACCAGAGAAAACTCCTAATCCTGGATAATCATGTGTCGTGTAAGCACATATTCCATACAACGTAAAACTCCTCTCTATTGTGATGGGTCTTGATACATCGTATACATTTATCCCATTCCATAATTCCTTCAATTCATATACTAGTGGTTGTAAGTAGACATCCATATTCTTCACTTGTCTTCTACCAGGGACTATGAGAGCCAACATAAGATGCTCATTATTCACAGACAAGCATGGGGGGATATTTTTATTGATCACTACTACAAGCCAAACATAATAGTTGGTTTTCTGAAGGGAATATAGGTTGACACCATCCATGGCTATGCTGAGTCGTAGACTTTGTACTTAAATTTTTCAGGCCATGTATCCTCTATATGCTTCATGGCTATTGAATTAGTTGGGATTTGCATAACTCCCAAATCACTTTTGTGTGAGGCATGCCATCCCTGCAACATAGCTAATTCTTTGCAACGAAAGAGCCTTTGAATCCTTGGGATTATAGGCATGTGCGTCAATATCTTAAAAAGAGGACCAGAACGTGATTTAACCTTCTTTTTTTATTTATCATACCTATTATGCCCACATTTCGAACACATCTCTTTGTCTGCATATCCTCCTCTATATAGAATACAATCATTTGGACATGCATGATATGATATGTACTCAACACCCAACATTTTCAACAATTTATTTGCCTCTTCGCAGCTACCGGGAAAGACATTATCACTTGGAAGAACCTTATCATTGAATAACCTGTAGTTGGTGATCATGGAAAAATATATTAATAAATGTAAATTAATGTCGATATAATTATTAGCGTCCATAAAATTTACTGTTTGTAATGTTCATTACAGTGTACTGATTATATTTCAAATTTATATAAGGGAGTATTTTATGATAACTTACATCAAAAGTTACGAGAAACATGCATTCGACAAGCTAACTTTTGCTTTCAAGTTTTATAGTAACATCGTTGTCCCCAACTGGGTATACTTTGACTAACTTCTAGGTCCAAAGAGAGGGGCGGTGGAAGCAAATTTAAGGCTTTCGAAAAAGGTGTCAACGATATGAGCATCACCCCCTAGCTGATCTTCGTTTTGGAATGCATCTAACAACATTGTCTCCATGGCGGTCATATCCCTTAAGTAATCATCCATACCAACCTCTATTTGATTGCCTCCATTGCCATCTTGTGAAGAACTACTATTGTTGTAGTCATTCCTAATTGGTGAATCTGGATGTAGCAAGAATTGAATCGGTGGTTGATTCAACCATTGTTGGTATCCTTCCTCTCCGATTTTTTCTTTTAATTCAATATTCTATTGATTTGACATTGTCGTGGGGTGCAACAGAATATAGTAGGTAGGTCACTCATCATCACTAGAATCTTAATAATTTAAAAAAATATATTTGAATATGATTAGTACAAAATATATGATATCAATGAGTAACCATGTTGACAATATTGCATAATTATAAATTGGTTTGAGGTTGAAATAATTACAGTAATAAATATACCAAAAAATTATAATTATTACGATCAATGTCCTGGGATTGTGGCTAGAAGATGCAATATTGTTACAATTGGCAGGGTGCAACTGTCCATTTTCATCTACCAAATGCGCCTTGCGGTATGCAGCTCCTGATGAGAGCTTCCGATGTTTTGGAGCTATTTGAATATTTTATGCATTTGAACTCGATGTTGAATCTGCTTCATGAACCTGAAAATTTGTATACATTATAAATTTAATTAAGTTGTACATGATTGACATTGATAAAAAACATAAATTCAATTAGATAATGAAAATATAAATAAAATATGAAGTAAATATTACGTCTCGAGATGGATAGGGAGAAATCCACGATGGACTTTGAGAAATATTATGGAACAATCTGGATTTTGAAGAATTGTCCATTCAATATAATTATGATATTGTACCTTTGCATTTGAGCAAAATCAACAATAAATTTTGGTGTACACACCTAAAAGTAATTCCGGTGCCTTAACAATGGACTTCTTGTTATCAGTGTCATTTTATAAACTGGTGTCTTTTTATAAATAGATGCACCAGTGTCGTTTTATAAATAGACACATTGGTGCGGTTCTATTACGTGACACACTGGTGACGCATAACTGCAAATAAAAAAAAGCGCAACTCTATTTTCTTTAAGTGAAAAAAAATGGTAAATTGAAAAATGGGTGGCAAAATATTTTCGAAAATATAATTTCATAAAACATTTCTTTAAATACTAAACACTTTTCATTATTTCACTATTTTTGCAAAAAATTTCAGCCAGAGATTTGTAGGAGACATACCTAGAGCAAACAGAACACGAGAGCACTGTGGAGCAGGGAAATACATTTGAACAGAAGTATTCAGACAATTAGAATTCCAAACCTCTGGTCATTCAAACCCTGTAGCATATAATTTCAAAAGATATCGTGATTAAAGTTTATTGTTTTTTTTACTTTTTCTACAGTTTTTTTTACACAGTAAAAGAAAAAAAATCAAAGTTTATTGTTTTTTTTTTAACCTTTTTTTGCAGTTTTCCAAAAAAAAAAAAAAAAATCCATTTTTAGAAAAAAACCCTATATTCTTTTTGTTTCTGCCCTTTCTTCTCCCTCTTTCTATGATTTCATAGTTACAACTTTTCAATTTAGATTTATAAGGTTTGTATTGCTAAATATAGGCGTAAGACATCCAACCCACGAGACGAATTGCATAGTCGGATCCTAATCCATGTTGGCCCTTCCGTGAAATTAAAAAAAAATAGAGCGCACTGGTGTCATTTTATAAAAAGACACACCGGTGTGGTTCTATTACGTGATGCACTGGTGACGAATAAGTGCAAATAAAAAAAAGTGCAACTCTATTTTCTTTAAGTGAAAAAAAAAGCAGTAAATTGAAAAATGGGCGGAAAAATATTTTTGAAAATCTAATTTCATAAAACATTTCTTTAAATACTAAACACTTTTCATTATTTCACTATTTTTGCAAAAAATTTCAGCGAGAGATTTGTAGGAGACATACCTAGAGAAAACAGAGCACGAGAGCACTGTGGAGCAGGTAAATATTCAGACAATCCGAGTTCAAAACCTCTGGTGATTCAAACCATGTAGCATAGAATTTCAAAAGATCATGTGATTAAAGTTTATTGTTTTTATTTTTATTTTTTTCTGCATTTTTTTTTTATGCAATAAAAGAAAAAAAAAACAAAGTTTATTGTTTTTTTCACTTTTTTGTAGTTTTTTTTACTTTTTCTACGGGTTTTTTTACTTTTCTGCATTTTTTCATAAACAAAATAAAAGACAAAATCCATTTTTAGAAAAAAACCCTAGATTCTTTTTGTTTCTACCCTTTCTTCTCCCTCTTTCTGTGATTTCAAAATTAGAGTTTTTCATTTTATATTTATAGGGTTTGTATTGCTAAATATAGGCATAAGACATCCAACCCACAGGACAAATTGCATAGTCGGATCCCTATCCATGTCATCCCTTCCATGAAATTAAAGAAAAAGATATTTTTTTCATCGGTGCATCCGACGTAACCTAGTGCACCGGTGCACTGTATTGTCCCAACGCACCACGAAAGTATTGTGATAAAAAATTAAAAAACAAAATATTTTTTTAACAGTGTGCCATATGTAAAATATTGCTATTTCATTATGGCGCACTGCGAACGTGCTATTTTGCACACAAAAAAAAAAAATTCCATCTTCGAAACAAACCTAGATTCTTTTTCTTTTTGCCCTTTCTTTTCCCTCTTTCTGTGATTTCAGAATTAGGGTTTTTCAATTTATATTTATAGGGTTTGTATTGCTAAATATAGGCCTAAGACATAAAACCCACGAAACGACTTACATAGTTGGATCCCAATCCATGTCAGCCCTTGTGTGAATTTAAAAAAAAAAAATTGTTTTTCATCGTTGTGCCTGGCATAACCTAGCACACTGGTGCATTGTATTATCCTAGCGCATCGCGCAAGTACTATGATAGAAAATAAAACAACCAAATATTGTTTTCTTAGTGCGCCATATGTAAAATATACCGCTGGTGCACTATTTCATTATGGCACACTGCTAATGTTGTTTCGCAAAAAAAAATATCCATTTTAGAAACAAACCCTACATTATTTTATTTTTTTGCCCTTTCTTCTCCCTCTTTCTGTGATTTCAGAATTGGGCCTTTTTCATTTTAGATTTATAGGGTTTGTATTGCTAAATATAGGCCTAAGACATCCGACTGACGGGACGACTTATATAGTCGGATCCCAATCCATGTTGGCCCTTATGTGAATTTAAAAAATATATATATTTTTTTCATCAGTGTGCCCGACATAACGTAGTGCACTGGTGCACTGTATTGTACAATCGCACTATGGAAGTACTGTAATAAAAATAAAAAAATAAATTTTTTTTATCAGTGCACCATATGTAAAATATGGCACCGGTTTATGCTACAAAAACTAACACTCGATGATATTTATTATTTTTTCTGTGTTAATCGGTGCAGTGGTTAACATGTAACGCACCAGTGCTCCTTTTTTAAATTGAGCACCTTACAGTCTATTATAGGTTTGTCTGGTGCATTTATAATACCCCCACGCACTGACGTTGGTGCGTACAGAATAATTGGTGCACCAGTTTCTTGAGATTTTTTTTTTAACTGAAAATTTGACAGTTTATTTATAAATATATTAATGAATGATATGGTACAAGTTTCAGATTGATAAATAAATAGCTCACAAGAGATCAAATAACAAAAATACTGATAACACATCAAGAAAATCAAAAAAGGCAAGTTCTTTGTAAATTCTTTACAAAAAATATTATTTTTGAACTATATGTAAGTTTAACTAATATGCATTGTTTATTGTGTATCATGCAGAGCCACCAAATGACAAATCTCAATAAGGTTATTTCTGATCTAGGACCAGAATAACGTAAAAGCTTGATGGAAAATTTGCAAAAGGATAAATCAGGTGTATGAAAAATTACTATCGATCCAATATGAGTTTCTTTTTTTAATTTTCGTTAATAATATACTTAAAATTATTAGATAACATGTGTCAAACAATCTATTAATTCACATCTGTTTAATCTCCGACATGGACCAACAACTCAGAAAAGGAATGTTTCTCTAAGAAAATGAAAAAATAGAATATGAAAATGAAAACGAATTGCTCCTTAGCTCATCTAGAGTGGTGCCGGAGGTTGATGAAAGGGGAAAAATATTTTACAAAAGTTTGAGGGATCTAGTGGAATGAAATTATAGACGTTCTTTCCACTTACAATACAAAAACCAATCCAATGATTCCAAGAACCAAATTTTATCTAAACTACAAGAAGAGTTTCCAGAGAATTGGTCAATGAGACATGTCAGAATTATAATAGAAAAAGCGTACAACAACAAAAAAGAAGGAATGTAAATGTAATATTCCTTTAAAATTTTGTCTAGAATTATTTATAAATATCACTTTTGTTATATTTACTTTTCATATAGCAATATAAAAATTAAATAGTTTATCGTTATGTTACATTTTCAGGAAGATTATGAAAATTTCAAAATATGAACAAGCTGATATCATAAATATGCAAGTAGGAATGTCCAAAAAGGTGTACAAGGAGATGGTCAAAGAAATGGACAAAATTGCATCACAGGAGGAGCCATATCAACAACAATGTGCTTCAAATGTGATATGTAATCATTGGATTTTTCGATCATTAGGTACAATAAATAAATAATTTAGCATTAAATATTAATTTTCAAGTATTTTATTGCAGAAAAGAAAAGAAAATGGAACCCATTCAATACATAAAACAAGATGACAAGGAAGACAAATGTTGATATCTAAGTTTGTGAATAATTGTTACTTCCTTATAACAACATAACTAGATTTCATTTTTTTATTTTGTAATATGTTTTACAAAAATCATGATTGAATGTCTTCAAATAAGTGCTAACATATGAAGAAGAACCATCAGAGAAATTGATTGAAATTGGGTTAAATATGCGTTGTGAGTATATGTTGGCATATCAGAAATTAATTGTGGAATTTGTAAGCATCTATTGATCTTGTTTTGCTTAGCTCCGTCTATAATTAATAGAACAAATAAATATTTTATATTAAATATATGATTTTTTATGGGGTATAAAACTTACAGGAAACAAAGTATGGAACTGTACCAACAGATGAAATCTTGAAAGGTGGAATGTTACATGGTTTTGAAATAATGTGTATAGTTTATGAGTCAATTGTTGCAATGGTACGCCATTTATTTTCGATTTACATTGATTTATATTATTTAATATTGCAATTTTCATTATTCTCACCAATGTATATACACTCATTACATATTATTTTTATGTTTGTAGATGGAAGGTGAAGAAGAAGAAAACAACCAACACAGTGAACAAAATATTCCTGAAAATAACCGAAGTCGTGGAAGTAGCTCTAACAGTGAAAATAGTTCAAGCGAAGAATGATGATCACTATGTTTGGATATCAACGCAAGACGACGTATTTTTTGAAATATTATCCTGTGAAATCAGACATTTTGTTTAATGTAATGGACATAGTGTCCCAATTGAAAGACAAAGGGATACCAATAACTCTCCCATTTTGTATGACAAAGATTGTCTTACTCATACATATATAATAAAATATGTTTTAATTTATTCTATTGTGTTCTCCATTGTCGCTATTGCGTTCTCCACTGTTGTTCTCAAATGCACTAATAAAAATTTAATTCATATCAATATTGTTATAAGATATCTAACAATATATCTTATATCAATATTGTTATAATATTGTTATAAGATATAACAAATTATTCCAAACATCACATTCAAATGCATTAATAAAAAAATAATTAATATGAATACTGTTATAAGATGTGTCGACTTTTGATGAATAATGAATTTAGAACAACCACAATAATTGCACTGTCACAGGTCGATGTTTCTAAAAAATACAAAATGACAACCAGTGCATGTCAATTACTGTACACCAGTGTGTTTATACGACCTATGGGCACCTCAAAAATACCAAAACCAATTAAAAATATTGCTGTGTTTGTGCAGTACTACGCACTGGTGCGTTTATGTGGAATTACGCACCGGTGCATTTAGACAACCTTTAGGCACTGCAAAAATACCAATACCAATTATAAATCTCAGTGCGTATGTGTGATATTGTGCACCGGTGCGTTCATGTGTCTCTACTCACCGATGCATTTGTATGATGTTTGGGCATCGCACAAATACCGATACCAATTATAAATCTCGGTGCATTTGTGTGATACTGCACACCAGTGCGTTTCTATAAGTATACATACCAGTGTGTTGAGACGACCTATGGGCACTGCACAAATCCCAAGACCAATTAGAACTTCCCCATGCATTGTATCACCAACACTGCGCCCAGTGTGGTTTTATACCTTGACGACCCAGTGTGTTTTCCTTCGACCGGCCCGGGCCACCTTCTAGATGTACGCACTAGTGCGTTCAAGCCCGAGTAGTACACTGATGAAAAAAAAGTCCGTAATAACCTCCGACTGCCCATTTTTTTTTAGTTGTGTTGAATTTCCATTAAAATATTTGCCAAAACCTCTGTAACCATAAACGAATGTTGTAGCAAATGTTTTTGACAATTTTGGCCAATTTTATAACACTAAAAACGTCCTTTATAACCTCCTCTAGAGGGTCTTTTCCTTGTAGTGATAACCTTAGTTTTCACTCCTTCACCTCATCTCTTCTCTCTTCATAAAATCCTAATAGAAATTTAAAATGATAGATTCTGTGTTTTCAACATATTATTTTAAGTTCTCTCTTCCTCCACGAATTTCCTCTGAAACTTAAAAGTGGTAGATTATGTGTTTTCAGCATATCATTTTGAGTTTCTCTTACAGTTTTTCTTTTCATTCCATTCAAATATCAATAGTTTATGACATTGTGAAGGCTTTCATTATTTCACATTATTGAGGGTATTAAGTAACTAAATTCCAAGGGTGTTAAACAAAGGCCATTTGATATGGTAATTATGACATACATTTATAAAATGTCTTAAGCATTGATTCCTTACCACATCCAAGGGATTGTTTCTTGAGATACAACAACTCCAATACCATGACGGTTCAGATTTTATTACAAGCAAGGACATAAAAAGTTAGCTATCACTATCAGATTGTGGATTTATAGTCTGAGTATAAAGTGAGAAAAATTTAATAATGATAATAAAAATGGAAGGTGTGCAGGTTTCTGCAATGACACATTGATTTTTACAATAGTTGTTCCGATTGAAGAAATAATGAACTGTAAACAAAATGATCGCTTCCGATTCTCCTCGGTGTCTCAAGACGATTGTCAATCACTAGTTGGGCTAGGGTTCAACGATTCAATCTCCACCGATGAAGCTCCCAGAGTAGACCATGATTTTGGAGGCATGTACCACCATAGGCCAGCTGCCATTGTATATCCTGAATCGGTAGATGACATCGTTCGCGATATCTAACACCCAAGTGTGACTTTAAATATGTAATTTATTTATCCTCTACAAAACATTCTTCGTCTAAGTCCTCCATCAATGGTTGTCGTGATGCCAAGCTATCGATAGGAAAATAATTTATGGTGAATTGAAAAAGAAAATAGGTAGGTGCCTAAGCCAATTGTTAGGTTGGCTCGGCAAGTTGCCTCAAAAGGGTTCCATGTGTCTCCTAAAGTGGTTACGTGGAAGTATTCATAAGCACTTCAAAATAATTATAGGTGGGTTGGTTTAATAGGTCAAGAATATTGGAAGTGTGGCAGATGGTATGGAATTGACAGCGAATGTGAGTTAAGAGTCGAGCAGTCTAAAAGGAAGTGCTTTTCATCGTTCACTTACTTAGAATCTAAAAAGTGGACCAAAGGGTCTTGGGAATAGACCACTACCCTATCTTACTCTGAATCTCATGGGAATTAGTTCTTATCTTAAAGATGTTCATTTTTTTCTAAAACATAAAATATAAATATACTACAATTATAAAATATAAATAAAATTTAAGTAAAAAATCAAAATAAAAATTTAATTCTAAAATTAAAAAATACATATTAAATTTGAAGAAAATAATTAAATATAAAAGAAATTAATATGTTCTAAATATATTTAAATTTAAAATTAAAAAATATATTTTAAAAATGTAGTTAAAAAAACAAATGAATAAAATAAAAATAATAGAATGAATAATAAAAAAATTTATAATGAAATTGAAAACGAAAATATGAATTTAAATAATAAAATTAATAAAAGTAAGAAACAATGAATCAATATTAAAAAAAAAAAAATCATTATTTATATAAATTAATTAATTAACAATCACTAAATTTCATAATAATTGATATACTTAAGTCATTAAAAGTAAAATTGCATTTAATTACAAGAAAATATATATTTAAAAATATTTAAAAAATAATTTGAATATACTATGAAATAAAATAAATAAAAACATGTTGAAAATAATACGGAGTGTTTGCGAACCTTTCGAATTCCAAGAACAAGCAAGATTGTGAAAAATGGCAGAAAAGAAGTGTTGTTGCGAAAAGTGTGTTGTTGGAAATTTATGATAATTTCGAACACACAGAGGAATAAAAATTCCTCAACTTAACACAGAGATTTAATAACAACATATGTAGATAGAGAGATGGAGTAAAACTCTATTTCAATGATCATAAAAGAAAATTGTTACAAAATACAATCTTTCATTAGAACTACTATGTTCTGGATTACAAAATACTTCTCACTGTGTTTTTCATTTGTTGCCTTCACACAGTTTTCTGTTGCTACTACACCCAGTCTATGTTGCGGAAACACAGTGTCTGTTGCTGATACACACAGTTTCCTTTGTGGCAACACCCAGTCTTAGTTGTTGCTACACACACAACGTTCTTCACTGCTACACACATAGTTTCAGTTGCGGAAACACACATAGTCAGTTGTGGAAACACACAGGGTTAGTTGTGGCAACACACAGAGTTAGTTGCGGCAACACACAGAGTTTGCTCTGCTGCTACAAAACACAATGCTTCAAGCTTTCTCTGTTTTTCACTCTCTCTGTATTCATTGCTTAACACATTGTCTCATTATACTTTTGCATCTATTACACATATTATAAAACTCTGACCTAAAAGTTTAAAAATTTAAAATTCAAATTTTGTCCTATCACACATTTTTAATGCAGTTAGGTGAATGATGCTACAGCGGGAGGTAACGTGGTGCAAACCACGATTTGATGAATCGGGAGATGGTTTCGGCCATGCTACTTTTTAGCCACCTATAAAATTTGTCATATCAAATGGTGGCTAAAACATTTTTTGGAGCCTTCAAGGAACAAATTTTATTGCTAAAAAGTGTTATCTCTTGAATACTCTTAAAGATGTCATATCCTCTGTCCAAATCTTCATTGTTGTTTCCATTTTATACTCTGAAATTCTGCTATTTCCATAAGATAAAATATTGCTCCAAAGGCCATCTTTCCTTTCCCTCCACCACAAGACTAACCTCATTTTTTACCCCTTTCATTCTCATAAAATCCTCCTATTTTCATGATTCCCCTTCTTCCGTTCATGAAAATCATTTTTGCATATTTTAAAACTCATTTTTGAAACTATACCGAGACCCCCATATACATCAGAAACTATGAAAAAATCATAAAAATACACCTTTTTGTATTACAGACTTAAGCCCCCTTGGGCTAAGTCCTAACCACTTCCCCACCATATGCCCATGGTGCTAAGACCAAGCGCTAAGTCCTTTTCGGCACTTATTGCATCGCACAAATCCAAGAGCACAAGACTTTGTGCCATGCCGAATGGTTCCGATGCGATTAAGCCCTATGCTTATACCCTCCGATCACATTATTATCTCATAAACCATTTTTGCCCGCACCCAGTGCTTAAAAATTTGAACTAATCCATCTCCGATGTGTTTTTCCTTTGCAAAATAAAAAAACCCACTTACCTGAGTTTTTGGTCTAAACTTGCCAGAGCCATGTGTTATAATAAAAAAGGGTAAATAGAAAAGTCCCAAAGCGCAATCGCATCGGAGAAATTCACAGATGGGTTGATTGAAAGATAACATCAAAAGTTCCTATGCGATTGAGCCCCTTTACATGAATTCCGCCCTCCGCTTTATTCATATATACTCATGCCCAGAACCAAGAGTTAAGGTCCTAGCGCCAATCGCATCGCATGTTTTAAAATGGATAGATTGAAAGATCGGGCCTGACATTTCGATGCGATTAGCCCTTTATCATATAAAACCCCGAGCCTATTATCATTTCATATAGTCAAAGGCCCCGTAATAGAGCGCCATGACCATTCCATATATATATATCCCGCCCCCGAAGCATAAAAACCTATGTATTTTATTAAATATTGGGTTTTCATTTATTATAAATGTTTCCGCCAGTGTGTTTTAAACACAATCTCCGCCGTTGATCATTGAGCCGATCCAATGGCCTGCGCATTATCGCATCGCAATGTTTCATTGGGTGTGTTTGTTTGTTCCCCCCGATCGGCCATCCCTCTGATTCATTACCCACCGTTTATCTAATCCTCAGATCAACGGTTAACGCGCAATCGCATCGCCCTCCCCGATCGCGCAATCGCATCGGCGATTTCCATCACACCCTTGTTCTCTCCCTGCCGATTGCGATCCTCTGATTGCATCTGGACTGTCCACGTGTCCATATCGGACGGTCCAGATCTCATTTTATGCCTTTGGTAAAATCATGCACCCCGCGTTCTAATGTTTTAAAACCAAATCCCGACCGTTGATCTCCGCAGATCAATGACCCTTATTAACCCGTCCTCCGCCATTGTATTATTTCCATTAACCCTCGGATTTAATCCTATCCGCTCATCTTTTCAATCCAACGGCCACACTTATCCCCGCACCCTCCGTAGCAATAAAACCAAATAAACGCAAGATTTCTTAACCTTTTTTTGTATTGTGCAGGTTCAAATTAATTTCAAAATGTTTAAAAAAGAAAAGATAAAGTCGAGGGTGACGATCCTCATAGCTTTGTTTATTTAAAAAGGAAAGACCATTCACAGGGTTCAAACGCCACGTCTCGTCAATGCTTCATGAGGCATTGATGCCATACAAGCCCTGCGCGGCTTGCACATCAACAAGACACTATGATTTTAAATCAAAATTAAAAGAGTATCAGTGTTGAAGACAGAATACAGTAGAACAGAATATTAAAGACAAATTTGGGGATTATGGCTAAGATTGATTATCAAAAGCCTAATCCCCCAAATTAAAACACAGTTAAAAGAAAATCATAAATGTTTAATAGACAGAAATGCCTCCACCACCAAATCTGAGGCAAATTGATTCCTCCCAGCTACCACAGTGCCACCTGTACTTCAAAGCATTCAAACAGAGGCCGAAGTTATTGAGAAAAAACAGATATTCGCCTCAACACAGCCGAAGAGTTACTTCTGCAAGGAACTTAATGCAAAAAAATATATGCAGAGTTACTCCAACATGACACAAAGCCTCAAAAGTCAACAAAAGCTCCCACCGAGCTTAATCTTAAATGTAAAATAGTTAATATAGATAGAACATTTGTAAAATTCTTCATCGAGCCCCTCAAAGGCCGAGAAGTCATTACTCTGTATTAATTGCCTTGGGAGATCCTTTATCAGATCTCACCTCCTCTTTCTTCTATAAATACTTCTGTAGAAGAAGAGAGGTTGTTGGTTGATCAATAGTTGTAATATTGGAACTCTCTAAAATAATACATAGTCTGTTGAAGTTGAAGAAGAAATTGAAGTCTTAAAGCCCTGATGATGTTGTTGCATGCTTGTTTCTGTGAAGGCTCTATAATTGGATCCATGAGCTTGGCTGTTGGTGAAGTATTTTGAACTGTTTAATGTTTTCTCCTGTTTTCATTATGTTCCATAATTTCTTACTATAGTAGGTTGAAATTTTTAGGCTAAGAAATGACTCCAGGAAGCACCTTAGACCTGTTCATCCTTCACTATTTTATGTTTTCCTCTGCTGAGGTATTTTAGAGTCTTCAATCTCTCTCTTTAGTCCTCATGCTTGTTTATTTCTATAATAGCTCAAATATTTGGTTTCGACATGATTTATGGTTCTCCCTGCTTGTCTACTATCAATTGAAAGCTGTTATTGAAGTCTCCCTTTGAAGTACCATTGTTTTAAGTTAGTCAAAGAGGTCTGTTCTGATCTTACCCTTTGTCATTGCTTGAACAGTTGTTTTGAAGGTCTTTATAGTTGTAATAATAGATGTATTAGGTGTTCCCTCTTCTATGACTGCAATTATCAGTGAATCTTTTATGTTTTCTAAGTCATTTGAAATAAAATCTTTGAGGAAATAGGGTGTTCCCCGAATCTTAGATTTAATTTTAAAAATTGTTTTGAAATAATTATTTTCTTAAAGGTGTGATTTGTAGAATTCATGGTTAGCCCTATCTACCAAATAGCTCTTTATTGCTCAAGTTGTGTTTTCAAATTCCCTTCGTTGAGAATAAAATTTCTCTTTCTAAATCATTGATGTCCATCTCATTCCAAAACCAAAGGATCCTGCAGCCAAGTTAGATTTCCCTCTGATATCCCATATCCATTGATGAGTATGTCATGAACTCTTTTTGACTCCATTGGCCAATGAAACAGATGTTTCTCCATTCTATATATATTTCCTAGGCCTTTCATCTTCTGCTATATCAATCCAACCAACCAAACAAACAAACACCTGCACTTAATAACTAGTATAAAATCCATATTCTAAGCACACAAGATAAACCTTTGCAAACAAACATTTGAGAGATCCCTCTCTGAGAACAGGAGGACTAGATCCTGGGACTGTAAATATTGGTTTTGATGTTGCCTTGTCTTTTGATTTGCCAAACTATCAAAACACGGCCACCAACACTACCGATGCAGGGATTCAAACCCAGAAATTTAATGCGCGGTTGGGTGTAAAAATAGATCAAGACTTTGTTGTTGCCGTCAAATAAAAAATTTGAATTTCTGTCCTTCTTTTGTTCTGTTTGTAGTTGGAATTAATTTCCAACACTCCCCCTTAATTACAACTGTTGTTCTCTCACATACCTAGACATTCTTTGAGATAATTAAAACTTTTCTGCCCCAATGGTTTTGTCAAAATATTAGCAAATTTCTCTTCTGTTCTGCAATGTTGCAAAACAATTTCACCATTGCTCAATAGCTCTCTGATGTAGTGATACTTGGCATCAATGTGTTTCATTATATTGTGAAACACTGAATTCTTTGACAATGCTATTGCTGAGCTATTATCACAATAAATTATTGTGCCTTTTACCTGTTCATGAAACAAGCTCCTCAACATTATTCTCATCCAAACTACTTGACATGCTGCTGCTGTAGCTACCACATACTCTCCCTCTCGCCCTTGATAAAGCCACAATTGGTTTTTTCGGAAGCCCATGAAATGGCTCCTGATCCCATATGAAAAACATATCCAGAGGTTTTTTTTCTGTCATCTATACTTCCATCCCAATCACTGTCAGTATATCTAATCAATTCAAAATTTTCTGAAGTAGTGTACAAAATTCCATACCTCTTTGTTCCTTTCACATACCTCAGAATTATTTTTTCTGCTTGCTAATGTGCCTACATTGGCCTTTCCATAAATATGGAAATTAAACTTACAGCATGCATAATATCTGGCCTAGTTGTAGTCAAATACATAAGGCTGCCAACTATGCTCTTATACAAACTTGGATCAAAATCCTTGCTACATCGTCTTTCATTTCTATTTTAACCCCATGATAGTTGGAGAGTTACAATTGCCTTCCTGTTCTGCATGTTGAATCTTTTCAACACTTCTTCAACATATTTTTTCTTCGGAAATAAAAATCCCATTTTCATTTTTTCTCTACTTCTATTCCAAGAAAATATCTCAAAAAACCCAAATCAGTCATTTCAAATTCACTCTTCATGACTGCTTTAAAATCAGAAATGAGAGAAACTTCATTGCCAGTAAATATTAAATCATCTACATATAAAACAACAATAAGAATATTACCATCATTTTCTTTTATGTAGAGTTTTATCACCAAATCTGACTTGATAGGCTACTCATCAAGTGGACTTTGTGTAACTGTTTCAAACCAATCTTTTGGCTGAGGCTTAGCCTCCTCAACCCGAGAGGGCTCTCTCAAGGGTTTATGATTTTTTATTAATGGATAGATGGCTAACTCTAAGGTAAAAAGATAGAATAATGAAACTGGTTGTATCACAGATTAGCAAACATTCATTGGGCCATGGAGTCGAGATAACTTCAGCAAAAACATCACAGTCTATCTAGCATGGAAGTCAAGGCATTTGGAGTTCAAGTCGGTGAGTAAAATAGTAAAACAGTGAAACACACAGTCAATTTGTATATGAAGGAAGTTAGAGCATTATGAATGAATTATAAGTATCATATATAAACACCACTGCAAATAGAGATATTGAAGAATGCCATTAGAACAATAATTAACAATAACTCCTCATGAATCTTGAGTTGTCAAAACAAAACTCTGTATTAAGCTGAAAAACAGGTGACATACAATAACACAGTCTTTGCTAATAAAAATGTCCAACCTGTTGGATTTCGACCTTATGCTCTTTATAGAACATTTGCAAGATAGGATCCCTTATTTTCCACTAGATACATTGAACTCAATGAGTTTGACACCTTTCCTATTTTGAGACATGCTATTTATTACAAATTGACAGCTATAATGCTTATGAAAAGTCCTAATTCTAATAGGACTGAAACTCTTAAATATCCTTCTAACAACCTTATCTAATATTTATTACATCTTTTGCCACCTACAATCACATGAAGTCAAATTTGGATGCTGACCTTTCACTTGAAGTGACCCTGCTATTAATGATAATGTTCTCCTAAAAAATAGGAAAAATGTTTTCCTGTTTTTTAGCCTCTTTGATTTCTTTATCTGTTTTGAGTACTTTTATCATTAATAGATTAGGTCTACATGTGTCATGTTGCCAAAAATTCACCATATTTCTTTAATCCTCCATTTGTGTAGAAGCTATAATTTGAATGGTGCAAAAAGACAAAGGATAAACCTGCGTTATGAAAGCAGCTCAGTTTCGTAGCGCAGTGTTTAGCTCCTTTTTTCAATCAACTTTTGACCTGCTTTCTTCAAGTAAACCTTCATATGCTATTTGTACACTTCCACTAGCCATTTCAAGTCAAACTTCACCAAACTTCCCCCAAAATTTGATATTAAAATGTGCTAGAAGACCACTTCAGCAATTTCATAGTGCATTTTAGTAGATTTGCACTATCTATGCTACGAAACTGCTATGTAAGTATTTTTGTCAAAACTGTCTTCAAAATTTGTACCTTGGAGATGTCTAAACTTTAAAGGTGTTGGTATTATTTCAAAAAAACAACAATATGACCCCAAAAACATAATCTTCATCAAATTTTGCCTTCATCTTGATCATAGATTTAATTATGAATTTATCACTTTGTTTTACTGCCCAATCACTCTGTTTCATTGCCCTTTTAACTTTTCTTGAGACTTTTTGAACTGTATCTCTAGATCTTCAACTTGTCTTGTTAACCTTATGTTTCTAGCTCTCAAATGAGTGTTTATGACTCTTACAAACTTTTCTTCCTTGATGGCTGGGACTGTCCATGTGAAGAATGGTTCCTCATTGCTTGGTATTTCTGATTTTGAAACTTTTTCACCTTCCCAAACAGCTTTCACCCTTTGAAACTTTGTTTTCTCAATGACATGTTTTCTAGCTCTTTTATTCAACTTGACAATTTCATGATTTGTTGATCTTAACCTCTCTTCCATACTTTTATACTTGGTCATTTCCTCCTCTGTTGTAGATACTCTGTTTTCTGCATGTTTTGTTACAGGTGAGGAAAGATCAACTATCTCCTTATGAACATTAGCTGCTTCATTTGTTTCCCCAACTTCTACATTAAGTTCTTTTAGCCTTTTAGAATGCCTAGTTACAGGCCTCCTAGCTTGGAAAACAAATGCTGCATCTTCATCCTTAAACTCCAGCTTCTTTGATGATTTCATCCCTTTCTGTTTGCTTTCTTTAACTCCTATGAAATCAGCGTGCACTATAGGAGATTCTTGTATGTCTATTGCATGTAATATATCATCTAAATTTCCTTTCAAACCTAGGTTATCACTTGGTCCTGAAAGCACTGTCTTTCATTTTGATGTTGTACCTTGACTCCTTGTGATTCTCTGGACTATTTGCTTACCATCTATTTGTTTCTATTTAGCTTCCTTGGTACTCTGTAACCCTTTTTTTGCAGGTGGAGGGGTTTCTGCAACAATCATTGGTGTCCTTTCTACTTTACCTTTCACTTTTTTCCTTGGCTTTAATTTTACAAACCTCCTAGTCCTTACAACTACAGGTTGACTGGATTCTGCTGGTGGGGATGGATTTTCCTTTGCCTTAGGGTTTTTAGCTAGAGTTTGAGCTTCTATTTCAAATCCACTTATAAATAGAAAAGAGGACCAATCCCTAATAATCTTCTTGAGCTCATTCAAAACCAACAATTTAATTAAGCCATGGTGAAACAGAGATGTTTCACAGTCATCGAATTTCACTTGGACCTTATCAGCGATTTTAGCAATGCTTCTATATAGGAAAAATGGTAAATCTAGTCATATCATACCTGTGAAGTGTAATAGGAGTTTGAAATGATAGGTCTAAACTTTCTGGTACCTGCATTCGCACGTGAAATATCTCTGGATGTTGAGCAGTAGTTTGGCATAGCTATCCTTAATACAGTTTCTGGGAACTACATTATTCAAGTCCATCTCTGCATATTCTGGCTTCAAAAACATCTTGCATGCCTCCATATCAAACCTAAAACCTTTAAACCATGTTTCCTGTCCTCTAGGTATTTCAGTCACTAGAGCAATGGTTTCAGGTGTCATTGACATATTTAACATCCCAACCTTTGTATTTATACCACTGAAATGTAATGCAAATTATTTTGATACCTGAGTATGTCCACCCTGTAGCTTTTCACAGAACTTTAAACAACTTGCTTTACTGAAAGCATCCATGACTGTTTGGTCTTCAACTAAAAATCTTGTGCTTTTAGGTTCATACCCCAAACAATTTCCTGATCTATGGTTCTTTTTCTCCTCAGCTATACTTGTTTCAGAAAAATCCTGTTGGCTTCCTTTAGAATTTGATAATCAGCCTCTCTTGCAAACAACCTCTCCTGATTTGATTTAGCAACCTCGCTTGAAAAAGGATCATCCTCGCTTGATAATGTATCAAATATCCTTGGTATAGAACAACCATAAGCTTGAGCTCCAAACAGGGATGTTTCACAGTTTAGTATGAGGAAATGAAAATTGGAATGACTAAAACAGACAAGACCTTTTGAATTTGAAATTTCTTTTCTCAGTATGAAACCCTTGTCATAGTAATGATGGATATGGATGGTTGAGCATTTCGAATATGACCCCTAACTGACTCACCATGACGTTACCCTATCATATCCTAATGGATTTCTGACAATTTCTGAGCTTTGACATGACCTTTTAAGAATCCGCGCTTTTGTAGCGCACATACTGCATTTTTCACACTTTGCGCTACGAAAGTAGCAGTGTTTTCGTAGCGCAAAACTCAATTTTTGAACTGACTGCGCTACAAAACTGCGGTTTAATGGCTAATTGCAGAGGTTTCATCCGAAATTTGAGGACATGATTTTTAAGTGAATGATGAGACTTTTCAACCATCAGATGAGACCTAAAGACTTTATTTGAAATTGAAAACTGGCTTTTTAAGAATTCCAAACCTATAACCTATCCTTTATTAAGACTAAAGTAACTCAAGACCTATTTGACACTATGACTAAAATAGTGTAAACTTACAGAGTTTAGAAAAAAAATTAACGGTGATAACATAGAGTGTGGGTTCTCCATCACATTTCTCAAATCCATTTTCAGTAAAGTAAGCATCTATCCCATTGTACCATGCTCTCGGTGCTTGCTTCAACCCATAAAGATATTTCTTCAACTTGCATACTCTGTGCTCTTGGCTTTCAATCTCATATCCTGGAGGTTGTTCAACATATACCTCTTCTTTCAATACTCCATTTAGGAATGTAGATTTCACATCCATTTGGTAAACCTTCCATTTGTGTTGTGCTGCTATGGATAGCATTGCTCTCACTGTTTCCATCCTTGCAACCGGTGCAAAGGTTTCTTCATAATATCTTCCTTGTTGTTGCTTGTAGCCTTTGACAACAAGTCTTGCTTTGTGCCTTTTAATCTTTCCTTCAACATTGCTCTTGGTCTTATAGACCCATTTTACTCCAATGACTTCTTTACCTTTAGGGAGGTCCACTAACTCCCATGTATTACTCTTTTCTATTGCACCAATCTCTTCGTTCATTGCTTCAATCCATTTTTTTTCTTTTACAGCTTATTCAAAATGAATTGGGTCATCAACATGACAATACAAAGAAAATAAAGAGTTCAGACTAGCATTATCATTTACCTCTTCTTGTTCATAAATCTCACTCAAATTTCTAAATCTTGGCCTTCTTGGTGTACTTGGAGTTCCACTTGAACTGGAGGGAGTTTCAGTTCCCTATGGTGTGCTTGAAGAAGCACTTCCTTGATTTCTCAAGGTTGTTCTATTTTATGGATAGCATTTCTCTCACTGTTTCCATCCTTGCAACCAGTGCAAAGGTTTCTTCATAATCTCTTCCTTGTTGTTGCTTGTAGCCTTTGACAACAAGTCTTGCTTTGTGCCTTTTAATCTTGCTTTCAACATTTCTCTTGGTCTTATAGACCCATTTTACTCCAATGACTTCTTTACCTTTAGGGAGGTCCACTAACTCCCATGTATTACTCTTTTCTATTGCACCAATCTCTTCATTCATTGCTTCAATCCATTTCTCTTCTTTTACAGCTTATTCAAAATGAATTGGGTCATCAACATGACAATACAAAGAAAACAAAGAGTTCAGACTAGCATTATCATTTACCTCTTCTTGTTCATAAATCTCACTCAAATTTCTAAATCTTGGCCTTCTTGGTGTACTTGGAGTTCCACTTGAACTGGAGGGAGTTTCAGTTCCCTATGGTGTGCTTGAAGAAGCACTTCCTTGATTTCTCAAGGTTGTTCTATTTCCAACTTGTGGTGTGGTTTGTTGTGCTTGTGATGGTGGAGTAGGAGCCACCAATGAGGGATTTTTTGCTATTGTCCCTTCCTCTTCTTCTTCGTGATACCACATGTCTTCACATTCACTATTTTCTCTAAGCTTCCATCCCAAGCTTCTTCTTCAATAAACTGCACATCTCTGGTTATTATTACTTTCTTGGTGGATGGATTATAGAGTTTGTATGCCTTGGACTCATCACTGTATCCAACAAAGATACACTTCTCCCCCTTTCTATCAAGCTTCTTTCTCAATTGATTTGGGACATGTGCATACGCCAAACATCCAAAAACTTTCATGTGAGTGACAAACTGCTTGTTTCCACTCCATGATTCTTTCGGAACTCTGTTCATGACAGCCTTGGTTGGGCATCTATTCAATATATACGCTGCACAATTGACAGCTTCAGCCCAATACTCATTTGGAAAATGTTTTGCCTTCAACATACTTCTAACCATGTCCATGATGATCCTATTCTTCCTTTCTGCAATACCATTTTGTTGTGGTGTGTACCTTGTGGTAAATTTCTTATGTATGCCATTCTCGCTACAAAAATGTAGGAACTCTTTGGAGATGTATTCTCCACCTCTATCAGTTCTTAGCATTTTGATGTAGTGCCCACTCTACTTCTCAACAAGAGCTTTGAAGTGGCAGAATTGTTCAAACACTTCACTCTTCTGTTTTAAGAAATACACCCATGTCTTTCTAGTGTAGTCATCTATGAATGTCAAAACATATAGGCTACCAGCTAAAGATGGCGTTTGCATTGGTCCACAAAAATCTGAGTGGACAATCTCTAAGGGTGTCTTTTCCCTTATACTCTTCCCTGCTAGAAAACTTTCTCTGTGTTGTTTGCCCAAGATGAAACTTTCACAAAGGCCATCTGGTTTCTCAATCAATGGTAATCCCTTTACCATTCTTTTTCTATGCAACAAATTCAGGCCTCTGAAATTGAGATGTCCAAATCTCAAGTGCCATAACCAGTTTTCATATTTCACTTCCCCTTGAAAGACCTCTTGTGTTACAACTGCTACATTTATTCTTTCCTTCAAGTTTGTTTTGAGCTTGAGAGGAAACATCCTATTTCTTGTCATCTGCACCTCTGCAATGATTTTCTTGCTTGCAGGTATTTCCATGATTGTGCACACATCATCTTTAAAGAAGACATTGTAGCCCTTTCTTATGAGTTGTTTAATGCTCAAAAGGTTACATTTCAAGCCATCTACACAATATACATCTGGCACAAACTTATGTTCTCCTTTTCTTGTCAGGATACTTACTCTTCCTTTTCCCATGACAGAGACCTTACTGTCAGTCCCTGTTGTTACTTCAGATTTAACATTTTCATCTAGATTGGCAAACATTGATATGTTTCCAGTCATGTGGTTACTACAACCTGAGTCTAAGAAACATACATCATCTTGTCTATCTTGTGCTACATTATATGTTAACAACACATTCTTCTGGTTCTTTTATTCTTTTTTAAAATTAGCATTCTGCTTATTATTTATGTCATTTTTATTTTTCCTACATTCATTGGCATAATTCCCATATTTCTTGCAATAATGACATTGGACTTGGGATTTATCATACCTTTGTCCATGTGCTTGATTTTTTCTTGAGCCTTTATTCTGGTTCTGATTGCTGCCCCTTCCACTCATGCTTGTAGGGCTGTTTCTTCCCCTATTTTGGCTTCTGCCTCTTCCTCGATTGTTTGATCTTCCTTGGCCTCTACTTTGGCCAAAAGACATTTGAGTCTTGAAAGCTTATTCCAATGAGGAATTTGTTCCCCTGTTCAGTCTTTGTTCATGAGACATCAGGGATGCACTAAGCTCATCCACTGTAAATAATGAGAGATCCTTTGTCTCTTGTATTGCCACTACTATGGCATCAAATCTTGAGAGTAGAATTCTCGAGATTTTTTCCACTATTCTTCTTTCTTGAAGTGTCTCTCCATGAGACCTTATCTAGGTAACCAACCCAATAAAATGAGTGAAGAATGAGTCTATAGTGTTAGAATCTTTTATACAAAGAGTTTCAAAATCTCTCCTTAGCATTTACAACTTTGTTGTCTTCACCTTCTCCATGCCTTGATAGGCTGTTTTGAGAATATCGCATGCATCCTTGGACCTCTTAGCTACTACAATCCTTGGGAAAATACTCTCATTTACTGCATGATAGAGATAGAAGAGGGATTTTGAGTCCTTATTCCTATTTCTCTTCAGTAAATCCTTCTCTTCCTGTGTTAGGCATTAAAAGAATTTTCATCCT
Organism: Pinus albicaulis; assembly: GCA_034641835.2. Taxonomy (NCBI): domain Eukaryota; kingdom Viridiplantae; phylum Streptophyta; class Pinopsida; order Pinales; family Pinaceae; genus Pinus; species Pinus albicaulis. The sequence continues at coordinate 324,024,676 of CM076584.1, read as the reverse complement.
CTAGTTCTTCTAGACCATCTTCAATTAACTCCCATAAATATTGAGAGACAAACAAGGCTCTCATTTTTATTACCCAATAGTCATAGTTCTTCCCATTGAACTGTGGGAGTTGAGTATTTCCCATACTCGTGCTTGTGTTGGCTCCTGCCATAGCTAGCTTTCTGAACTATGCTAAAAAGTTGACGGTGTTTCCAAACAAACTTTCCCACTGACTTGCTGAAACCTTCACTCTGCTGGAGAACTGCTTCAACAAACTCTTTCTTCTTCCTTCAGCTTCTTTGACAAACTTCAAAGAGCCTGCTCTAGCTCTAATACCAAGTTGGAATTTCTGAATAATTTCAGAACAACAGAGAGGAAATAAAAATTCCTCAACTTAACACAGATATTTAATAACAACAGATGTGGATAGAGATATGGAGTAAAACTCTATTTTAATAAGCATAAAAAAAAAATTGTTACAAAATAAAATATTTCATTAGAACTACTGTGTTCTAGATTATAAAATACTCCTCACTGTGTTTTTCATTTTCTGCCTTCACACAGTTTTCTATTGCTGCTACACCCAGTCTCTGTTGTGGAAACATATAGTCTTTGTTGCTGCTACACACAGTTTTCTTTGCGGCAACACCCAGTATTAGTTGCTGCTACACACACAGAGTTCTTCACTGCTACACACACAGTTTCAGTGGTGGAAACACACAGGGTTAGTTGCGGCAACACACAAAGTTAGTTGCGGCAACACACAGAGTCTGTTGCGGCAACACACAAAGTTTGCTTTGCCGCTACAAAACACAGCGCTTCAAGCATTATTTGTTTTCTACTCTCTCTGTCTTCACTGTTTAACACACACTCTCACTATGCTTCTGCATCTATTACATATATTATAAAACTCTATGACCTAAAACTTTAAAAATTTAAAATTCAAATTCTGTCCTATCACGCCTTTTTAATGCAGTTAGGTGAATGATGTTACAGCGGGAGGTAACGTGGTGCAGACCATTGATGAATAGGGATATGGTTGCGGCCATGCTGCTGATGCAGGGATTCAAACCCAGAAATTTAATGTGTGGTTGAGTGTAAAAATAGATCAAGACTTTTGTTGCTCCCGTCAAATCAAAAGTTTGAAACTTGTTGTCCTGTTGTTTAGATTTGCAGTTGGAATTAATTTCCAACATGTGTTTCTTTTTCCTGGTTGGAAGGTGACTCCATTTCATTTGTGGAGGTGGAGAATAGGGAATTCGAAATAAAAACGTTACAGGCAGCGGGAAGGTATATTGGAAGGGTGTCCTCGCAAAAGAGCATCTTTATATTTCTTTCTAAGGTCTTATTTCTGAGCTACTATGATTAGTTACTTGGTTCGTGTTTGGGGTTGCTGCTAGGAACAAATTTGGTCGTTGGGATGCTTTGCGGAGATTCATAGTTTCCTTGTCTAAAAGGTCATAGAGCGCTCCTACGTTATTGTTTTGGATTTTCCTCATATAAAACTATGTGACAACGTTGATTTCTTGTTGTTATTATTTATTTATATGAATATTTTATCAATCCATTGACTTTGTATTCCCTTCACCTTTTTTATGTTGGTTCGTCGATCCCCTAACTACCTTTTGCTGGCATAGAGCCAAAAGTGCCTGAATTCAATGGAAGTTCAAGAAAACCTAGGAGGAATTAAGACAATTAATAATGTATCGTAGACAATTATGTGGTTTTTTCAGTCTAACTAGAAATCAGTTGAATCAGTTAGACCTCGGTTGAATCAATTAGACCTCGGTTGAAACACTTAGAGAGTGCCTTGAATATATTTGAAAAAAACCTAGAGGAATTGTTGAATATATTTAAAAAAAAACGAGTTTAAATTGTGAAAGATAATAAATAAAATGTGCTACTTTTGGTATAATAATTGTTATATAATACGCTGAAAGACACTAAAACATAGTAGATAATGTAAAAATTTGATCGACAGAGTTGAAAACCTTCACGGGTGTTGATGCCTTTCTTCCCGCCGCCATTTCATTATCCAAATAAATAAATTTTTAATGTATGTTATCTTATGGACTTTGTGATGTGATATGTGGAATTTCCATGTAATAAACACAATTTGTAGGATGCAAATATGCATCTGGAATATAATGAGATAGGTCAGCAATAATCTTGCATAAATATAAGGCCAACAATTTTTTGATAAGAATATTATAGTTAGAAAACAATCGAAATGATTTCAAATTTATATAAAACAAGGGCTACATAGTTTATATGGATATTTTATCAATTCATTGGGTTTGTAGTCCATTTGCATTTTTTTATGCCAGTTCGTCGATCAACTGACTACCTCCAGCTTGCATAGAGCCAAAAAGAGCTTGTGCGTAAGACTGTTTAGATCATACCAAACACTCCTACATACCTTTTACTTCAGCACACACAACTATAAGTCAAGTGAGGGTCCCATAACAATCAGCATTCCGCTCCTACCATATCCTGAGGTGGACTTGTGAAAGGGGCTATTTCTCTCCTTGCATACCTTCTTAGTCTTGTTGAGCCCCTGAGTACACAATTGCAACTATTTTCTAGATTCCTGTGGTCGCAGGACTCACCCTTACTCGATAAGAAGTACCAGTCACTTGTGGAAAAGTAGCAGGCTCCTTGCTTTCTGAAGTGGCAGGGCCCTTTTATTTTAATTTGGCAATCGCTAGGAAGAATAAATTCCCTGAACTTTCTTTGATTTACCATCCTAATCCCTTCCTAAAGGCAATGAAAATTGCTATAGATTCTAAGCATCGAACCCATTGACGAAGCCTAGGGGAAAAGGGGGTTAAGGGTTAGTCCGAGAGGAAACCAACGTTCCTCGGCAATCCCATGCAGTCCCTTCTATATTTATGGGGAAGGAAATTTAGAATTTTCATCAAGACACAAGCATAGGATGAGGAAGAGAGGAAGTATTGTCATTAGAGAATTATCTTCATAGAATTAGAGAAGCATTGTCATTAGAGAATTGACATTACAAAATTTCGGTTAAACCCTACTGTCAATTTGGATAAAATTTCGCTGAAAACATTAAATTATTTTCGAACAATGATAAGAAGTATCAGAGAAATAGTAATAACAAGTGTTATCTTTTACATTAGACAATAAATTATTTTCCAACATTGTTAACAAGTATCACTGAAACAGTAATAACAACTACTATATTTTACAACTAAAGAAATTTTGAGCCTGGAAACCTGAACTGACAGTTAATTAAAGCGACAAAAGGCCATGTAGCCGCTAATCCTTAAGTAGGCCAAATCTGGAACTTCCATTTACATCTTAAAGGAAGAGGAGCATTCATTCATAAGAGGGAATTATCAATGAGGCATGCAAGTGGGCTAAGTCGAAATCTCGCAACCGTGTAAGGTGTATGCAATTCATTTCAAAGAAGTTACGAGCATGTGGGAATTTGGGCTCCAACTCTATAGTGGCATATGTATATGAGTAGGGACCTGAGAATTTATAAGTGGTATTTTCTCGTGTTTTGGTTTTGGTGACTGGGGACCATGTGCAAAAGGAATCCTTTAAGATATATACACGGCACTATGATATTAGGCTCTGGATTTCAAATCATGGGTGAGTCGGCAACTGAATAAATGCACATAGTGAGGTTGGTGCCATTGGATTAATGGCAACTGCAGAAATATTTTGTTTCAAGACAGAAAGGACCGCGATTGCACAAGATGAGTTAGTGGAGCATGTCTCAAAATGAAACAAGGCACGTTTGATTTTATTTGCACTTGATAAAGAATTAAATGAATTATGTCCAAGTACATAAGCTCTAATTAAAAGGCACGAGAAGCCACACCACCAATACACCCTGATCTTTGTGGGAAATCAAGAAGGATGGGGAGCATTACTGCAGCACTCCGAATGAACTAAGAATTCTTCAGAGGGAGTGTCAAATGAGTGTTTACTTATGGCACTTGAAGTTGACTCCTAGAAACAAAATGTTACAGATTCTAAAGAAGAAGAAGAATGAGTAGTGGACCTTGAACGAGAGCTCATGAGTGCTCTTGCTGAGTTAAAGAAGGCCAGAAGAAAAAACAAGAAACTAAAAGAATATTTTTTGCGAGTTGAATAAGGTATGTATAACTTATAAAATGAAGAGTTTGTTTCTCAAAAATAAAAACTTCAATAATCCATTATAAGTAAATATACATTAGCTATTCAATTAGAGGAAAAACAAAAAACATGTGAAAATCTAGAAGAAGAGAATAGACACTTAAAGCAGGAGTTAATCAAATAAAAAGGGGAGATGATCCCAGAAACATGTAAAGAAGGTATTTTGTCCCTGAAAGTCAAGTTAGAGGAATCAAAACAGAAGGAAGAATTTATTAATGAATTGATTCATGAATGGGAGAAAATTTTTCCCCAGAGATTAGAGACCAAGAAGGGTCTGGATATAAAATCTGTGGAAGGGACAAGAAAGTTAGACTAGATTCTGATGCAAGAGCATCCAGAAATTAGTCAACAATGTGATTATGTGTTGACATGTTGTGGCTAACAAGAAGAGGGAAAAGTTGATCATTAATATTTTAGTTAGCTTTAATTATGAGAAGTTAGTTTTTTTGATTTCCTAGATTAAATAGGAATAAAAATAACACTTTTATTCTCCCTACGAGTAGATTTAGCCAAATAGATTAGATTGAGGATAGGATAGAATTTTTTTTAAAGTTAATAAATGACAAACCACTTTCAGTTAGTGATAGCGTAAATATATGTGAGGATAGACAGAGTGAAGGTGATAGAAGTGTGTGAGTAGTGTGATAGAGGAGTGGACGGAGAGGAGAAATCATTGTAAATATACAGCCATCAAAGGGCTCGGCTCTATGTATTCGCATCTTTGATTAATTCCAAGTGTTTGTGTGTTCTAATTCTCTTGTTTGTGTAAATTGACACTTTTATTTCTCTGGTGAGTTGAATATCACATTTATCACACAGTGCATTCAAAGAAGAAGATTGGCGGTGTGACCAACAAAGACACAGTGGGGTTCTGTGTAAAAATGTTTGGGTGAAGTTGTTGATTCATGAAAAACTTGAAGTTCGTAGGTTTTAGAGTTACGCATTAAAGCTTTACATAAGAAGTTGTTTGAATTGAAATGCAAAGCAGAAGAGTGAAGTAGATCAGCAAAGGCACAAGTGTGGACCATTAGATCTAACAAAGACCAATGGTGGAGATTAAATTGCAGTTAGAGAGATTTCAGAAATTGGAGATTTGAGGATTTAGTGTTAAGGCATTGCTTGGTAAGTCATTTTCCTTGCAGTGTGATAAAGTTATTAAGGTGCGGTAAGGAATTAAGTTGTGGTGAGATAAAAATCTTACGATGTGATGCGACACATATCACATATCACATAGGATAAAGGGGGCATATTTATTATTAAACATAAAAGGTTGCAGTGTGTGGTATGGAATTTGTTGCGAGTTGTGGAGTCGCAATATTGTAAAGAGCTGAGAGTTGCGAAGTTACGGGAGGTAAGTTTTAAAAGTTGTGAAGTGTTATTCCACCGTGATTGGTCTCGGTCTGTGTGAACCATAAAACCAAAGTTCTGTGCATTTATTCTGATATTTGTAGCCATGCTGCATCATTTGGTATCAGAGCAGAAGTTGAGTTCTGTTCTCAAGTATTGTAGCAAATATGCTGCCTAGGAGAGGAGTTGGGATGGGTCAGGGAAGACTTATAGCAAATGCAGCTTTGCTCAAAGAGATTTGATACCTTCATAAAAAAATAGAGACCATGGAGAATTCTCAGAAGAGAGCACCTGATGAAGAAGATGTTAGCGCAACAAAATAATCTTCTGAGGAAGAAGAAGAAGAAGAAAGCGAGGAAGCTAAAGTTTTCAAGATATTAGCAAAGGTTAGTGGAAAACCAATAATGGAGATTCCTTTAAATGAGGGGAACCTTAATGTGGACAAGATGATAGATTGGATCAATTCAATGGATAAGTATTTTGACTTAGAAGAGGTTGAAAATAAGAAGAAGGTAAAGTTTGCAGCTACCAAGTTTAAGGGCCATGCATCTATCTGATGGGATGAGCTACAAACATCTAGGATTAGAAAGGGAAAGCCTAAGGTAGAGAAATGGGATAAAATGGAAAGTAAATTGAAGAATTTTTTTATGCCAAAAGACTATCAATTGAATATTTTCAAACATATGTAGAATTTGAGACATAAATGAATGATTGTCAAAGAGTATACAGATGAGTTTTACAAGCTGAGCATTAGAGGAGGACATGCTGAAGATTATATGGATAAAGTAGTCATATACATGAATGGTTTACAGTATGATATATAGGATGAAATAAATTTGTTGAGTCTGAAGACAATTAAGGATGCCTACCAAGCAGCTTTGAAGCTAGAGGAGAAGATGTTGAGGAAACAAAGTCAGAAGAATAGAGGTAAAAATCCAGCAAGAGGCAGAGGAAATTTCAAACCAAGATTTCAGCACTCTCAGAATGAAGCCAGAGGTTCGAGTAGCAGAATGAAGAGGAGACTCTGGAATAGGAAGATTTTCACCCATAGGTAGAGGTCGAGGAAGAGAAATTTAGTGTTACACATGTGGAGAATGGGGACACGGATCATAGGAATGTCCTCATAACAAATGCACAAATTAGCGGAATGTGAATGTAGCTGAGGCAAAGGAAGAAAATCCTTAGGTCACGGAAAAAGAAGAGCCACTTGAGGTACAAGAGTCTTTATTGCTCAAAATATTATTGCTTAAAGCAGAGAAGGAATCAAATGGGCCAGCTCAAAGAAAGAGCTTATTCATGGTTGTATGCAAGTCTAAATATAAGTGCTGCAAAGTTGTGATTGACAGTGGAAGCATTGATAATATTTTTTCCATAGAGATGGTTGATAAATTGGGGTTTATTAAGATGGTACACCCTACTCCCTATAGAATGTCGTGGCTACAGAAGGGAAATAGTATTTTGGTGACAGAACAGTGTAAAGTAGAGATACAGATCAGTACGTATAAGGATGTCATATTGTGTGATGTGATGCCATTGGATGTGTGCCACGTATTGCTGGAAAGGCATTGGAAAATTGATAGAAAATCCATTCATGAAGGAAAAAGGAATACTTATACAATAGAGAAGGATGGAAAGAAGCACACATTGCTACCTTTGAAGGATGAAGCAGACAAAGGAACAACTTGGAATAATGTTATGCTGATTAGTGGAAAGGAGTTGCTGCAAGAAGTCAAGAAGGAGAAAGAAATGCATTTTTCTATTGTGGTTAAACCCAAGGTAATTTTGACTTCTAAAAATTTAGACAATCTGCCTGTAGAAATTAAAAATCTGTCAAATGATTACGTTGATATAGTTGTTGATGAATTACCAAGTAAATTTCCACCAATCAGAAGTATCAGTCATTACATAGATTTAATACCTAGTGCAAGTTTACCAAACAAAGTAGCATATATAATGACCCCTCGAGAGAATGAAGAATTTGAAAGACAGGTACAAGATTTGTTGGATAAAGGACTGATCAAATAAATCCTTAGTCCATGTGCAGTACCATCCGTACTTAGTCCAAAGAAATGAGGTGAGTGGCGCATGTGTATTGATTCCAAAGCCATAAACAAGATCACTATCAGGTATGGATTTCCATTTCCATGCATAGATGATTTTATGGATTATTTAAGTGGGTCAAAGTATTTTACTAAGATAGATCTGAAGAGTGGATACCATCAAATAAGGATTAGAGAAGGAGATGAACGGAAGACTTCATTTAAGACCAACAATGGGTTGTATGAGTGGTTAGTGATGCCTTTTGGGCTCACTAATGCACTAAGCACATTTATGAGACCAATGAACGAGGTCTTGAAAGAGTATGAAGAAAATTTGTGATAGTCTATCTTGATGACATTCTAATTTTCAGTCAGAGTAAGGAAGAGCATTTGGAGCATGTCAAACTGGTGTTAAATACTTTGCAAAACGAGAAACTTCTTATAAATTTGAAAAAGTGTAATTTCATGAAGAAGGAGATCATTTACTAGGGATTTATAGTCTCAGAAGAAGGCTTGAAGATGGACCCTAAAATGATCCAAATAATACAAGATTGGCCAACTATGAGAAGTGTATTTGAGGTAATGATTTTTCGTGGTCTTGCAAGTTTTTAGAGAAAGTTTATAAGAGGTTTTAGTTAGATCTATGCACCAATAATTGAAACAATAAAGGAGAGAAACCAGCCATTTAAGTCGACAGAAGCAGTAGATCATAATTTCAAGTTTTTGAAAAAGAAGATCACTGAAAGACCTATTTTGGCCTTGCCAAATTTCGATAAAATAGTCCAAGTTGAAATTGAAGGTAGTGGGATAGAAATTGGAGCTGTCTTGAGTCAAGAGCAAAGGTTGATAGCTTATTTCAGTGAAAAGTTAAATGAGTCGAAGAGAAAGTATTCATCCTATGATAAGGATTTATATGCTATTGTGCAGGCTTTGAATAAATGGAGGCATTATTTTTTACCTAAAGAATTTGTGTTGTATTCAGATAACCATGCACTGTAGTTCATAAATAATTAGCCGAAGTTGAACCAAAAGCATGTTAAGTGGGTAGAGTTTTTTTAGAGTTTTACCTTTGTAATCAAACACACAAGTGGTAAGGTAAATAATTTTTTTGACGCTTTAAGTAGAGTAAATTTGATTATGCAGGAATTGAAGATTGGCATTCTGGGGTTTGAAGAAATGATTGATATGTATGAGGAAGACCTAGATTTCAAAGAAATATATGCAAATGTTAAAAATCTTGTGATTCTTAATAGAAGCCAGTGGATGGACTACCTAATTCAAGGAGGATTTTTGTTCAAGAATAATAAATTGTGTGTACCTAAGTGTTCCATGAGGGAGAATCGGATTAAGGAAAAAAATAGTGGAGGACTGTCTGGACACTTTGGATAGGATAAAACAGTTGCTCAAGTAATTGTTTTTTATTATTGGCAAAAGATGCAAAGTGATATCAAAAATTTTATTGAGAAGTGCAGGATTTGTCAACATGCCAAAGGAAGAAGCCAAAACACTGGCTTAAATCAGCCATTGCCAATACCCAATAGACCTTGGGATGCTGTCAGCATGGATTTTGTTTTGGGATTTTCGAAGACTCAAAGAGGACATGATTCTATCTATGTTGTTGTAGATAGGTTTCCTAAAATGGAACATTTTACTGCTTGTAAGAAAACTAGTGATGAAACTCACATTGCTAATTTGTTTTTCTCTGAAGTTATAAGATTGCATGGATTTCCTGTGAGTATTGTTTCAGACAGAGATACAAAGTTCGTAGGAAACTTCTGGAGGACTCTATGGAAGAAGGTAGGTACAAACCTCAATTTCAGTTTAGCCTATCATCCTCGGACGGGTGGACAAACTGAAGTGGTGAATAGGAGCTTGGGAAACATATTAAGGAGTTTGGTTTACAAAAATCCAAAGCAATGAGATTTAGCGCTTGCTCAAGCTAAATTTGCCTATAATAATACTACTAACCAGAGTGCTGGGATGATTCTGTTTCAGACTTTTTTGGAATTCATCCAAGAGGTGTGTATGAACTTAAATATCTGAAAAAACAAGAGACCAGGAGTGAAAAGGCTGAAGAATTTGCAGAACATATGTAGAAATTGTAGGAAGATGTCAAGCAGAGCTTACATAAAAACACCCAAAAGTATAAACAAAGAGATGATATGAAGAGGACTGAAAGAGAGTTTCAAGAATATTATTTAGTCATGGTTTATCTAATGAAGTAAAGGTTTCTAGTCGTGACCTATAACAAGTTGAAAATGAAAAAGATAGGACCATGTAGAATTTTGAGGAAGTTTTCCTCAAATGCATATGAGATTGAGTTACTAGAAGGAGTTGGGATATCACCCATCTTTAATGTTTCATATTGTACTTATACAAAGGAACAGAGGAATAAATACAAGAAGAACCTATAGAAGAGGAGGACTAGACTTTGAATTCGAAGGAATAGATGCCAAAGATAGCAAAGAAAGAAGTGGAAGCCATTCTGGAGAAAAGAGAAACAAAGAAGACCAGGGGACAAACCTATTATCATTATCTAGTCAAATGGAAAGGAAAACCAGTGGAAGATTCCAGTTGGATGACAACAAAAAAGTTACAAAAGTTTAATGCAGATCCTGAAACATTGATGGATCAATATTCTCATCCTCAGGAGTCTGATGTAGGAGCATCCGAAAATTAGCCAGCAATGTGATTATGTGTTCACATGTTGTGACTAACAATAAGTGGGAAAAGTTGATCATTAATATTTTAGTTAGCTTTAATTATGAGAAGTTAGTTTGTTTGATTTCCTAGATTAAACAAGAATTAAAATATCACTTTGGTCCTCCCTGCGAGGAGATTTAGCCAAATAGATTAGATTGAGGATAGGATAGAATTTTTTAAAAGTTAATAAATGAAAAACCACTTTCAGTTAGTGATAGAGTAAATAGGTGTGAGGATAGACAGAGTGAAGGTGATAGAAGTGTGTGAGTAGTGTGACAAAGGAGTCGACAGAGAGGAGAAATCATTGTAAATATCCAGCCATCAAAGGGCTAGACTCTGTTTATTCGCATATCTGATTAATTCCAAGTGTTTTTGTGTTTTAATTCTCTTAACTGGGTAAATTGTCACTTTTATTTCTCTGTTGAGTTGAATATCAAATTTATTGCACATTTCATTCAAAGAAGAATACTAGCAGTGCAACCAATAAAGACACAGTGGGGTTCTGTGTAAAAATGTTTCGGCGAAGTTTTTGATTCATGAAAAGCTTGAATTTTCATGAAATCGACCATCGCACATCGCATGTTTTAGAGCTACGCATTAAGGCTTTACACAAGAAGTTGTTTGAATTGTGATGCGAAGTGGAAGAGTGAAGTAGATCAGGTAGGAAAAAGTGTGGACCGTTAGACCTAACAAATACCAACAATGGAGATTAAATCGTTGTTAGATTGATTTCGCAAATCGGAGATTTGAGGGTTTAGCATTAAGGCATTGCTTGGTAACTCATTTTCCATGTTGTGCGATAAATTTATTAAGGTGCGGTAAAGCATTAAGTTGTGGTAAGATAAAAAGCTTGCGATACGATGCGACACACATCACATATCACATAGGATAAAGGGGCACATTTATTATTAAACATAAAAGGTTGGGATGTGTGATATGTAATTTGTTGTGAGTTGTGAAGTCGCAATATTGTAAAGGGCTAAAATTTGCGAAGTTGCGGGAGGTAAGTTTTAAAACTTGCGGAGTGCTATTCTGTCATGATTGGCCATCGTCTATGTGAAGCATAAAACCACAAGTTCCGCGCATTTCTTTTGATATTTATAGCCACGTTGCATCATATTATAAATATTCAAAGATCTCTAGAAAACAATACAAGCCTTGTATATTCCAGATCACAGGATCCTTCTATGAGAAATATGAGATTCAAATTTCAAGTATTTAAAGAACCATAGAGATATGTGAAGGTACTTCAAGGAAAAATCAATGAGGAAAATACAAAGTCAAGAAAAAATGGCACCCATCATTGGAATAATAATTCTAATGTCCCAAAGGACTCACACTAGATGAGAATTAATCAATCAGCAAGACAACTGAGGTACTAGAAACTTTCCCAAACTTGAAAATTTTCCAATTTTAGGTACCCTAATATGTTTTATGGTTATTTATATAAATTTCATATATTTGGACATAAAGTTATTAATTGTAGAAGAGTCAAAGTTGAAAGAGATGAAAATGTCAGATACAAAAAGTGTCACAATTTTAGATCTCAAAACTCCACTCCCAGGAATAGAAATTCTTTCTCTCATCTTATGGATGATGTTGAATGTTTTAGATGTAATCATTTTAGACATAATGTGAGTGAATGCAAAATCCATTTTGAGTATGCTTCTAAATCTCATTATGCTTGGCAACCTGCTTTCCTAAAAGTCAAGAAGAGTTGGAAATGCAAGGCTGAGAAAACCATGGAGTGTGGAATTTCCTTGTCTGTGCATGACCAAGAAGGGATATGGTATGCATATAGTGGTTGTTCCAAGAACATGACTAGAGATAAGATTAAATTCCTACCTTTGAATAAAAAGGACAGAGGAAAAATGTCACCTTTGAAAACAATTCTCCAACAAGGATTAAGGGGAAGAGCATAATCAATCTTGATGAAAATACTTAAGGCCCAAAATGTGTTGTATGTGGAAGGACTCAAGCATAATATATTTAGTGTGAGTCAAATATGTGATAATGGCTACAATGTGACCTTTCAATCTAAATAATGTGAGATCTAAAGAGAAGAAAATGACAAGTTGCTGGGAAAGGAAGAAAGGACTCAAAATAATGTATATGTGTTTGATGACTCCAGGGTGAGTTTCTACCTAAGTAAAACAAGTCAAACTTGGTTGTGGCATAGAAGGCTTGGCCATATAAATTTTTATAGCTTAGTAAATATTAAAAAGTTAGAAGTTGTAAGAGGATTTCCAATATTGTTGAGGCATGATGACTCAATCTACGAGTCATATGACTTTGGTAAGCAGAGAAGGACCCAATTCAAGACAAAGGAGTTATCCACATCTAAACCTCTGGAGCTAATTCAAAATGACATTTGTGTCCCACCAAGAAAAAAATCCCAAGAGGAGAAAGGTATTTTATTTTCTTTATTGATGAATTTACCATAGCCACATGGATAATGCTCATGAAATAAAAATTATAATCTTTTAAGAATTTCAATATATTCAAAACTGAGTTTGAGAAAAAAAAAGATCTAAATATCAAATTTCTAAGATCAGACAAAGATGGAGAATTCACTTCGAAATAATTTGAAAAATATTGTGAAGAGCATGGATATGGAGGGGGTATTTTGTGGCCATAAATCCAAAACATAATGGAGTAGTAGTTATGAAGAATAGAACAATTCAAGGGATGGCTAGAGCCATGATGGATGAGGAAGATGTACCCCACACCTTTTTGGGAGAAGCAACACAAGCAATAGTATATATAGAAAATAGAACACAAATCAAGCCTAATAGTAATAAGAATCCTTATGAGTTATGGAAAGGATACCTGCATCAATGAAATACTACAAGGTGTTTGGTAGAAAATTATTTATCAAAAGAAATGATAAAAATATTGGAAAGTTTGATCCTTGTGTTGATGAGGGTATATTTCTTGGGTACTCAACCTGAAGTAAAGGATAAAAGTGCTTCAAAAAAAGGAAAAAGAGAGTTGAATACTACATTGAAATAGTACTCGATGAAATAAAACCACAATTTGAGTGTTCCAAACACAACAAGAACTAGATTGGAGAAGAAAGTTCAGCCACAAAATTCTCAAACCAAGAACAAATAGAGGCAGATGATGAAGATGAAGAAAGATAAATAAGCACAACACCAAGGTCCAAAAATCCCTCAAGGTATGTACAAAAACAAAATCTAGAAATCCAAATTATAGGTGATCAAAAACTTGGTGTTAAAACAAGGAGGAGATTTCTTGGTAGCCCAAGATGCGAAAATATTTCTCTATTATCTCAAATTGAGCCCAAGAATCTTAGTCATGCAAGTGAGGATAATTCTTGGGTAAAGGAAATGAATGAAGAGCTTAATCGAATTGAGAAGAATGATACTTGGGAGCTTGTTCCAAGACCCAAAGAGAAAAAAATTAGAGGAACCAAATGGGTCATCAAAAATAAGCTAAATGAGAAAGGTCAAGTGATTAGGAACAAGGCTCACTTGTTCTACAAAGGGTATGCCCAAATAGAGGGGATACATTTTGGAGAAACCTTTGCACTTGTACCAATATTGGAAACTAGTAAAATGTTTCTTACATTTTCAAGTCATAAAAACATCAAGGTGTATTAGATGGATGTGAAGTCATATTTTCTCAATGGAGATTTGGAAGAAGAAGTATACATTGAAAATCTAGAAGGGGTCATGCTCATAAAAAGTGAAGGGTTTGTCTGCAACCTGAAAAAAGGCCTTATATGGGCTCAAATAGGCCCCCTAAGGCCTGATATTCCTGATTAGATAAATACCTTCAGCTATAAGGCTTTAAGATGGGAATTACATATAGAAATATCTATATAAAGTTTGAAGATGACCACCTATTTATTGTAGCAGTGTATGTAGATAACATAATCTTTGGAAACTATCTGGAGCAGTTGGCCCATCACTTTCAAAACTATAGGTAGATAGAATTTTAGATTTCCATGATAGGAGAACTGTCATTTTTTATAGGACTACAAATTTCTCAATCAAAGGATGGAATCTTCATCATTGAATCCAAACATTACCAACAAACACTAAAGAAATTTGGATTGGAAGAATGCAAGTCGGTTAGCACTCCTATGGCTACTGGTTGTAAGTTATGTACAGAAGTTGTGAAACCACTTGTAAATAAGAAATTCTACAGATTGATGATTAGAAGTGTTGGGCCAGAATTGTGAATTACGGATAAATCACGCTTCCCTAGACAGGTGCTAGTCTAGAACAACAGGTGAAAGACTATACTATTATTTCTCCTAACTCAGAACAGATACATAGAGAGGATTGGAGGCTTACTTGTTCAGTCACTTTCAAATGGCTCCTTCTGTCGCTTCTGTTGCAGCTCAAATTCAAGCGGTTTTTTGGGCTGAATGCTTCCTACAAGAAAGAACACTGAAACAACAAAAGATGCAATAATATAGATATCTATTCAAGCTAGTTAGCTAAATCAGTAAAGCATAAACCATACACATCAATAAAGATCTTACAATATGGAAAATAAAAGCTAATATAGATGCATATAGGGAAAAATAAGCAGTATTCTTTATTTATGATAGAAGGAGAGGTTACAACCTAGTGATTGATTTGAAGTGACCTTCCAGCAGTGTTCCCAAGCCTCATCACAGTATAAATCTCTCCAGTAGTAGCTACACAAATCTAGCTCTCAATTGAAAATTCTCCAGCATTTCTCTACTCAAATTCTTCCTCCTCAAGCACTTAGATCTGTGCTCAAATTATAGATGAATTGTAGGTTTTTTTACAATCAATGGCTTTCCAATAATAGGCAAGACATGTTTCCAGTCATGTAGATGTCAAATGGACACTTGGATCTGAAGCTTGACACATGTGAACTCTTCTAGAAGGCACTAGCCAAGTGGAGATTCCGGAACAATGAGAATTTTTCTCCCAATGTGACAAATACACCTGTGAATGTCGAGAAGTGCTTTGCAGAGTAGCCTTGCATGGGGATACCTGCATATACAATGCACTTATGCCCCTTAGAGCTTGTGTTGGTGAGCTCTCATATGCTATATAATAAGCTTCAAACCTTGGAAACCTTTGCTTGATGAAAGTCTTTCTTGATTTGTCTTATTTCTTGTCTCAGGGAATGTAGCAAATGAAATGATAGGGAATGATAGAACCTTTATCATTGGTCCTAGAGATGATGTCTACTTAACTAGGTCATTGGGAATGGTGCCCAAATTGACCTATAACAATTTCCCCCTAAACCATGAGATCCAAATAATAAGAACATTTGATTGAGATGCTTTACACTGTGATGAGCCTAGAAACAAACCGGAGTGGTCACCTGGATCAATATTACGATACATTACATCATGATATATCCTCTTTGATCATAATTGCTGAGGGTAGGCATTCCCATGTTCAGCACATAAAACAATCTAATAACATTTACATAATTCAGAAATTCGTCTTCATTGGAATGTTGCCCATATGTAGACATGCCTACAGATATAGTCCCATGTTTAGATGACAATCTATATGTAATATCACCGTACAAATGATGTGTACAAAAAATCCTGAAATCGCAACCTGGATGGCTGAAACTAGATCTGGGGTCTTCTTATCTCTTTCACTCGATCATTTAGGTACAAGTCTAGCCATGCAAATATATGATTTGTAGTCGAACATGGAAACACATCATTTGATTACCAGCCAATAATGTGAGATGTTAACAAATGCAGGAGAACCACCATTAATGTCAATGTCCCTCAAGGTACTGTAGTACATTTTTTATGGCATGAGTAGATGATTTGATGTCGAACGCTAAAAAAAATATTTCGGTCAAAGGTCCGGAAGCAAGGATCTTGTCGATGCTATAACAAGCCTCATGGTACTGGAATCTGATGTTTCTAAGTGAACTTCCTGGATATTGATTTGTCATCGACAGGAAGTAACCTTATTGCAAAACTGGAGTTACTAATTTCGGAGACAAGGGTATGACTTGATATAGCAATTTTCAGGGATGATGGTCATGAGAATAAATGTTTACAAGTATTGTAGAAGGATGAGTTTTTAATCACTGGATGACTTCTCTTGAACATATCGGTGACACTATCATGGGTTGGCAGCATTGACCCAAAACCGAAGTGAAGGTATGATGAACCATAGGTGTGAATGAACTGTCAAGATGATTACCCAACCCAAACAGTCACGGACATGCAGTGAAAGAAGTGTCATGTTTAAGAGAGACTTGCTACCAAAAAGAAACTTTGCTCACTTTTCCCTAATTTTCCCTAGTCATTTATCAACCAGTACCTCTTTATTTTTTAACAAGCTTGAGGAGGATAACATTTTTTTGATCTATAATTCAACCCTTCAGGCGAATAAAGTATCATTATTTAATAATTTAACGAGTCTAGTGATGAATGAAACTTTATTCTTGCCATGATCGACAAGACCGTCACTATTTTATGTTTTAATGAGCTTAATGACAGTGATAGTCCAGTCCTTTTTCATATTTCGAGAGTCTGAAAAAGAGGATGAAAGAGAACTCCAAAAGTACTTTTTCGTAAATTTGTATCTCAGACCCAAAAAAGTGTAAAATAATATCTCAAAGAACCTATTTGGTCATGTTTAACCAAGGTATTCCTTTTTCGTAAATAATCCATCTTAGTCCAAAAAAGGGTTAAACTTATACTGAGTAGATATCAATTCATTTACTTTAACGAGCTCGAAAAGACAAGTGCTCGGCAATCTTTTCACATTATTGGAGTCTGAAAAGAGTTGAAATAAGACTCCAGGGGTTCCTTTTTCACTGTTATTGAAGCTTGAAAAAAACATAAAAGTGCGCTTCAAATCCTTTTTTGTTTTTAACAAAGCTCGGAAAATAAGGAGGAAAAGTATGCTTTTTGGTCAAGTTATTATTTGAATAAATCTGCACGACTAATCTGTTCATCAGTTGTATTTCTTGTTCAGAACAACATCAAATGGATTAAAATACCTGTTTCATGACAAAAACATAATAAAACTATAGTCATAGCAATAAATTTAACTTGCAAATAGTTAAATGACTATGAAAAGTAGTTTTTTTTATTCATTTTTACCATTCCATATTTACCATTTGCATTTTGGAGCTCTGAATCTGATTTTTCCCCCGAACTTCAATCATTGATTGCGGTCGTTTCTGTGGATATATTTCATCGCCGTTTGATCCAGGTTAGTACCATGAACCTCCTCTTCCCTTTGGTATTCATTTCCTTTCCATTCTTTGTATATTTTTAGGGTTTTAAGGCCCCTAGGGTAAATTCTTCCCAAAATGAGGGCCACGAACCCATGAATGTCAAAACCTGCATTGCATAGCAGGTACAGTGAAGGGTACTTGCATATGCAACACACTTTCTCAACCCAGGGAGTGCGTTGGGCGCAATTCAAGTTTTTGGTTTTCATGTTGTGCCCAAAATTTGCCTAGTTTTTTGCAATGAATGGAATCCAATGGATCTTATGGTTGTATTTCAGGTTTCCATTGGATTATAATGAGGATTACATGGAGGGAAAGAGAACATGAAGAACAAGATATGATTTTCTTGAATGATCTGGGTACTGTAAGAGCCCTAAGAGATTTTGGACTACTTAACTGCTTCAAATTGTCGAGAATGAGGCAACAAATAGAACTCTTGGAGTTCTTAGTTCGAGCATGGGATCTGGCGATAGAGGCATTCCAAATTAAAAATCAAGTGGTTCCCATAACAGTTGAAGATGTGTATTTTCTTACAGGTTTGTCGAGGAGAGGTTTGCCCATTTCTCTCACAACATCAAACGTTGGAGGAGAGACAGTGAGGGATTATGTTATGCAGTATTGCTATCCAGGGGCAAAACCTAGCAAATATGGAAAAATAAACATCCGGGATGTCAGTGATTTTCCTTTGAGAACCATCCTTTTCACGATTGCTAAAATTGCTGGCACTGTTACTCGACATGTATTGAACAGATCATATATGCAATATGCACTAGAGTGCTTAGAGACAACAGTCTTCAACTAGTCTGAAGCTGTTCTATCTCAGATAAAGGAACAACTGAACAAAGAAAAGGGAGGAAGGAAGACAAGTTTCAGTTATGGTTCGATCCTTATCTCCTTCTCTTTGGAATGGATTCCACTGATGTAGCCACAACATGTAACACTGGATATATCTAGTCTTAGAGATCCTCGAATGCAGAGATGGATAGAACTTATGGGTCGGCATGCAGGCCAATTGACCATTGTGTTCTCTATTTCATTCTTTTCCTGGTTCCGACGACAGATCGTCGCCATCGATGAGTACACATACGCAGGCATCGACTTTCGAGGAGATCCAGATTTAGTATTACTAGAAGGCGCTCAGTGGGATGCAATAGGTAAGAATGATTTGACCACGTTTCTTTATTTTTCTAATGTTTATACAATTTTCTTTTGTTTTGATTTCTTTCCAAGACTAAACTAAATGTTTGATGTAATGAAAATATTGGCCGTGTTCAACCAGTAGAGGAACCAGAGCGCGAAGCAGATGTGTCAACAGAGAGGGTTGTCCGAAGAGTAGTCCTTCAGGACCTTGATATGGTCGAGACTCTAGCTAAGCTTCAACAACACATAGAGGGGTTGACCTTTGGGATTCCGGATTGCCAGATCGAAGAGCTTCCCATGCAACTGCAATGACACACTATTGGGGTTCCTAACCATTGGATACGGTTGCCCCGTAGGATTGATAGATCTATAGCATTTTACCATGAGCACCACTAGTTTACTTGTGACATTTTGCATACATTTTGAGGTCAGATGACCAATGTGTCTTGGGCACAAATTTTGTAAAAACCTATAACTATCTATCTATATGATTTCAAAGTTTTTCCTATGTTTTTTGTGCAATCATATTCAATGATGTGAATGTTTTCTTTACCTATGTTGAAAATTTATGTATAAAACTTGATTAGCTAATGAATCAGTTAATGTGTTCAAATTTCTGGAAATGTGTTGATATTGAATGAAATAAAAATGTCTTTCCAAAAGTCGAACTCTTAGGAACAATCTAAGAAGTGTTGGATTTATAACAGTATAAACAATAGCAAGTTGTAATACCACAAGTTGTGAGTCTAACCTTACGATTATGCGGTTAATACCAAATGAAATGGCATCAGAGAGAAGTTCGATCAACGCACTATACTCAACGATATTGTTTGTCGATCTACCAATACAAATCCCTCGAAAACTCACTAACTTTCCGTTCAGAGTGAAAATGGCCCACACTGCAGAGGATAGATTCTGCGTACTATGACTAGCACCATCAGCATATCCAAAAAATGGTTCCGAAGATTCATACATCTGTGATAAAATGTAAAGCAGATTACTAACGTCAAGGAAATTCTAAAAAAAAATTAATATAGTGAATGAAAATCAACAACATATATACAATATAATACAAAAAATTACTACGCTCATGATTAAGTATAGTAACGTTTCAAATAAAACCCATTTCTAGGCTGTGCCAATGGAATCTCATCATAATCAACTAACTCTTAGGCACCCTTACCAAGAAATATTTTGACAATATAGGGGCCATGACACAATGGCTCGAATTTCCCTGTACCTATTACATCAGCTTCTTGATCGTAAAGAAGGACCAAGTCACCCTCTGAGTAGATGTGAGGCTGGACATTTTTTTCGTATTGCGTATTTATACGTCTCTTATGCACTTCATTGGCCAATTAGGCTTCACGTCATGTTTCATCAAGATGGATGAGGTTAAGGAGACACGCTTCTTCTTCTAGGGTGTTAGGTAGCAAGTCTATCACAAGTTTTAACAATGATATTTCACATTGGATTGGTAAGATAGCTTCCAGAACATACACCAATTGAAAATGAGTAAATCCGGTTGTGTTTCTCACCAAGGTTCGATACACCCACAAATCAGAGTATAGGATCAAATGCCAGTTCCTTTTACAGACTGCTATCATTCGTTGAAGCATTAGTTTAAGAATTTTGTTAATAGCCTCAACTTGTACATTTGATTGTGGATAGTTAGGAGTTGAATTATAATGCGAAAATCCTAACTTGGTAGTCAATTCAGACATCATATGGTTGTAAAAATTCTTCCCATGATCCGTAACTATATCCTATGGAACCCCAAACCATGCAATAACGTGGTTAAAGAAAAACAATGCAACTATTTGTCCTGTGTTATTAAATGTAGGCATCGCTTTGACCCATTTGGTAAAATAGTGGACTGCGAAAATAATATAACCATGCCCCTTGGACGAAGGAGGTTTATAGGTAAATGGTCCAGCAGAGACAACAGGATGCATTGGCGCTGGCAGTTTGCGAATTTTACGATAAAAAATATGGCATGCATGACAACTTCTGACTGCAAGGATGCAATCTTGAAAAATAGTAGGCGAAAAGTAACTGGCGCGAAGTATCTTCTATGCAGTAGCATATCCAGATAAGTTTCCACCACAAGCCCTAGCATGACAATCATTTAACACTTTTTCGACCTCCTCATGAGTGAGGCACCTTGTTAAAATGTTATCAACACCACAACGATAAAGTGTATCGTCGACGATCAGATAATCTTTGGCTTGGTATCGAATACGTCACTGTTTAGAGCGAGAGGTATTAGGTCGAAAAGTTTGGGTTTGGAGATAAATAATGAAATCCCCATACCAAGGATCAAATGATCCGATCAGAAACAGAGACTCGTCTGGAATAGATGGTTCCAACGTAGTAGCAGTACTATCAGAGGGAAGGTCACAGAGAAGCTCAGCAAAAACTAAAGACTTCTTTGACTTGGATTTGATGAATTCCAAATCAAATTCCTGCAAAATGACAATCAATTTTGAATATTTTCCCCCCAGAAATTGATGTGATAAGATATAAGTCATGGGGTTGCAATCCAAAACTATTGTTTTTTTTCAGAGAAATATATAATGGAGAAATATTTGGACAACTTGAACAGCTGCCAAGGCAAGATTTTCCACATACCAGTACTTAACTTCCGTATCATTCAGATTACGACTCAAATAATAGATCGGATGTTCAATTCCATCTTCTACTTGGACCAAAACCATAGCGATGGTCATTTTAGCAGCGACGATATATGGGAAATAATAATTTTGATAATTAGGAGGATACATTAATGATGCTCGGACAAGAGTATCCTTGAAAACATCAAAATAAGCTTGCACAACTTGATCCCAATGGAAGGGAACCCCCTTTCAATAATCGAGTAAATCCTTAATCCATTTCGGCGTAGTTTGGAATGAACCTTCTTAGGAAGTTAGCCTTTCCTTGAAGTTTCTGTATCTGAAGTAATTTTGATGGTGCAAGTAAATCAAGAATGGCCTGAACCTTCAGTGGGTCTATTCGAATTCCTTCTTTTGAGACTACGAATCCGAGAAATCGACTAGAACCAACAAAAAATACTCATTTATGTGGATTGAGGCATATTTTGTAGTGTCGGTAGCATAAGAAAATGGCTCTCAAATGCATCGGGTGATCAGTCCGATTTCGTGAATGCGTTGGTAAATCATCTAGATATGGTTGAACAATGTGCTTGATGTCATTGAAAGCATAATCCATTGCTCTTTGAAAAGTTGCCCCAACGTTATTTAAACCAAATGGAAGTTTCCTATATGCGAATGTGCCCCAGGGACAGATGAATGTTGTCTTATGTTGGCCATCTAGGTGGATATTGATTTGATTGTAACCGAAAAATCCATCCATGAATGAGAATATTTCGCATCCAGCACAATCGTCAATAATCTGGTCGATAAAGGGAGTAGGATAGTTGTCTTTTGAACAAGCACTATTAACATCCTGATAATCGATGCACACTCTAATGGTTCCTTGTTTTTTCATAACAGGAAAGATATTGGAAACCCACTCAGTTATCGGAACAGGGTAAATGAAATCAGCATGCAAAAAAATTTCAACTTCTGCTTTGATGGCAACAAATTTCTTTGGATGAATAGGATGAAGTTGTTGGTGCACCGGTTTGACATCAGGATCAATATTAATAGTGTGTTCAAATATAATAGTATCTATGCCTGGCATTTCCTCGTAATACCAAGCGAATACATCACGAAATTCACAAAATAGAGAGCGATATGAAAAAAATTCTGATGCAGAAAAGATATACCATCATGAATATTTTCTACAATGCCTGGTTTGGTCTAGATATCGATAGAAATGGTTTCTTCAATGTTTGATAAGTTTTGCTCAGAATTGATTGCATTAATCGGTAAATAATTTGAAAAGAAATTTCTGATGGATGGGTGATATAGTTCACTGAGATTTTTTTCTTCATAATCGGGAAGATGGGAACAATGATGATAATATTCCCATGGTTCTCCTTCTGACATCATAGCTTCCAAAATATTTTCATTTGTCAAAAAATTTGAGGAAAATGGATTAGATGGAGTACCAAAATCTAAGGAACGATCAACCGAAACACTCCTCGACGCTGATTTTGGATTTTCCACCCAAGCCAAATAGATTGATTGCTATGCTAGCTCAATAGGGTTGGGCGGTAGAAATTCATCCAACGTAGAAATAGAAAAATCACCCGTAATCTCCCTTAAGCCAGATAGAGTGGAAGAGATCATGTAGCAAGCCTCTATACTTGCAATTTATGCCGAAGTTGCAGGTAGCGGTAATGCAAAGGTTCCCATAAGAGTGGAATCCTTTAAGAGTCCTACACCAATGTTCTGAATTTCTAGTTGGGGTAAGTGAACAAATGAAAGGCTTCCAGTTACCTGTGAAGCGGAGGAAAAAAAGGATAATTGATTAATGACTGTGATTGTACCTTTATGTGGAAAGGAAATCATTCTAAAATATGTAGAAACAATGGCAATCATTGCATATACCCATGGTCTTCCATGTAAAATATTATAGTTAAGGGATCCGTCAACAACTTCAACATTAATATTCACTTTTTTTCCCTCTAGTTCAACATGCAGGTTATTGATAATGCCACAAGGTTTATATGTTCTTCCATCAAAAGCCTTTAAGGTCATTGATGATTGTGATAATCGCAGCGAGCCAAGTGACTTGCAACAGTTTAGAGACATAATACACGTAGATGCTCCCTCATCAATAATAGTGTGATGAATAAGGTGATTGAGAAAATTTACTTGTATGGAGAATGCCAATTCTGCTGGTAGCTGTGGCACATAGCCCGTATGATTAAAGACGACAAGATTAGAATCAGTTGGATCAATTCCACCAATGGCCGACAATAAAGCTTGCTTTTGGGAAGGACAATTTTGTAATACCTCAAGAGAAGACATAGCTGAAGGGGATTAAGCCAAATATTCAACTATATTATAATTTTGTGTAGCTCTTGATCGAGGATTATATGTCGATTTATGAATTACTCCCTTTGGTGGCTTAATTGTCAATTCAGGAATAAGAGTAGGTGGTACTAATTTAGTAAATGGATTCGTTGTCGAGGTAATAGGTTGATCAATGACCATACTACCATATTCTTTATTACGTGTTGACACCAAAATATCTTGTGAAGGTTTTGTGGTGGATAACATTAACACTTGGGAACTAGGAGCTAAATCCGTAGCAACCAAATTAGTGTCCGGATTTGGAAATGGGTCTGTCAACACAGCTGATGCATGGGAAGTCTTGATGATTTTTGAAACTTCAGCACGGTGAGGACAATCCCTAACAAAGTTTTCCTTGTTACAGATTATGCATGGATAACGAGGTTTCCGTGGTCCAGATGGTTGATCAGATGATCTTTCCTGCGAGTTATAAGTTTTCTTTTTCTTTGATTTCCCCTTTTTCTAAATTCTTGGTTTCTTGTCACTTTTGCCTTTGTCAAATGACATGGCATTAATTTTGGAAGTAGGAGCAGGATTAGATGCAGTAGCATGATGTGTGTCTGCAGTGCCTATCAAGCCTTCTCCAGCACGAGAGTCCTTTATTTGTGGAGGAACATTGAAATTAGATCGTGGCGCATTAGGAATTTTTTCATAGAGCATGCCAGAGTGAGTGTAAATCAAGTCCAAATTTTGGTCACGGGCGATAACTTGCTCTTCCATGACGACGCCACCCTTAGCCACATCTTCAATTATAGATGGTAACAAGGACTTAATGAACCATTCAGTAAGGAGCTGATCCAGGACAAATGTATTAACCATTAGTTGATAGCGATGCCACTCATGAATATGATAAAAAATGTGAGTAGCATTAGTCTGTTTGAAGTTGGTCAAGAGTTCCGTTCTAGTTTTGTATCTGATCGGTAACTAGAAATGGGTCAAAAAGAGAGTAGCTAGGGCAACAAAATTGTCAAAATAATCTTTAGGTAACTCAATGTACCATTTAGAAGCTAGACCTGTAAGCGTACACTGGAAAAGACGTAGTCGAATAGAATCATCATTCAGGGAATTTGATGAACACCATAAATGATAATTCATGACACGAGTCGACGGATCTTCTCCAGGGTTTCCATTTTATTTAGGAATATCGGAGGGTAATTTATGAGGTATCACCAGCCACCAAGGAGCATAATTTATAGGATCATTGGTTAATTGGTTTAAATCTGGTAATTCCAAGGTTGCTACAAAAGGCAACTGTCTATTAAGGTTAGGTTGAGCATAGCTAGGGTAAGATGGAATTGCTTGAGCAATAGGCCTTTGAGCACCAACATACGGAATCTGTTGCTGGTAACCCAGACAGGGGTTGTTTTGCATAGCAGACGCTTGAGGATTCTGTTGACCAAAACCTGTATATGATACTTTTTGAAATGAAGTTTGAGGCATTTGCACCTATGGCTGCGAAAGGGTCTGTCCACCAATGTTATAACCCAAATTATAATAACTTGGATTCGGTTGATATGTATACTAGGTTTCATTTGTGACATCCCATAAAATGGTACACCAACTTGTGAATAAATGATTCCTGATACAGGTTGTTGTAAATTAACCAAAGGATTTTGAGTCTGCGGACCCAACATTTGATGATATTGAGTTGAAGGACCCACCTGATAAAGTTTATGTACAATATTTTGATTCTATAACAGGGGTATAAATGTATTAACAAGTGGTAATGAAGTGGGTGTAACAGGTTGAACCGGTTGATACGAGTGTACAACTGTTTGTGGTTGGATAGGCTGAGTGGGCTACCATTGACAAACATTCATGTCAACATTAGTTTGACAAAAAGTGATGGAGTATTGTCATATTGGGTGACCAAAGGTTTCCCCCTAGCATAAGGAGGATAATAAGATGGAAAATAATTTTCTCCAAATGCTGGGAGTCCAGTTGATATGGTAATTAAAGGAATTGACCCAAAAGGACTGACTTGATATTTCCCTGATGATGTATGTAATGAATCAATTCATTTATTACTAATGATAGGAGTACTAGTTAAAATACCAGATGATGACATTGGCAAAGACCATGATCATGAATATGCACTAGAGAAAGTGCCAGATAATGATTTGTAACCAATTGGGACCAAAGGGCCACCATGCAAATAGGACTATGGTGAGGTTGTGAACATCGACAGAGTAGCAAGG
This sequence comes from Pinus albicaulis, assembly GCA_034641835.2. Lineage (NCBI taxonomy): Eukaryota > Viridiplantae > Streptophyta > Pinopsida > Pinales > Pinaceae > Pinus > Pinus albicaulis. Next base: position 323,998,894 of record CM076584.1, on the reverse strand, counting down.
GTAGGAGCTGATGTAATTTGAAAAAACCCAACTGAAGATGTTGGTTCAGACATGGTTGTGTGACCAAATGTATACCCTTGAAAATCAACGGGAGATTGAATGGGAATAGGATCAACAAAAGTAGATGAAAACGATTGAGGAAAAGAATCGTACAGGTAAAGGTCCCCCCCAAAATGGGTTGGAGTTAAAGCTGTATCATCTTATGGGATTTCTTCAATCACAATTAAACCAGGAGGAAGAACTTCACCGTCAAGCCCAAAATATATTTCAGACAATTGACTGTGTGATATAGGAGTTTCAATAGCTACAGAACTTTGTGGGATGACCAAGGTAGGAACAACTTCCGGTTGTTTGACTTCAGCTCTCAGATGTTTTGGCAAAGAAGAGACAGGATATAGATCAATTTGTGATTGAAAAACATCGGGTCCAGGAGGTATGGTCTCAGTGATTGAATGGATCATGACCACGAGTAGTTGTGAAGACTCTGTTTTGACAACAGTGGATGAACCGGGATGTGTGAAAACAATTTGAGCTAACTCTGGTTTAAAATATGATGTTTCACCAGAGGTAAGAATTGTACTTGATTCGGCAGATCGTGATCACCTTCGCCTACCAGAAGTAAATTCCAGTGGTAAAAGTGGTTTTAAAGCTTATCTACGTGAACGACGAGGGATAGGATTTTGTTCTTCCATGATTACTAATTTTTTTTAACCAAAAAGCAAATAAGCAAAAAGAGGGTAATGCTAGGCAAAAGGGTTTACCAAGAAACTATGACCTACAGAATACCTCCTGGTGAACAAAGAAGTACGGGCACGTAATCTTCCCGAATGTTGTGTTCGGTGTATCAAAATTTCAAGGTTACCGATTCGGTTCAATATGGATGGATATCACTTAAAATTTGTCCTCCCAAATATACCCGAAGGTACGTGGAGGCCCCAATCTATATTAGCGTCGTCTGATGCAAAACTACACAGTGAGAGCACCCCTTTATACTTATCATACTATAACACCACCCAATATACCCGAAAGTACGTGGTCGAGCTACGATATACTTACATACGTGGAGTGAGGTATCACACTCAGAATGTATCACAGACAAGTTAATGATAGTTGCAATGTTTTACGACGTTGAAACACGTCTCTAGCCTAAACCTTCTAAATGTTATCATTATGGTTCCAATGCATTGTTAGGTAAAATGAGATTAATTTTATGTTGATCTTGCTTAACTATTTTCCTTTCAAAGGTTCACCGCGATGATGTGTATGAAATTCCTAAATGCAAGCTAAGAATGATAAACAATCTTTCACTTTCAGCTTTGTCAATGAAAAACATAGCTACTAAGGGAAGAGAGCAAATAATTTGTGAGCAAACAAATCAATGAACAAAATAGATCAATGATTTCAAACTAAATGTAGATTTCCTAATGTTCCTTTTGCAAAACACACATTATTCTACATGCAAATGCAAGTTTTTATTTTCAGTTTCCTTAATGTTATGAATGTAGAAAAGAAATTAGGTGCACTAAATCAATAATTCAAATGCTTTTTACTTTCGAGAAACAAAGAATGCAAACAACAATTTCTCTTTTGAAGGAAAAACGAGGATTTCAACAACAATTTATCCTATCAAGGAAATGAAGATTTTACGAAAATTTCCTATTTCGAAAGCAAATGATTCTTAATGTGACCATAAAAAGTACTTTGAAATCAACTTGTCAATGATAAAGATTTTTTTTTTTTTAAAACAACATTGAACAAATTTTCAGTCAAAGGAGAAGAAGTATATAGAGTCACTGGTCAATTGAGGATCAAACTTTTCAAAACACAACAGCAAACAAAACTAAAGAAAATTGCAAAGGTAAATTCAAAGGAATTTGGGTACTTTCAGGAATCAACACAGTCTCCAAGGGGAGACAGTGCTCTGCAATGCAGACTAGGAAGGGAGACAGTGCTCTACAACACACTGTGTCCTGTCTAAGGGTGCGTTGGGCGCAGTATACAAAGAAAACTACTACTATTTAACTCACTATCTTTGCTAATTTGGCTTTGAAAATTTTTAATATTTATGAGTAACAACTAATGTGTGGATAAACAAAGAAAATCAGAGGCTTAAACACCTAGAACTAAGATAAATTCTCCCCAGTTGAGTCACCAATTTGTTAGGCCAAAATTGTGAATTACGGATAAGTCATGCTTCCCTAGACAGGTGCTAGTCTAGAACAACATGTGAAAGACTATACGACTATTTCTCCTAACTCAGAACAAATACACAGAGAGGATTGGAGGCTTACTTGTTCGGTCGCTTCCAAATGGCTCCTTCTGTCACTTCTATTGAAGCTTCAAATTCAAGCGATTTTTTAGGCTGAATGCTTCCTGCAAGATAGAACACCGAAACAACAGAAGATGCAATAATATAGATATCTATTAAAGCTAGTTAGCTAAATTATTAAAGCATAAACCATACACATCAACTAAGATCTTACAATATGGAAAATCAAAGCTAATACAGATGCATATAGGGAAAAATAAGTAGCATTCTTTATTGATGATAGAAGGAGAGGTTACAACCTAGTGACTGATTTGAAGTGACCTTCCAGCAACATTCCCAAGCCTCATCACAGTATAAATCTCTCCAGCAGCAGCTACACAAATATAGCTCTCAATTGAAAATTCTCCAGCATTTCTCTACTCAAATTCTTCCTCCTCAAGAACTTAGTTCTGTGATCAATTTATAGATGAACTGTAGGTTGTTTTGCAATCAATGGCTTTCCAATAATAGGCAAGACATTTTTCTAGTCACGTATATGTCAAATGGACACTTGGATCCAAATCTTGACACATGGGAACTCTTCTAGAAGGCACTAGCCAAGTGGAGATTCTAGAAAAATGATAATTTCGCTCGCAATGTGACCAACACACCTGTGAATGTCGGGAAGTGCTTTGCAGAGTAGCCTTGCATTGGGCTTCCTACATATGCAACGCACTTAGGCCCCGTAGCGCCTGTGTTGGTGAGCTCTCATATGCTATATAATAAGCTTCAAACCTTGGAAACCTTTGCTTGATGAAAGTATTGCTTGATTTGTCTTGTTTCTTGTCTTAGGGCATGTAGCAACTGAAATGATAGGGAATGATAGACCCTTGATCATTGGTCCTAGAGAGGATGTCCAGTTAACCAGGTCATTGGGAATGGTTCCCAAATTTTTCTATAGCAAGAAGCCTACTTCACCTCACAAACTTTAGACTAGACATCATGCAAGAAATAGGTTTGGCGGCCAGATTTCAAGCCTACCCCCATGAAATTCATGTCATTGTTGTAAAAAATGATTTTCAAATAATTGCAAGGCACATAATACTATGAGTTGTGGTATTCTATGAGTGGAGAGTTTAAATTAAAGGCCTATATTGATTTTGATTGGGAAGGAAGAATTGACGACAAGAAGATAACTTCTAGTGCAAGATTGTTTTTAGGAGATTGCTTAGTACCTTGGGTCATCAAGAAACAAGACTTCGTCTCTCTATCAATAGTTCAACCAAACAATATTTGTATTTGCCACTTGCTACTCACAAATTATCTGGACATTAAGGTAGAGTTTACTGATCCAATTCCAATCATATGTGACAACACTAGTGCTATCATAATTTAAAAAAACTTGTAATGCACTCAAAGATGAACCACATTCCTATCAAGTTTCATATCTTAAGAGAACATTTGTCGCTAATGTTGTTTGACTTGGATATGTGACCACTAAATAATAACTTGTAGACATTTTCACTAAGCCACTAGCAAGAGAACCCTTTATGTAACTTTGGAAGCAGATAGGAGTGGTGACTCCTCCATCCAAATGACTCAAATACAAAGAGTATTGGTAGCCACTCAACTTGTTGGATAACCTGAAGAGTAGGCTACAATTTTTTAGGGGAAGATTTTGGGACCATCCTTTGCCATTGATGTCAAAGGGGGAGAATTTTATTAATCCCAAAGGGAAGAACAATGAAGGAGAAAAGCATGTTTGGTTTTAGTGGGAGCTTGGTTTGTTTCCCTCAATGCTAAAGGGGGAGATTGTTTTAGTTGGCCTTTTCTGAATGGTTGGTTTAGTATGTTAGTGTTGGTTTGAGGGATCTTGACCTAGGTTCAGATTTTAGGTTAACAAACAAACCCCTTTACTACTGTCCCTTTCTATAATAACCTGCTTGCAAGTCAAGGTCTCACCCAAAGTAGTATGGGAGGGTGCTGGAATCAGGTTTCCGCATCGTGAGAGAGAGAGACTTTAATGATGTGGGTGCCTTTAGATTTTGAACAGGTCTACGCAGAAAAAGCCCTAACCAAAAACCCCTAGAAATATAAATTAACAGAATTCCTTGTGCGCAACCTGTAACTCATAAGATAATCAATTAAAAAAGAGAATTGTAACCCAATGGAACCAGATCTATGCATTCATTTTTCTTTTAATCATCTAATATATGTGCACAATCGATCTACTTACAGTATTCAATAGCACAGAAATAACATGGAAATAACAAGAAACGCAACTCATAACATGTCATGGTGACATTTAATATCAGCAAAACATCCTTCTATTCATTGATAGTTCAGGTTCCTCTTACAGATTCATTCAAATACTCGTGCACACAACTAGTGGGGTTCGCACACAGCAGGACTTAAGTTCTCCGCGCACACAACCAGTAGGAGCCTTTACCCAAAAAAAGTCACACAAAGACCTCAGAGTAGATCTGTCATGAACAACATACCATAAACTTAACTTAAAAAACTACATTCTTCAACTCATCCTAGACTCTTATTTATACTGTTAGCCTACGCTATACTAGGGTCCGTGAACCGTGGTTTGTGACCCCTAGATCTACACTTTTTTCCCATTACAATGCATGAGGAACTTTGACCCGCCCCAAATTCCCTTAAATTGTGTTTTGCATGACTAAAACACTCAAAATATTCCAAAAATATATCCCAAAATTGCATGGCCTGCTCCAATAGGCCCCCAACACAATCTTGTGACTTTTCCTGAGTCACAGCAGCAATGGGGTCTTCATCTTGCTCTAGAGCTGTTTGAGGGAAACATAAATAGTGTTAGGACGTCCTCACTCTACATAGCTGCATTTTGTGTGATCTTAACCAAATTTTTTGAATTCGGACCCTCAGTAGCCAAAGTGACGTTGTCTAATGTCTGATTCAATGTTTTAACTGCAACATCCAGGTTTTGCGAGAGTTTCATCGCTTCATACACCCAGGGCTTCATATGATCACTGAGAGCTTGCTTTTTATGGCGTAGCCCCTCAATTTCGTCTCTTAGAGCATGACAGGTGTGAAGGTGCGCCAGTCACTGGGCTACAACAAGGGTGGGCATGGCTACTTCCAACTGATTGAATTCCTACTCTTTTTGGCGCAGCTCCTAAGTGAATTTTCAGAGAAGTAGATCTCACTACACTGATGAGCATAGCTCCATAGCAGTGTTGAGTAATTCAGAGCCTTTGGTGATGTTAGCAGAAAAAATTCTAGTGGCTTCCTTAACCAGTGCAGCTCGCTCAGCTCATACCTCTGGAGGAGTCTCAAGCTGCAGCTTCACCTGTAGCGCAACAATCTGTTGCTCGAAGTATGCTTTGATTGTCTGGACTTCAGACCTGGAAGCCTTTAATGCAACAAACAAGCTCTCAATTTTGGCCTGGGCACTACAAGGAAAAGACCCTCTAGCAAAAATTTTTGAGGAACCCCTTATAAAAATACCCCATACATCCGTTTGTAGCAGAGCTTACTAGAGGAAGTTGGCAGGTGAAGGTTTTTACAGATTTTTTTCTTCTGGTGCGATTATCATCCTAAACCACACCAGTGCGTTCAACTAGAGACAACACCAGTGCGCACAAAAAATTGGCACACCGGGACACCATGCGCTCAGTACAAACCTGCCCGGTGCATCTTATTACTGTAGCGCGCTGGTTCTTTACAACGATTACGCACCAGTGCATCCTAAAACCCCACACCAAAACTGAAACAACCCGGTGCGGTTTTAAGAAGCACTCCAGTGTGCCTATAAAATCCGCACACCGAAACAGGGTTAAATAAAAAAAAAATACGGCCAAAAATATGTATTTTTCACTTTTCAATGCTCCAAAGATCTCAAGCACTGGTGAAAATTTACCTTGTGTGAGGTGCCCTGCCATCGGTTCTCCCATTGCACGCACTGCTACTGTACATTTCCCACCATCTCCATTTTGAATTTTGCAAAACGGTGGTAAAATTTAGTTTTGAAAATTATACAGCCAATATGCCTCCTCGATAGCCAAATGTACAGGTATTTTCCTTTCTTTTCCATAATTAAGCCTTTTAGCAGATTAGTTTTGTAAAATAGCTTAAAATCCACCTTATTTAAGAAAAAAACAAACTCCTGCGTGGTGCGCTTGAGTTGTTCTGCTCGCAATGGTTTGTAGTGCTGCCTGTAAATTTATAAGCTACACTGCAACCAGTGCTAATGGTATCCACACCGGTTCTAGGGCGGTACTAAAATGGTGCACCATGATTTTTTAAAATTTTAAAAAAGTGTGGTGCGGTTGGTTACCCGGTTGCACCATTGACCCTGTCGAATAGTGGGAATGAGGTGCATTGATGGAAATATCCACCCTGAGGTGGGTAATTTTTTTAGCACACCACATTCCAGCAATTTGACATGGTCAATGATGTGGCCTGGTAAACGACCACACCATTGACTATGTAGTGATGTCAGGAGGGTGGTGTGATGACTAAACTATATGCCCCGGGGCGTATAGTTTGGTTAGCGCACCGCCCTCCCAACACTGGTCCATAGTCAATGGTGTGGTCTATTATAACACTGCATCATTGACCTTGGAACAATTCCAGGAGGGAGGTGCACTGAAAATTTGCAGGTGCACCGCCTCCTGTGCGCGACAAAAAAAATACGCACCATTACCAGTGCATTCCTAGTTTTTGTGGAGCACTGACTGTTTTTCCTTTTTCCTTTTTCAAAAAAATTTATATATGTATATTCCTAAATACATGTCTCAATTAATAAAAAAATAGTATTTAATATGTCAATCGTTCAACGATGTGAAAGGAGAGAAGAGAGGGAAGAGCAGTAACAACAGGCATACCATTATAACATGGTTCACTTGTGGGAGGCACGAGAGAGGGAGAGAGATGCGTACCCTCGCCCTATTACAGAAACTACCCAGGGGATCCTAAGGTAGGTAGGCCTCCTCAAGTTCTATGAGGAGGATAGATCCCTAAAGGGCCATGGTGTGTTTTTGCGACATTTTATCTGCAAGTGGAATTCCCACCTATAGGCTTTCTGGGTTGGTCATAACTAGTGGTATGCGCCCACTGAGGAGGACATCTATTTCATTATTGGCCTATCAAGGAGAGGGGTGGATTTTCCCTAGTTCCTAGAGGTCCCAGTTGGCTATGGAGCAAGGATTCAATTAGTGTACTCCCATAGATGCATTAGTGCATATATATTGTCTCCTTCAGATTTTCAGGTCTCCAGAGGTCAGTTACATATTTCTTTATTTGGTAGTGAGGAGGTGAGGTGCCTCTCACTATTGATTTCGACTATTTCACACAACACCAGTGATTGGAAACACATTAGTTTCCCACTTCTATTTTATGTCGATTCTTTAGTACAAGAGCCACGACTTGTGAGGTGGTCTGCCATTTTTTTGTGCCAGTTCTGTATAGCTTAGATAGATGTCATGCTCTTGCAAAGGGAGGGTCAATTTCCCTTTTTATTCAAAGATATTCTGTTTATTTTTTGAGAGGTTTCCAGATATGAGGCCTACTTTTTTTCAGTAGCCTCATAGGTTGATGCTGCATGTATGGATGCACATGTCGGGACAGATGATTCCCAAGAGGGGTGAGTCTGAGTTTTCCGCGAGGATATCGCATGATGCACTGGAGTTGATAGCCAGTGTTTATGAGCATCCCTTCATTATGGTCCCTTGTCCTTATTCCGGTTTGGATTGGCGAGGGTGTGCCAACATCTTATTCACAAATGATGAGCCTCCGGATGATAGAGGTAATATTATTTTTTTATTTAAATTTATTCTAACATGTTTTTTATCTTTTTTTTATTAAAATGTTTAATGAAATTGTCTAATTATTGTTGTGTACTTATATATATATTAGACATTAGGTATTTTGATGGTGATCAGATGCCAGTGCCACCAAATGATCCATGTGTGGATCTTGATGATGATCAAGATATGGCAGATTTCGAGGATCATGAGGCCGGTGCAGACAGACCTAGTCCTCATGGTGCATCGGTACTGCCTTTTGCTAGGCATAGGCTTGACAATATATTGAGGATGGATTTGGTAGACAAACTCTATGCATTGTTTATTGAGGCGGGACTCAGGCCCACCACTATGAGAGATAGGCCGATGCTACGCTGGTACAGATGTGGAGAGGCATGTTGCGCGACATGGTCAACCTAATGCAACATGTCGTAGGAGCTATGAGCTTAGTTACGTTGTTGAGGAGGGCCCTTCAACATTATAGGTGTGGTCGAGATGCAGCACGTCGATAGTCCGTGAGCAGCGACGCATCATATGATGATCACAATCAGGGGAGTGATCATCCTTCACCTCACGCCGCGCCAGATGAGTAGCCTGCAACATCGACTAGCAGTCATGATGGAGTGAAGGCTGGACCATCGGCCATGTCGAGTCAGCAGCCTACAACATCCAAAAGTACTCATGATCATGAGCAGGCTGGACCATCGACCATGTTGATTCATCACGATGAGTAGCCGACAGTTGATCTTGATCAGTATGAGGCACCAGTACCAGATTAGTAGACATGTGATGATGGGCATGTATCTAAGCTTGTCGAGGTTGCACCATTGACTGAGCAGGCCTAGACTAGTATTGCTATTGATGATGTACCACCAGCTAATATTTGACATTTATATTACAATTGTATATTTTTGGCATATATATATATATATGGTCCATGTATTTTATGTTCATGTTGCAGTTTTACTTAATTTACATGTTGGTGATCATCATGATGTGTATGTTAGATATGTTCATTTAATATGCAACTTGCAACTGATAGATGTGTATGTGATAGCATGAGTTATTTGACATGAGACGTATATTTGATGTTTGTGTTGTGATGATGTTATACAATGCTAATTGTGTTTTGTTAGATGATCATGATCATGATGATGTTAGCAAATTTGAATGTGTTTTTTAGTCGAATATGATGTTTGTATGATAGTTATCACGATCGTGATGTTTATTTAATTTAATATTAAATGATCATGATATTTATTAAATATTATGCCGTGATTGTAATTGAAATTTTAATTTTAATTGTAATTGTAATATTTAATTTATTGTGAAATGATTGTAATTGTATATATGACAAATTGTAAATTTGTAATTATAATTTTAATTGTATGTAAATTGTAAATTTGTAATTCTAATTTTAATTGTAATTATATGTAAAATATTTGTAAAATTTTAATTGTAATTGTAATATTTAATTTATTGTGAAATGATTGTAATTGTAATTTTAATTGTAATTGTATATATGTAAAATTATAAAATTGTAATTTTATTTCTAATTTTGTGTAAAATTCTAAAATTGTAATTGTATGTAAAATTCTATAATTGTAATTGTAATGGTATATATGTAGATTTGTAAATTTGTAATTGTAAATTTTATGTAATATTCTAAAATTGTAATTGTAATTTTAATTTTAATTTTAATTGTAATTGTAATTTTAATTGTACATGAAATTGTAAAATTGTAACTGTAATTGTAATTCTAATTGTATGAACAATATCTGTAAAAATTTTAATTGTATTACTGTGAAATGATTGTAATTGTAAAATTGTAATTGTAACTCTAATTGTATGTAAAATTCTAAAATTGTAATTCTAATTTTATGTGAAATTGTAATCGTAATTCTAATTGTAATTATATGTAAAATATTTGTAAAATTTTAATTGTATTAATATGAAATGATTTTATTAAATTTTTAAAATTGTAAATTTGTAAAATCTTAAATAATTGTAAAATAATAAATCTAGAATAATATAAATTTTTGTAACATAATAAAGTTTAGAAAATAATTCAAATAAATTCATGTACTTTAAAATTACCATTATTTTACTATGATCTTACATATGAAAAAAAGAACTTTATACAATAAGCCATTGATTTTGATATCAACATAATTGCAAATTATCAAGTGAAATATTGATTTTAACATTAACACAATGAAAATTACCAACTAATTCAAAATACATATTATAATGTTTTGAAAAAAATAGTCAACTTATAATTTGTAAGGTAGTTAAGTCCTCTTCTTTATAAAAAACCATCTTAAAAAGTATAAATATTGATGAAATAACACATGTACCATATCACTCTCGGTTCTCATGATCACCCTCATTATCTTCCAGCTCGCATGGCATGATAACACTATTGTTCTCAAAAATATGTTTTGATCTAGGGCCATGTCTCAATACGAACCACCTATCCCTATCCAACACATCTGGGTAAAAAAACACCTGGTTGCAGTGTTTGGGGAAAACATAGGGCTCCTTAGCTTCATCCCACATATTTCTAGATTTGATACATATCAGCCCACTATCATGATCTTCCTTTACCGATCAAAGGTGTCCCACCACTTGCACCTAAAAATAACACATTGGAAAGAAGAGAAATCCACTTCAATGATATATTGTATCTTTCCAACTTAGCTTAACGTCCCTCATACTAGGTTTTGATTAAGGTGGCTAGATCGACTAGATTGATTGAGCTCAACTTCCACTACACAGTCTTGTGTGATGTGTCCATCATCGACATTTTCTGTGCAAAAATGGTGTCCATATGCCCACATAGATGGGAACAAATGCACCTATAAAAAAATTTAAAAATCATAGTGTCATGTGTCTTATAATAACCCAATAGTTAAAACATGAAATATAGATGTAATTACATTTGAAAGGTGCATTATTAAGTTTCAAATATACATATAAATTATATAGATTATTACCAAGTTGCTACACCCAATCCCTACGTTTAGTGCATCCTCTTCAGCATGTGAGTAACGACTGGTTGCACCGCATTTCTCCCTGACTTGGTTAGCAACCCAATTGTTGGGGAATATTTATGGCATATTTTATTTTAAATGATCAGTATAAGGCACACTTCTACCATTCAACCATTTGAATTATTTCCTGTCACTATCCCATTTCATCCTCTTTTGTTCGTATAATGCGACCCACGGTTGTGTCGCTTTGGAATTGTAAAGAATGAATTTATTGATTGCCTTAATTTCTGCATTCGCTTATGAAATGAAACCAACATTATATAGTATATAGAGATCAAAATATACATTATATCTAATTTCAACATGAATATTTAATTTTTGTAAATTTGAAAAATTATAAGTTGCTTACTCTTTAACAAGCACTTTTTTCCATTCGTTTGGAGCAACTCCCCTTCTATTTTGTCTTCATCCCTTTCATCGTCCCAAATCACCCCACCTGCTCTGTTTTCTATCTTCTTTATGTACTCACTGGCATAATAGAAAGACTCATATGATATGTATGCCTCTGACATAGACCCCTTGGGTTTTTCCCTTTGTCGAACAAAACCTTTCAATTTCTTCATGTACCTCTCTAAGAAGAACATCCAACGATAAGAAACCACCCCAAATAATTCAACCTCATCTACTAGGTGGATTAGAAGATGAAACTGCAAGTCCATGAAACTCGTCGATAGTTCCTTCTCAAACATACAAACAATCTTAATTATCTCTTGACGCCACCGTGGAATGCTAGCCACATGAATCTCCTTTGACGTGATCCAACGTACAAATGAAGATAATTTTGATATGGCACGTCCTAGGTCTTGGGGCAATTCATGTTTCGCACACCCATGCATTAACAAAGGATAATGACACTGCAAAGTTATAAATAAGTGAAATAATATACAAAATTAGTTGTGTTTTATGATCCCTGCATGGGATAAAATTTATTAATATAACAAACAATAAAATCATTCTTTTGACATTATACGTACTCTTAGAAGATTCAAATGGTCATGTGATTTCAACCTCGACAAATGTTCATCCACAGTGAAGCAGTGTTGTAGTGAAGACCCGTATGAAGATGGCACCCCCACACCCATTATAACTTCCTTTGCCAAAGAAAAATCATTTTTTTAAAAATCCATGGGACATCACCTTCTTTGAAATACCATGAATTAGAGGGACTAGTGCCTTCCTCTGATCATGTACTTTCTAATCATCTTGACCAATGTTTCTTTTTAGTTTTTGAAGTAATAATATCTTTCCTAACAACCAATGTGCCACTTTGTTTCGATGATATGTGCCTCCATAAATAATATTAAACATTTTTAAATATATGCATGGGATCTAATAAGTGGGAAATCTTAATATGCTCCCAATATGGGAGGTTATAAAAGATAGATTTCCTTTTCATCCCAATGGGAAATTTCTCAAAATAGGTGTCAAAGAATTGTGGATCATTGAACATAGGCTCCCCATTTGAATCGAACATTTCTATGAACTCCTTCTCCTTCTCTCTCTCATATTCTCTAAGCCATTCAACTGGTGTCGTTATTGGAGGCCTTTGGGTTCTCTCTTGTTTACCATTGAAAGAGAATGTTGCTCTTCTGTAAGGGTGTTCTTCTCGGAGGAATACCCTGGAGAAATCATACTCTGGCTTTCGTAGGTCCTTGGACCATCTATCTTTCAGAGAAGGTCCACAACATTTACATCCGAAATACCCTTTTATTACAAGACCTGTGATATTATTGTATACAATTTATATGCATGGCACGTTAAATAATATCATGAAGATCATAACAATTACAACGAATTAAATAACTAATACGCGAAAGAATATTGTTACGTATATAAACACATCAATAAACAAGTAATTTACCAGAGAAAACTCCTAAGCCTGGATAATCATGTGTCGTGTAAGTACATATGCCATACAATGTAAAAATCCTCTCTGTTGTGATGGGTCTTGATACATCATATACATTTATCCCATCCCATAATTCCTTCAATTCATCTACCAATGGTTGTAAGTAGACATCCATATTATTCACTTGTCTTCTACCAGGGACTATGAGAGCCAACATAAGATGTTCATTCTTCACGGAAAACCATGGTGGGATATTGTTATTAATCACTACTACAGGCCAAACATAATATTTGGTGTTCTGGAGGGAATATGTGTTGATGGCATCCATGGCTATGCTAAGTCGTAGACTTCATACTTCATCCTTCAATTTTTCGGGTCATGTATCCTCTATATGCTTCATGGCTACTAAATCAGTTGGGATTCACATAACTCCTAACTCACTTCTGTGTGAGGCATGCCCTCTCTGCAACATAGCTAATTCTTTGCAACAAAAGAGCCTTTGAATCCTTGGAATTATAGGCATGTGCCTCAATATCTTAAAAGGAGGACCATGTGATTTACCCTTCTTTTTATTTATCATACCTTTCGTGCCCACATTTCGGACATATCTTTTTTTCTGCATATTATCCTCTATATAGAATACAATCATTTGGACATGCATGATATGATATGTACTCAACACCCAACATTTTCAACAATTTATTTGCCTCTTCACAGCTACCAGGTAAGACATTATCACTCGGAAGAACCTTATCTTTGAATAGCCTATAGTTGGTGATCATGGAAAACATTAAATGTACATTAATTTCGATGTAATTATTAACGTTCATAAAATTGACCATTTTTAATGTTCATTGTGTGATTATATTTCTCAATTTTATATAAGGGAGGAATTTATGGTAACTTACCTCAAAATTTCTGAGAAACATGCATTTGACAAGCCAAACTCTGCTTTCAAGTTGTACAGTAACATCATTTTCCCCAACTGGGTAGACTTTGACTGACCACGAGGTCCAAAGAGAAGGGTGGTGGAAGTAAATTTAACGCTTTCAAAAAAGGTGTCAGCGATATGAGCATCATCCCTTAGTTGATCATCATTTTGGAATGCATCTAACAACATTGTCTCCATGGCAGTCGTATCCCTTAAGTAATCATCCATAACAACCTCTATTTGATTGCCTCCATTGCCAAATTATGAAGAACTACTATTTTTGTAGTCATTCCTAATTGGCGAATCTGGACGTAGCGAGAATTGAATCGGTGGTTGATTCAACCATTCTTGGTATCGTTCCTCTCCAAATTTTTCTCTTAATTCAACCTTCTCTCAACTTTACATTTTCGTGGGGTGCAACGGAAGACGGTAGGTAGGTTTCTCATCATCACTAGAATCCTAATAATTTCAAAAAATATTTTGGAACATGATTAGTACGAAATATATGATATCAATTACTAAGAATGTTGACAATGCATGATTAATTTGTTTGACGTTGAAATAATTACATTAATATACCAAACAATTATTATCACCATAATTGTCCTAGGATTGTAGCTAGAAGATGCAATATTGTTACAATTGGCAGGGTGAAGCGGTTGTCCATTTTCATCTACCAAATGTGCCTCGCGGTATGTTTCTCCTGATAAGAGCTTCCAACATTTTGGAGTTGTTTGATTATTTTGTGCATTTGAACTCGATTCTGAATCTGCATGAACCTGCAATTTATATACATTATAAATTTTATTAACTTTATTGACATGGATAAAAAACATAAATTTAATTAGATAATGAAAATATAAATAAAATATGAAGTAAATATTACATCTCAAGATGGATAGGGAGAACTCCGCAATTGACTTTGAGAAATATTAATGAACAAACTGGATTTTTAAGAATTGTCCATCTGATATAAGTATGATATTTTCTTCCTACATTTGAGAAAAATCAAGAATAAATTTTAGGGCACACACCTAAAAGTAATTTCTGTGCCTTAAAATGTATTTATTGTTATTGGTGCTTATGTACCGATAACCGCACCGATGTTGTTTTAGTTACTACACACCGGTTTCGTGTTATTAACTGATGCACCAGTGCGGTGTTATTAATTGACGCACCGGTGATGAAAAACCGCAAATAAAAAAACACAAATTTATTTTTTGTAAGTGAAAAAAAAACGGTAAATTGAAAAATGGGCGGCAAAATATTTTCGAAAATCTAACTTCATAAAACAATTCTTTAAATACTAAAAATTTTTCATTATTTCACTATTTTTGCAAAAAAAGCAGGCAGAGATTTGCATGAGACATATTTGAAGCAAGAGAGCACGAGAGCACTGTGGAGCAGCAAAATACTTTCAAACAGAACTATTCAGACAATCAAAATTCCAAACCTTTTGTGATTCAAACCCTGTAGCATAGAATTTCAAACGATCTCGTAATTAAATTTTATTGTTTTTTTTACATTTTCTGTAGTATTTTTTACACAATAAGTAAAAAAATATAATTTTTTGTTCATTTTAAGAAATATAAATAAATAAATTCCATTTTTACCCTAAACCCTTCATTCTTTTTGTTTCTACCCTTCCTTCTTCCCGTTTCTATAATTTCAGAATTAGGGCTTTTAATTTTATATTTATAGGGTTTGTATTGCTATATATATAGGCCTATGACATCCAACCCACGGGATGACTTGTATAGCCAGATCCCAATCCATGTCGACACTTGCGTGAATTTGAAAAAAACATAATTTTTTTAATCAGTGCACCCTGCCTAACCTAACGCACCGGTGCGTTGGCTTATCCCAGTGCACCACGCTCGTACTATTCGATAAAAAATTTAAAAACATTTTTTTTTTAATCTGTGCGCCATAGTAAAATAGGGCACTAGTGCGCTATTTCATTATAGCACACCACTCCCGTACTGTTTGGAAAAAACAATTTTTTATTTTGTGTTAATCGATGCACCATGTAACATATAACGCACTAGGTCTCCTAGTTGACAGAGAGCACCGTACAGTGGTCCCTTGTTTGCATGGGGTGTTTATAAGAATAGGTTGCACCGCCTCCAACATGACACCATATGCTACAAAAACTAACACTAGATGATTTTTATTATTTTGTTTGTGTTAATCGGTGCGGTGGTTAACATGTAACGCAATAGTGCTCCTTTTTTACATAGAGCACCATACGGTGTTTTATACTGTTTGGGCGGTGCGTTTATAAGACCACAATGCACCGATGTCGATGCGTACACCATGAAAAGTGCACCGGTTTCTTGGTAATTTTTTTTTACCTAAAAAGTTGATAATTTATTTATAAAATATATTGATGAACGATATGGTACAGGTTTCATATTGATAAAGAAATGGCTGACAAGATATCAAGTAACAAAAATACTGATAGCACATCAAGAAAAGAAAAAAAGGCAAGTTCTTTGTAAATTATTTACAAAAAATATTATTTTTGAACTATATGTAAGCTTAACTAATATGTATTGTTTACTGTGTCTCATGCAGAGCCAAAAAATGACAAATCTCAATAAGATTATTTCTGATCTAGGACCAGAAGAGCATAAAAACTTGATGGAAAAATTGCAAAAGGATGAATCAGGTGAATGAAAAAATTCTATCAATCCAATATGAGTTTCTTTTTTTAATTTTAATTAATAATATACTTAAAATTAATAGATAAAATGTTTCAAAAAATCTATTAATTCACATATGTTTAATGTTCTACAGGGACCAAAAACTCATAAAATGAATGTTGTTCTAAGAAAAAAAAAAAAAAAATAGAACATGAAAATGAAAATGAATTGTTCCTTGGCTCATCCGGAGTGGTGTTGGAGGTTAACGAAAGGGGGCGAAAATTTTTACAAAAGTTTGAGGGATCTAGTGGAACGAATGTATAGATGTTCTTTCCACTTACAATACAAAAATCAATCCAATGATCCCAAGAACCAAATTTTATCTAAACTACAGGAAGAGTTTCCGAAGAAATGGTCAATGAGACATGTCAGACTTTTAATAGAAAAAATGTACAACAACAAAAAAGAAGGAATGAAAAATTAATATTCCTTTAAATACTTTTCTAGAATTAGTTATAAATATCACTTTTTTTATGTTTACTTTTCGTATATCAATATAAAAATTAAATAGTTTATTTTCACGTTACATTTTCAAGAAGATTATGAAAATCTCAAAAGATGGATGAGCTGATATCACAAGTATGCCAGTAGCAATGTCCAAAAAGGTGTACAAGGAGATGGTCGAATAAATGGAAAAAATTGCATCGTAGGATGAGCCATATCTACAACAACGTGCTTCAAATGTAATATGTAATCATTGAATTTTTCAACATTAGTTACAGTAAATAAACAATTTAGCATTAAATATTAATTTTCAAGTATTTTCCTGCAGAAAAGAAAAGAAAATGGAACCCATTCAGCACATAAAATAGGACGACAAGGAAGAAAAGGGTTGATATCCAAGTTTGTGAGTAATTGTTACTTCCTATTAACAACTTAACTAGATTTCATTTTTGTATATTTTAAGTTGTTTTACAAAAATCATGATTGAATGTATTCAAACAGGTGCTAACATACAAAGAAGAACCATCAGACGAATTTATTGACATTGGGTTAAATATGGGTTGTGAGTATATGTTGGCATATCAGAAATTAATTGTGGAATTTGGAAGAATCTCTCGATCTTATTTTACTTAGCTCCGTCTATAATTAATAGAAGAAAAAAAACTTTTATATTAAATATATGATCTGTTATGGGGTATAAAACTTGAAGGAAACAAAGTATGGAACAGTGCCAACAGATGAAATCTTGAAAGATGGCATACTACATGGTTTTGAAAGAATGTGTATAGTTCATGAGTCAATTTTTTCTATGGTACGTCATTTATTTTCGATTTACATTGACGTATATTATTTAATATTGCAATTTTCATTATTTTCACCAATGTATATATAATCATTACATTTTATTTTTATGTTTGTAGATGGAAGGTGAAGAAGAAGAAAACAATCAACACCGTTAACAAAACATTCCTGAAAATAACCCAATTCATGGAAGTAACTCGAGCAATGGAAGCAGTTCAAGCAAAGAATGATGATCATTATGTTTGGATATCAAAGCAAGGCATTGTATTTTTTGAAATATTTTTCTATGAAATCAGAAATTTTGTTTAATGTAATGGACATAGTTTCCCAATTGAAAGACAAAGGGATACCAATATCTGTCCCATTTTGTATGACAAAGACTATCTTATTCATATATATATAATGAAATATGTTTTAATTTATTCTATTGTGTTCTCCATTGTCGCTGTGAAATGTAACACAGCTAATTAAATTTATGGATGATTAAATATTATAATGAAGAGATGTGAAATATGATGATATGATATAACAAAGTAATCCAAACATCACATTCAAATGCACTAATAAAAATTTAATTGATATAAATAATGTTATAAGATATGTGTCGTCTTTTGATGAATAGTGAATTTTAAAAAATCACAATAATTATTATATGATATAACAAATTAATCCAAACATCACATTCAAATGCATTAATAAAAATATAATTAATATGAATACTATTATAAGATGTGTGACTTTTGATGAATAATGAATTTTAAAAAATCACAATAATTGCACTGTCACAGGTCGATGTTTCTAAAAAATACAAAATGAACACTAGTGCGTGTCAGTTGTTGTACACCGGTGCATTTGTATGATACAGTGCACCAGTGCATTTCTACTACCTATGGGCACCACACAAATACCAATACCAATTATAAATCTCGGTATGTTTGTGCGATACTGCACACCAATGCGTTTATGTGAGACTACGCACCGGTGCATTTGTACAACTTATGGGCACCACACAAATACAAATACGAAATAGAACAATTGGTGTGTTTGTTTGATACTGCCCACTGGTGCATTTCTATAAGACTATGTACTGGTGTGTTGATATGACATATGGGCACCACACAAATATCAATACCCAAGAAGCCCTAAATAAAAACAAATTCAATTCATGTGTATTTTGTTTGATCTCTGCACATTAGCCCTATTAAATTTTTGATAGCAGTGAGATGGGTGTTGATGATCTTCGGAATGCCATTCCCACAGAAAACAGTCTCATGAAGCCTCCATGTGTCTTTTATCCTTTGATAAAATCCCCTCTGCTGATTCCCCTTTTAAAGCCTCTCTGTTTGTGAAGAAATGCCCAAAGGCCACTTTTTCCCTCTCATTTCCCCCAATTAGCCTCTTTTTATCCCCCCTTGTCTCCCCTTCTATCTCCCCATTTACCCTCCAAATCCCCTCAAAATCCCCTTTAAGTTTCCTCCCCTAACCTTTGTTGGCCTTTTTTCCCCTCTATCCCTCTATCGTTTCCCTTTTGAATCCTCAAATTCCATTTAAATGGGAAAAAAACCCATCTCCGACCTTATTATAAGGCCTAGCCCCTTTTCTTCCAGCCCCTTAACCACTTCCCCACACATGCCCCGGCCCTGGGACCAAGCACTAATCGCAATCAGAAGTCTGGGCGGGTGAAATTTCCTTTGTAATATCAAAACAGCCCCGATGCGATTTGTTTAACACATAAGTCCCGCGATGAGTTTCGGTCCGTTGATCTTTCGTAAAGATCGACGGCGGAGCGCTAATCGCAAGCCCCCCGCCCATCGCAATCGCAACTCTCCGCGTGCGCCCTTCGATCAATCGCAAGCCGTTCACTCCGACCTCCGATTGATCGCAAGTCTTCCGCCCCGATCCCCGATCAATCGCGTGCCTTCTTCTCTGTGCTCCGATTGCGATCCTCCGATCATTTCCTAGCCGTCCATCGCCCCGCCGATCCGACAGCCAGCGCTCAATCGCTTTTTCCCTCCCGATCGCTAATCGCAAGTTCCAATTCCCGATCCCCGATCATGCCCTCCCTCCGATTAAACATGAGCCGTTGATCCGGTCCCCAGATCTAACGGCCAGCGCTTAATCACACCCTCCGCTCGATCGTGATCGCATCCCCTTCTCTCTGCCTCCCAATTCAATCCCGTCCGTCCATTTCCCCGCTGATCCAACGGTCATCGCTCAATCGCAAATCCCCCCCGATCGCAATCGCAAGTCACATTGGCGCCGCCCCGATTGAAATCTTCTGATTTGATCCTGGCCGTCCATCCCCTTTCTGATCCAACGGCTTAGCGCTGATCGCATCATCGCCCGTTGCCTCTCTCCATCTCCCTCCGATTAAGTGTGGACCGTCGATCTGATCCCAGATCTGACGGTTGGTGTCTAATCGCAACACCCCTCTAATCGCAATCGGAACTTTTTGAATATGTGTTGCAATTGACGCTCGCTCCGACCTACGATTGCGATGGTGCCGATTGGATCCTGGCCGTAGATCTTCCCCGAATCCGACGGTTCTGATCTAATCGCCCTCTGCCTCTGCTGGGTCCCACTCTTTCATTCGTCTCCATCATATTTCATGTGTTTTGTATGTTTTTCCCGTTGCATATGTTATTCCGTCGCCCACTCTCCACCGTTGATCTTTGTTCGCCGACCATGATCTAATGGTCTGCGCTGCACTCTACCACCAATCATATTGTTCGTAAGTTTTCACCCTCCGTTTGCATCTCCGCTGTTTTCACCGCTCCGCCACCATTCCTCCTCCTCCATAGCATTTTCCCACCGCTGCCCGGGTTTGTAACAGATCCATTGTATTATGCAGATAGCACAGAGAGGCCTTTTCAGCCGGCCAGCGAAGCAGCATAAATAGGATTTAAAGGGGGTTAATGACTATCGCTGATATAATTAACGTTAACCCTGCATTCAAAGGATTAAGGCACTGTTTGAAGACTAAGAGCGCACCGGCGGGTTTCTCATGCGCCACCTAGCAATGATGCTTTTCTCGATACACCTACCTCTGGCGATCTCCATGCCTCCTCGAACTGAAAGATTAAGTGCACCATCACGACCATTTAAGACGGTCAGACGGCTTGATTAGGAAGTAGCAGAGCGGCCTGCCAGACCTTCCACCCATTTCATTCATTGAAAGCGTGAAGTTCAGACCTGTAGACTTAAGAACATATCGGGGAGGTGTTTCGGCTTGTGAACCTTCCAACGATCTACAGTACGCACGGCGCTGGGTAAGTGAGTGACTGAACTAACTTCCACCATCTATCTTAATGATTTGCTATTTTCATCTGTTCTCTCCCCTCTTCTCACATAAGAAATCATTCTGTGAAAAAGTTGTTATTGTTGTTCGGTTGTTGGGCATTCTTCATTAGAGGGATTCATTTGACTGTTAGAACAGTCGTGGGAGGGAGTAGCAAAGTAGTTGTATGTAATAGGCTGGGAGGAGAAGTCTGGACTGTAACAGCCATTGAGCTTATTGTACATGACTGGTTTTGCATCAATTAATCAAAGCACATTTCACAGGATCCTGGTCTATTACTATTGGTGATGTTCTTCTTAACTCTTTTTATGACATTTTCATACTGTTTCATTTTCTTCTGGTAGGAAACATAAGTATAACATAGGATTCACCCTTGTTAGGTGGCCTATGTTTCCTGCTCTCCCTACCTTTAATGTTTTCTGCTTCATGTGTTATCTAAATGAGTCCAACAAGTTCTTTCTAAGTCTGTGCAGGATATTATTACCTCTTGGTGATGTATAGTGAGGGTTTCTTGCTGGATGAAACTTGATATACTCTGTTTTCCTTTGAGGTGCTAAAAATACCTAGTGTTAAATAGCCTATGGTGTTGAGTATGTGACCTTGTATGTCTTTTGGAAACTGCCTTTGAGTATGTGTGGTCGAGTTAAGCTGTTCTCGACACAGTCTATAGACAGAAATTTGGTTGTCTTTCCTTCTTTCACTTTCTCTCCTTAATGTTCCATTCCACCATCTGCCTAAAAGATCCTTTAGTGTAGATGACTTGCCCTTTGGAAGCCTTGGCTAGTGGATGCAAGTAATTCCCTTTCATGACTCCATAGCCCAATGGATGGCTTGTACGGAGTATCCTCTTTATAAATGTCTTCTTGCCTTGTTCCTTTTCTCCCCTTTATTTCAAGTCCATAATCCTAGTGACTGACACGACGACGACCAACGAATCATTAAGAATACATAAGCAACTGTAACTATGCTGTCTCTTTTGAGCTTCCTAGATATATCATTCTTGGCTCTAACACTAGGAGATCCTTTCGGGTCGGGGGAGGGCTAGATCCTGAGGCCAGGTGATTGCGATATTTGTGTATCTTTTGATATGATAAACTGGCTGCAGCAAATTGTACTGCATAACTGGTACATTTCTATAAGATGGTGATATGACAAATGGGCACCTTTAAATCTCAATATACAATTAGAACGACTCTGTGCATTGTATCACCTACAGTGTGCTCGGTGCAGTTTTATACCTTTATGGCCTAGTGCATTCACTTTCGACCATGACGGGCCAACCATCTATATGACATGCACCAGTGCGTTGACAACTTAGTAGCACACCGATGAAAAAAACATCTGTAATAACTTCCGGCCACCTAGGTTTTTTAGTTGTGTTGAAATTCCGTTAAAAGCTATGCAAAAACCTCCGTTACCAAAAACGAATGTTGTAGCAAATGTTTTTTAGACAATTTTGGCCAATTTTATAACACTAAAACCCTCCTTTATAACCTCCACTAGAGGGTCTTTTCCTTGTAGTGGCGGCACAACAGAGGCGGGAATGATAATTTTGGGTACCTCTCTGCACATTCAGTTGATTAAAATTTTTATCTTAGCTCGTTGTGCGACCACTGCTTGCTACACTACCTACCCTTGGATGGATTCCACTGCCTTGGTTACAATTTTCTACTTTTTCTCGCTCAACTACTGTTGAGTGCGCACCTCTCTGATTTGTATTTCAACATAGATGAAAAAGTGGAGAGCATGTAGCTACCCACTTGGTATCCTTGCAAGATCAAGGCTGACCTCTATAAATGCTTGGACTTGTGTGCACAAGGTTGGCTGCTCTATGGTCATAGTTGCACCTAGGAAGGGGAAAATTCTGCTTTCTGTTGTGGCAATCAGGGCTGTTGCTGGAAATCTTGCTTGAATCAAGCTCACTTGATTCACGCTCGCTTTCAATGTGTCTGCCTT
Source organism: Pinus albicaulis (assembly GCA_034641835.2). Taxonomy (NCBI): domain Eukaryota; kingdom Viridiplantae; phylum Streptophyta; class Pinopsida; order Pinales; family Pinaceae; genus Pinus; species Pinus albicaulis. The sequence goes on along the minus strand of CM076584.1, from coordinate 323,975,820 downwards.
TAGCTGCAACACCTGTAATACGGACTGCAAGGCCTCCACTGCATCCTTGTGTTTCTCTACCATGGTTTTCCACCTATCCTCTAACATGGTGGTGACTGTGTGGGCTATCTTCTCCAAGTCTTCATCAGTTAAGGTGACCTCCGCATCTTTTTCGGACTTGTCTCCCTTTCTTTTCTTCTGTGGACCTTTTTCAGACTCGCCAGTGCACTTTGTACCTCGTGGGGAATTCACACCCTCCCCATCGACACCTCTAGTCTCTATGTCTTGCTCTGGCTCCTTCTCTTGTCTATTCTCCTTGGTGGTGTCTTTGGTGGTCTCTTTCTTGCTGGAGCATAGCTCGGTTTCCTTTTTCGTACTCTGCGGAGCGGTACCTTTTGGGGTTGTGTCTTTTTTGGATGTGCCTGCTGTAACTGGGATGGTGGATTTGAGTCCAATATTCCATGTTGGCGACCATGCTGCTATCACTTGTTCCACTTTCGCCTCCATGACCATGCAGGGTAGACTATACCATGTTGGGTTCGTACATGCTCTTATTTTCATGTTATGCATAGTGACATGGAAGTCAGCGATGTGTTTCTATTTATCATAAAATGCAGGCAACAATCTCAACCTAGAGTGTATTTTTGCTGCCAGCGAACCTTCAAACAGCACCCAAAATATCTTATTTTCCTTGATTCATAGTGGGTCCTTGGAATCCCACAGATTGGCATAGCGCGACCCCTTGCATACACTTGGCTCAAGTTCGGGGAGCGCTGCATCCTCGAGCGTCTCCCAAGAGACTAGGGAAATCAACAACAACAACCACGAATAGCAAAAGGGCTTGCTTAGGTCCTGCGCCTCACACACATTTTCGAGAAACTCCTCGCATAGGTATTGCGACCAGTTATAACTGACCCCCTTATCACATTGTCCCACCAGCTGGATGACATGCTCAGGCATATTTGTTGGCCGACATTTCCACATAAGTTTACATCCAAGAAAGAGGGTGCCCATGCGCACCACGGGGTCAGTGATATTATTGACCAAGAATCCTCTTTTGTCACGTTCCACCTTGTATTTGTCCCGAACATCAGTGGACACCTTCTTCTCATTACTCTTTCCAATCCCTTTCATGGGATGGGGCCCCTTCATGGGCAGGTCGGTGATCCTGTGGATCAGCGCAGCGTCAATAGGAATGCAGCCTTGAATCCATAGACATCCATCATGGATCAAGGCAACCAACTATCGCACACACATACTAGTGATAGGGTACCTACCAAAATAGGGAATTTGTAGCATGTTTAGGATCCCTGATACATTCAATCCTTGCACTCAAGGCATCGGCTCACCCTTTGGCACATCGTCATATAGCACCTGATCCAAATAGAGCTCTAGCACAAGATCTGGAAAGGTTTCCTCATTAGCCAAATCATGATCATAAAAATTTTATGAGGGGTATGTTGCCAAACATATCTCCAATTAGAGGGACTTGCCGCTGGACTAATGGCATCTGGAGATAGTCCCGGACCACATCAAAATTCTTAGGGGCATGCACCGTCGGCTTTCATGACTTAATGTAGGGCAGTCATCATGAGAGCGGGGCTACCAGTAGGGCCTCCTCTTGAGCAGTCGTGGGGTGCTTCGATGGATCACCCATAGGTGAGCACACCTAGGGAACCTTCCAGGGAGAGTGCACAATCCTTGGGGAGGTGCACGACTTAGATGAAGCCCACTTTATGGCTTTTCCTTTTCCTTTTTCTGGTGTGGAAATGACCTCTTCAACTTCAAGGGTGACTTCGAAGACAGCTTCGGACCCCAGCTTAGTGGAGGAAATAACTAGCGTTGAATCTGTGAGGTTAGTGGCTATCATCCTCACCCGTAACACAAACTTGGGATTGCTATTGTCAGAAGGAGTACCTCACCCAAACATACAAATCGTGTGTAAAAAGCGAACACAGAAGTTGTAGCAAAACACAAAGCAGGAAATATTCAGAGAGCAAAGGAACTAATTATGACTTGTGCCCTTCCTTTTATAGGCCACCATGTGAAAAAATGGTCATATTACCATTAAATGCAACTTACCATTGAAAAAATGGTAAAAAATCCTCCAATATCGCTGCATTAAATGGAAAAAACCCGCTCCATGAAACGGTAAAATCGCTTTTTCACCCAACTTTATTATTCCAACAGCTAGTTTTCTTCGTTGCACACTACCCCTACACCTCAGTTGCACCTACCCACACATCTTCAACTGTGCACTACCATTGCACTTCAATTTCACATGTCTACGCTTTCCTGGCATAGCACATGCAAATCCTCCAATGTTGATGCCCCAGTCATATAGTCATTTGGTAGGCACCAGATTGTCCCTATATGGCTTTAGATGACTTCCATTAACATACCTAGGAAGGTAGTCCCCTCGCAGAGTGGCCAAGTGCACCGCACCACCATCAGTAATCTATTTTACTATATATGGTCCCAACTAGTGCTTAAGGAACTTCCCTGGATGGTGGGAAAATTGACTATCATAGAGAAAAGACAACTCTTTTTCCTTAAATACCTTATGTCGGATGTATTGGTCATGCCAAGCTTTTTCACATTCCTTCTGTACTTTCAGATGAAAGTTAGCAATAAACTGATCTTCTTCCAAGACAACCAATTGTTCCAAGTGTTCCTCCATGATGTCAGGTGCCACCATATTTGTGAAAGATGCAATGCGCAGGCTGGCGACAATGTATTCCATGAACATGATGGCCTCTTGTCGGTAGACCATCCTAAAAGGAGTCTTCCTAGTCAGCTTCTTGCATGTAGTCCTATAGGCCCATAGCACCAAAGCAATGTGCACATCCCAGTCATTCCGATTGAAATTACAGATCTTGGTAAGTGCACTCTCCAAAATTTTGTTGAAAACTTCTACTGCACCATTAGCTTGTGGATGATACAGGGAGCTTTTCATGTGATGGATCTGTAATTCTTTCGTCAAAGCTTCAATAGTTTCATTAACAAACTGCATACCTCTATCGCTTATCAAGATCTTTGGGCACCCAAACCTAGTTAGAATATGCTCAAAGATGGAATGTGCAATAGTATCTGCAGTACAATACTTAAAAGCCTTTGCTTCCCACATCTAGTCACATAATCAGTGGTAGTAATGATATAACATGCGACAGTCTTCTTTCTCGGGGGATTGATTGGTCCAACAATGTCTATAGCCCATTTATCGAACTCCTACAAGGCCATCTATGGTTTCACGGGAATTTCATCTCTATGCGAGGGCTTCTCAGTTCACTGACATGCATCACAGGGTCGACAATATGCATGTGCATTTCTATGCAATGTGGGCCACCATAACCCAGCACGCAACACCTTTTGCACAGTAGCTTTCCCTGTGTAGTAGCCTCCTGCCACTCCTGCATGAGCCTCAACCAAGATAGCTTGTCTCTCATGTTCTAATACATACCTCCGCAATACCTCATCTACTCCCAACTTATATAATTGAATTGCAATCATAGTGAAATTAGTTGCATGGGCCACCATCTCTTTCTTCTGTTGTACTAAAAATTCTGTAGGTGTCGCTCCAATTGTCAAGAAGTGAATAATGTCTACAAATTTCTCATTAACCACCTTGATAGTGAAAATTTGCGCATCGGGTAATCCTTCTTCCAAACTAGTTTCCTCTTCTCCATTCTCAATTTGAGACAAGTGATTAGGTCTTGCATTTAGTCTCCTAGGCTTCACAATAATCTCAAAGTCATACTCCTGAAACAGTAGAAACCATCTACATATCTTCGCCCCCAACACAGGCTTATGGACCAAGTATTTTAAAGTCGAATGGTCAGCCAATAGTTTAAAATGACCTCCCAATATATAGTGCATTTATTTCTGCACGGCATACACCATTGCCAGTCCTTCTCGTTTGGTAGTATAATAGTTGCACTCTGTGCTAGAGAGCTTCCTGCTAGAAAAATAAATTGGATGATCAATGTCTCCTTCAACCGGTTGTGCTAAGACATCCCCAAGAGCTATTCCTGATGCATCCACATGCACATAAAATACCTTAGCCAAATTTTGAAATATTAGGATAGGTGTAGTGACCATCCTTTCCTTTAACAACTCAAAGTTGTTCTGACATTCTTCATCCAAGAAAAAGGACACATCCTTCTTTAGCAACTTTTCCATTGGCACAGTGATCAAGGCATACCCCTGAATAAACTTTCTGTAGTAACCTATATGTCCTAAGATGGAGTGCAACTATTTCTCATTGGTGGGGACCACTAAATTGATGATAATCTTGATCTTGGCTGGGTCAACCATCAATGCTTGCTAACGTATGATGTGCCCCAAAAAAATTCCAAAAGGTACGCATAATATACACTTCTTGAAATTCAACGAAATATGGTGCTTCCTATAGGTATCCAACATCAGGCACAAATTCGACACATGTTTCTTTACCAATCTGAATATTGTCCAATCATCAAAATAGACCTCCAGAAACTTATGTATAAATTATTGAATACTACTACAACCATGGGTGAGAAAATGACAGGGTCATTCTTCAATATGAATGGCATGACAGTATACTGGAAGGGGCCCCATTCGGTTACAAAGGTTGTCCTTCTATGGTCTGTAGTTGCGATTCTAATCTGATAGTACCCCAAAAATCCATCAATGAATGAGTACGCTTCTTAACCTCCCACGTTATCCAAGATTTCATCAGAGAATGGCATAGGGAAGGGATCATGTATGCAGGAATCATTCAGCTTGCGCAGGTCTATGGAGATCCTTACCTCTCCTTTGGTTTTCTTCTCTTGGAATACCATTGGGTTACCCAATCAGAGTATTCCACGAGCTCACTGATACATGTGACCACCATATTGTCTAAATCCTTGAACTTTTGCTTATATTTATGGTTCAGAAAACAGGGTCTCTTCTTGACAAGACGTGCATCCGGCTTCAAGGTGATCTTCATAACACCCAGATCTCCTACAATTCCCTTGAGCTCAGAGAAATTCATAGGAAATAGATCCTAATATTTGGTCAGAAACTCTGCAATCTTTCTAACAGTATCATCGTCCCAATAATCCACAATTTTTTTCCAACTTGGGATGCTCCTCTGTCCCAATGTTGACTTCCTTCAACTTTAATGGTTTGGTAATGTCCACTGTCGGCAATGAGGGTCCTGTGACTGCACATTCTCCTTCAGATTCTGGGAGTGTGATATTCCTAGAATCTTTTTCATTGTCCTCTACTGACAAATTCTTACAATTGAAAATATCTTTCAGCTACGCATCCCATGCTGGCGCAACATATTCCTTCCGTGGGAAAGACTCATAAAATACAAGAGCATCTATATCCTTCAGGGCTTCATCCAATTTCTTTGTCCCTCCAACTAAGTCAAATTTCATCATGAAATCCTCTGTCATTGTATCCCAGTGGCGTGTACATTTCTGAAGCTCCATGTATAAATGCCAAGTGTTGGGGACCAGACCTAATGAATAAATAAAAATATGGACCCACTCATTCTAGGTCCTTTCATGTCGTACCTCCATCCACATAGCCAAGTGTTTGCACGGATCCCCACGACTAGAAAATAGCTCCATAGGTGGGCTGACTGGAGGTTGAAAGCAGAGGATCATCATTTTTCAAAATTCCTCCCAGTCCTGGAAATCCCCCTTGTGTGTTTCCCACCAACACGCAGGGTTGCGTGCATAGCCAAGTCAAGAGCCCATAATCTCCATTCCTCATGGACATCTTTTTCCAATGCTTTAAGAAATTCCTTAACACTAACAGAACCATCAAAGTAAGGAAATTTTCTTACCTCTGAGGGGATGCACTGGAAGCTCTTTTTGATCTTGAGGCAGCGCAACGCGGATACGTCATGTAACCAATTCTGCCAATTTTCCATCTCACAATCTGAATCTAAGAAACACAAGCTATTATTTCCCCAATTTAACATGCCATCAGTTGTAGGGTTGATTCAATCATCATCCTGTGCAGTCAGTTTGTAAATATGGTTAGCATCCTCCTCATCGTGATGGCTCTGTATATCATTAGCCTTTTGCAGGGTCCAGAGGGACCATTACCCGCTTACCATCATTCTCAAAGACCATGCTCCTTTTCAGGTTGATGATACCTCCCATGTCAATAGCCCAATCTAGTCCTAATAGCGCTTGGTAAGGGTTCGCATCATCCACATTCTAGATTACTTCGAAATCTGCATACACTTTAACTCCCGCAATGTCTACCACAACCTTAGGCATCCTTCCCAATGGAATGATATTTTGTTGGTTAGCCATATGTAGTTAAATTGTGGGCCACTCCAATTTGGGTTCTCCCATCCTCTACCAGGTTTTTTGGGGTAGGACATTGGCATCAGATCCCAAATCCAAGATGACTTGATCCATTTCATACTCTCCAATCTGCACAGTCATACGCATCTCCCGACTAGTCCTCTTCTTGTTCTTATAAATCTTTTTCACAACCTTAATCTCCATTCGTGGGGATTCCTTTTCTACACAATTGTCTATCAATGTTTGGAGATTCTCTACCACCTTCTTGTTATACAGTAAATTCATACAGGCTTGAAGGAATGGTTTGAATTCTTCGTTGACTCTTGGATCCATGGTAGCTTTTGATGTTGACGCTCCCTCCATAAAAAAATATCTCCTAGCCTCTATAAATATTTCCTTCTTCTTTTTCAAGTTTAGGCCTTCTTGTTAGATGCCTTTTTGATCCAGGACTTTGCAATAGCTTGCTCTACAAGTCCTCCAGTGGTCGTAGCACTGTGCGTTATTGCATTTACGCGAGGGCCATCATCGTGTTGCTCAATTTTACCATTTACACATTCTTCGTAGGTGTATGCTACATTTCCTGCATCTTAGCTATCAGAATGGGGAAATCTTCAATTCCATGATAAAAATGCCTACATTACTTACAAGGCTTCCATGCAGGGTTTGGGCAATCGTGTGTGTAATGTTCTGGATCTCCATAGTTATAGTAGTTTAATTGCCCTCTTCCTCAACCTACGCCTCCACCTCTCCCCCCTCCCCTTCCTCTTGCCGGGGATCCTCCATGTCTAGAGGGAGATGCTGGTGAAGAGGTTTCAACTTGCACTCTGTACAAGTTTTCATTGTCTATCATCAGCTCATACGTTTAACCATGTTGTTCATCGTGACCAACCGATGAATAGAATCTGCAATATTGCTACTTCAATTTTTCCACATAGGCTCCCAGCCGCGGGCAGTGGTTAGCATCATAGTGGTCAGTATCAATGCACCATAGGGTGGGGTTGCTAAGCCTCGCAACCTCTCTAGGGCATAACAGATTTGGTTTTCCAGCGCGTAGTTAATCCATAAACACAGGGAACTAATCTTTGATGTGGCATGCTCCTTTACAATGAATGCACCAAACATCTACGCCAAACTCTTTAATCTTGTCTCTTCATAGGTTATGTATCTCTAAATACATAGCTTCCATATAACTTTGAATTTTCACAGTCCCAAGGGGAATATCTTCTCTAGGCGTAGCCTCCAATTTCATAGTGATTTCCAGTGCTTCAGTATGAGTAGAAATATTCTGTTGACCCATAGGACCGTGTAGATGGGGTAACAAGATGGCGATGAACCACTCCTTATGTTGGTCATCATCATAAACAAATCCTCCATCACTAATAGTTTGCTTCAGTCGCTGATCGGCTTCCCAAACTAATTATTTTTCTCCTTGCTTGAAATATTTTAGCTCTACCACTGACTGTGCATAGGACTTCAGCTTTTTGAACTACTACTTCAGTTCCTTCTTGATACTAGTGAGATTAGGAGAGGCATTTTTCCTAAGATATCCCATAAACTAGTCTAGTGCACGACCTTTAAAAGCCATGGCCAACTGTTCTCTTTTCACAACTCAATATTAACATTCTGCGCAGTCCATACTACATCAGCTACGAACCCGAACCGATCTATGTCCTCATCCCCCACACCCCTAAAGGTGGGTAGCTTCATGTGTGCAGCCATATCGTCTACAGGTGGGGGTGGCAGCAGGGTAGGAGATGTCTCAGTCCTACATGAATTCGAGTATGGCATAGCAAGAGGGCTACCTGCAGCATGTGTAGCCTCAATTTCTTCTAGATCTGGTGAATCCCTCAGAGGGTTGTATGCAGATATTTCCCCTCTATGATTGTTTCGATAATACTTCCTGTTGCACGTGGTGCTTTCAATATTTTCGTAATTCATTCACTTAGTGTGGCTACACAGAACACCCTTTTTTCTCAATAGAATCATAATCAGCAAGGGAAATTTTCACAATAATTTACCTCTCAAACCCTTGAAAAATATTCTTCCAGCTTCAGAGTACAACACAAACTGATTTACTATAAATTCCATCACAAATCCACCCAAGATACTATCAACCTAGTGATCTACGGTTCGACTGATTTTGTTGTCAGTCTTTTCCAATTTTCGAATCAATTCAGGGGTCCACTGCGTAACCCTATCGCCCTTCCAATAGGTTTGTAACTCCTCTAATATTGACAACCAATCTTGCAACTTGTACGCAAAGGTCATGAAGAATATCTCGTGCAACATAACCATTTGTTGGCTTGAGGGGTTTTGACCGAGGTTCAAATTTTAGGTTAACCAAGAAACCCTTGTACTATTGGCCCTTTCGGCAATGACCTACTTGCGTAAGTCAAGGTATCACCCGAAGTAGTATGGGAGGGTGCTAGAACCAGGTTTCCACACCCTAAGAGAGATAATTTAATTATGTGGGTACCTTTATATTTTGAAAAGGTTTGCGCAGAGAAAGCTCTAACCAGAAACCCCTAGCAATATAACTTAATAGAATGCCTTGTGCTCAGCCCGTAACTCATAAGATAATCAATTAACAAATAGAATTGTAACCTAATGGCACCATATCTATGCATTCATTGTTCTTTTAAGCATCTAATATATATGTGAAACCGATCTACTAACAATATTCAATAGCATAGAAATAACATGGAAATAACAAGCATCGCAACTCATAACATATCACAGAGACATTTAATATCAGCAAAATGTCCTTCTATTCATTAATAGTTCAGGTTCCTCTTACAGATTCTTTCACATATCGGCACACACATAGCCAATAGGGTCCACACACAGTAAGACTTACGGTCTCCATGCACACAGCCAGCAGGAGCCTTTACCTAGACAAAGTCACACAAAGACCTTAGAGTAGATCTATCATTAACAATGTACCATAAACTTAACTTAAAAAACAACCTTCCTCAACTCATCCTAGACTCTTATTTATACTTTTAGCCTGTGCTATACTAGGGTCTGTAAAATGTGGTTTGCGACCCCTAGATATACCCTTTTTTCCCATTGCAATGCATGAGGGACTTTGACCTACCCCAAAGCCCCTTAACTTGTGTTGCGCACAACTAAAATACTCAAAATATTCCAAAAATATATCCAAAAATTGCATTCAGGGGGCCCTACTCCAAAAGTTAGAATTGATTTCAACCAAGCTTGCATCGATTTGTGTGATGTCAAGCTCAGGGGGAGTCATATGGTTGATGTAGTCTCTTGTAGAGTCTCATCATAGTAACAAGCTTATTAAAGAAGCCATAATATCATGACTATGATGGTGGGAGTCCCAGACTTTGGAGGAAATTATGCCTAAATAGATTAGATCAAATGGTCTTGGAAGTGACATAGTTGGATAGTGATTGGAAAGATATTTTCAATGATATATTGAAGTCTAAAAATGGCCCCCTAAATCAAAAGTTATTTCCAGTCAAAGTAAGGATCCCCATGGTCAAAGTTGCAGTGCCTAGAAGCCGCCCTGAACCTTATTAAATATATGACCTAGATAGTTTGGATATGGGATAGAAATAACAATGCTCAAAATAAAAATAAAACCTATTAAATAAGTGATCCAGATAGTTTTTAACTAGGATAGTGGGGAAAATTCTCGAATGGTCAGAATTTGGGAATCCTAGAACTTTATTAAAAAATGGCATGAGATAACATGGATTCAAGATAGCATGGAGCAACAATTGATAGACCATCCATTGATGGAACCTATAATAGATATCTCCCGGAAGGTTGGAAGTGTCATGAAGGTAAATCCCCTCTGCGGACAGAGGTGATCCCTCTAGCCCTGAAGTGGGTCTAGCAACAAGGGAAGAAGCTAGACTTTTGGACTCCTAGGTTATCAATGAAAACGAGTTAGGATATATGGCCTACCTTGGTCCAATGCTTTTGTTGTAATTTGCAGTAGTGATCTGTTGATATTTGTCTTCACGCATCATAGTCATTCAGTGATAATGTCTGTGTACATGCATAAGGATCAAGTGAATTGTGACAACATATGACAACATACTTTCGTTTACAGCTATTCGATTGGTCAAGGAGAATCAAACATTTTGCATATGATCGAACACAAAATTGGAACCAAAAAACTAGTCATGTATTAATAAGTAGAGAGAAGAATTTTACAACCTTAATGCCTTCATGTTGTAGCCTCCTTTGACGGGTGCATTCAAGCATGTCTCAAGAATTTGTTCGGGTTCATACTGGGTGAGGCAATGGGCCTAAAATCTCTCTCAACAATGGACTCCTCTCTACCTTATTATTCACATTAGCTATAGTAGGGATTGTTCAGCTAGTTGAAACCATGTGAGAAGGATGCATTTATAAGAGAGGAGGGGGTGGTTTGGGATCCCTCATAAGGTGGAAGAGAGGTCCTATCCCTTTGGGGAGTTACACAGATGTAGGAAACAAGAAACCAAAGGGAGGATTTCAACATTATTCAGTCGAACAAACCATGATGACTCCGCTCATGAAGTAGTTAGGAATGGAAAATTTGCTTCTATATTTAAAAAACATTCCAAAAATATCTCGGCATGGGTAAGACACTGAGACAGAGCACCAATGGGTGCAGGGTCTACTGTTAATTTCCCTGTTGGTGTGGGGACATAATTTCCTACTAGTGTCGACCCAAAAACACATGTTGTGGAGAGTTTTCTTGAGGAGTGATCAACAAAGGAGACGTTCATGACATGCCAAGGGATGCAATGACAATATTTAAAAGATATGAAAATACACAAAAGTCCCTAAAATGGTCCTCCAATGTGCGAGATGGGGATTGCAGGGATGGTGAAAAAATACTGTGTAACAGATGCCCCCTAAAGCATGAGGTCCGAGAGAGAGGGAGGGGTGAAATGCTTTACGAGAACATGCCCAAACCAAATGCCTTCATCGAAAGACCTACAAGAATCAAGTAGAACTGATATCTCTGACACATGAACATGTGGCATGGGCACAACCATCACTAATAGAGTACATATAAAAATATGATCTGAGGTATGGATGCATCCATCCAGCAAGAAGGATAAATAAATGGACTTAGGTATGTTTGCAGCCATCCAATCAGAAGAGTCATGTGTATAGTCATGATAAACCATATTGTCTCGCAGCCTGGATTTTATCGGAAAAAATCCAAGGTCTTGTGCTCCATCTTGACCCGAACCAGTAAAAATTCAAGCATGTGAATGAGTGATTTGAAGTCGAAGATGTGATAAAGTCACATGATTACCAGCCAATGATGAAAGTTGTTAACAAGCGTGAGAGAAACCACCAATAATGACAATGGCTCTCAAGTTACAACTAGTAGTCGAACACCCGCGAAATCACTCGATCAAAGGCTAATGATGAGGACCTGTCATTGAATGGAAAGAAATTTCCATTGAGGCATGCAAGCTCTAAGTTACTCGAAGGGAGTCTCTAGATCAGCTTCCCGAATAATGATATGAAGTCGACAGGAAGTGACTTGGTCAAAGGAGGACCATAATGTTTCCCACATCATTGACATGAGACAGAGGAACAAGATGACAGCGAATCAGGACAAAACAGAGGATCAGAGGTTGAAAACTATAGAAGGAAACTTCTCTTGAACATATTGGTGACACGACTCCAGAATTTGGTAGTATTTGACATCAATGGATCTGAGGTCATGATGACATGGAAAAGAGAAGATGAAAGGTAAAAACAGATAACTCAAACCCATGGAGGCAAAGATGACGAAATGGGATGTCTCCTACCCGATACATATTGCAGATAAGTGTCATGTTTGAGAGCGACATACTGTTGACATGACTAAAAAAACTAGCTCTATTTTCCCCCACCATTTCCAGTGAGTAGCCCAAGTATTTTTGGAAACAAGATTGAAGGGGATAGCATATTCTTTCCATATAAGTTTTTCCTTCAGACAAATCCATCCTAGTACATTTCACGAGCCCTAGGAAGGAGGAACTTGGGTAACGATTTCCGACTTAATGTAAGCTTTAATGCGTCTAACAAAGGAAGAACTCGGCATATTTTCATGTTTAGAGAGTTTAAAAAGAAGCGGAAAAGAAAACTCTAGTAGGTCCCTTTTCGTAGGTAGTCTCACAGATCCGAAAAGGTAGAAAAAAATATCTGAGAGAACCTCTTACTCACGATAGGCTAAGGTATTCAATTTTCGTAAGTAATCCATCCCAGCCCGAAAAAGGGGTAAATGTATACTGGGTAGATGTCATTTCGCAGCCTTTAATGAGTTCAAAATGACAAGAATCTTGGCAATCTATTCAATTTTTGAGAGTCAGAAAAGAGATGAAAGATGACTCCAGGTGGTGACATTTTCATGTTTTTATCGAGTTTGAAAAAGTAATAAAATACAACTCGTCACTTCATTTCCATCATGTTGAGGACCTGCTGTTGCACAAGAAATGAACGTAAAACCCATTTTTTGAGATAAAATATAATAATCGAAAAATATGCTCAAAAACCTAATTAGGGTTTTGAAAAGTTTATAAAATGCCAAAATAGGTGAAAATAAATTACTTTTCACTTTTTACCTCTTGTGAGCAATTTTACCCTTTTTCACTATGATTTTGTGGTGCTGACATTAGACAATATAGAAGACCAATCGTCAATCTGTCTCTTCCAAGTGAGAGTTCATATCCTTACCGCATTTTTCTTTATTTTTCATTGCCTACATTTCATTTTTCACATTTGTAGGGGATTTTGGTTCAATTTAGGGCATGGTGGTCGGTGCAGGTTCCGGTCATGGACTCGCGCCAACCCGCCTTGAATTCAAACAAGGGCGTGCCACCTGGTGCAACTATTTTTAAAATAGTCACGCCAACTGCGACTGTGAATTTTTCATAAAAATTCAACTAACAACCCATTTTAAACCATGCAATAGTCAATAATTTAAGTATTGATGGCCCCATTGATGATTTTTCAGGTGTGAAAAATAAAAATGGTGATCGAATGGAAGAAAGAGAACACGGAGATGAATATGAGGAAGCCATGGGCAATGTAAGATGCATTGATTCTCTGAGGGACTGCGGGCTTCTAAAATTATTCATGGCGCCATGTCTCCGAGCTCAACCAGAGTTGTTACAATACCTGATCAGTGTATGTGACATTGATCTGGAAAGATTCGTAATTCACGATTAGGAGCTATAGATTGAGGTCTCTAACGTATACTCCATAATTGGATTATCACGAAGCGGGGACATACCAGTCTTGACCGGTACCCGGCCCACAATGGAAAACATCAGCATGGTCATAGACAGGGTGTGCCAAGGGGCAAGGAAAGGATCAAAGAGTGGGAAAGTGGATATTCAAACCATTCCCGATTTGGCACTAAAAGTAGTGTTACACACCATCACGTGAGCTGCTAGATCTCAAGCTCCGCATGAAGCCACAAAAACAAAACTATTACTTGTTGTAGATTGTATGGCCCCAACAATTTATAACTGGGTAGAGGCAGTAACAATGAATATGAAACTCAAATTTACAAAATTCAAGAACAACAAGCTGAAACAGTTTGGCTATGGATCCATCTTGGTACCATTCATCCTAGAATGGTTACCAATCTTTCAATGTCTGGAAGTAATATTTCCTACACCACCAGCCCAAGAGCCATGGATGGTCCATTAGGAAACTTTGATGCCTAGATTAAGGTGTGGTCAATAGATGTCCTGGAAACTGGAATTCTTTGACTAGCTCTGTCAACAATTGATTGTCGTGGAGGATTGGCCCTATTCTGGCACAGACTTTAGAAGTGATCTGGATCTACCACTCGCAACAGGAAAGGATTGGGATAAAGCATTGGGTAAGACTCATTTTTTTTATTTTGATGAGTATTATGATTTCTTTTTTTATTATATATGTTCTATTGTTAATCCATGTATTTGCATATGTTAGCCCAGAAAGACCTGCAGGAATGTCTCCAATAGCACAGAGGGTTCCTCATGATTTTGATGCATCACCTCATGGTGAGGGAAGTGAGGAGGAGGAAATCGAACGCAACCTGGAGGGACTCACTTTGATATTTGACAATGTTCCTCGCGCATACTAGAGGCACACTGCGGAGGTGTCCAACTGTGTTCACTACTTATTGACGCAACTTTTACGTGTAGTGACATGCTACCACGAGCATCATGCTGATTAGATGCCTAGGATTTTATTTCAACATATTTTTTGAGAGACGTGATGTCTCAGGAAGTAACCAAAACATACATATTTTTTGAACTTATGATGCACATGGATGAATCTTATTATGTGATGATGATGTTTTAAAAATTACGCAAATGTCTATCTAATACAATGTTGGCTACTGTATCATTTAACGCATTCATTCGTCTAGGAATATGCTAATATGTGATGTAATCAAAATTCCTTTCTAATAAACGAACAAGAAAATACAACCTTAAGATTTGAGGATTTCTAACAGAATAATGCCCATTAAGCTGAAGAATAACAAGCTGAGAGTCTAGGTTAACAACTAATGCAAAAATGTCAAGAGAAATGGCCTCAATTAAGGGTTCAATGACGACACTATATTCAACAAAATTATTTGTGGTTCTTCCTAGACAAATACCTTGAAGGTCAATGAACTCACCATCAGGATTATAAATAACCCAGGCTGCGGAAGACAGGTTTCGGGCACTGCGGGAGGCACCATCCGTGAAACCAAAATAAGGAGTGAAAAACATCTACACATTAAGCAACAACATAATAAGTAGGAAAAACTGCTCGCAAAGCACACCAAGCCAAAAAAATATACAAAAATGAAAAAGCACCTATGCATAAGATAACATGCACGAGGAAATCATGCATAGTATTTTTTGAGATAAATCCCATTTATGGGTTGATCCAAAGGATAAAATTCATAATCAATTAGCTCATAAGCCCTGTTCTGCAAAATGTGCTTAATGATATAGGGCCCATGCCACATGGGTTCGAATTTTCCTGCCCCTAGCTTGTCATGAGCTTCGTCATACAAGAGGACAAGGTCTCCTTCTACAAAGGAACGAGGGGAAACCGACTGATCAAAATTAGCTTTGACCCACTTTTTCTATGCTTCTATGACAAGAGTAACAAAGCAGTGAGTTTCATCAAGCCCCTCTAAATAGAGAAGACACTCTTCTTCTGGCGAAGTATTAGGCACCAGTTCAATAGCTATCTCGAGAGAATGGATTTCACATTCAATCGGAAGGGTAGCTTCCAGACCATAAACAATATGGAATGGAGTGAATTTGTTCGCATCCTTCACTGAGGTTTGGTAAGCCTAAAGAGTTGAAAACAACACGATATGCCAGTTTGATTTGTGCATCCCAATCATACGTTGAAGCATAGTGACTAAAACCTCGTTCACAGCTTCAACCTAGCCATTGGCCTGAGGGTAGTACAGTGTTGAGCAGTTGTGATGCAGGCCCAACTTGGAATTCAACTCAGCCATCATGTAATGATGAAAATGAGAACCATGATCAGTAACAGTGGCTTGAGGGACACCAAACCTGGTAATGACATGATTGAATAGGAATTGTGAAATTTTCTTACCATTAGTTATAAGTGTAGGCATTACTTCGGCCTATTTAGTCAAGTAGTCTACAGCTACGACAATATAATCATGCCCCCTAGCCGAGTGAGGGTTACACATCATAAAATCGTTGCCCCACTTCTCAAAGGGACCAATGGTAATGAAAAGATGGAGGTGAGCAGGTGGCGTGGGCATATTGCGCTGAAAAGTCTGGCAATCATGACACTTGCAGACAGCAAGAATGCAGTCTTTAAATATAGTAGGCCAGAAGTATCTAGCACGAAGAATCTTCAATGCAGTAGCATATCCAGAAATGTGACTGCCACAGGCTATAGAGTGGCAATCATTGAGAAATTTTTTAGCCTCCTCGAGAGTTAAACATCGGCGAAGAACAGAATCATCTCTGATGCGGTAGAGGGTATCTCTGACTATGTGATAAGGTCGCGAATGATGGCGGATGCGTCGAAATTCATCCTTCATCAACTTAGATCACAAGGTATAAGTCTAAAGATATGCGATGATATCATCGTACCAAGGATCAAGGGTGCTAATGAGAAAAAGGGTGTCGTTCGGAATGCGTTCCTCAGAACTAGATGGAACAGAATCAGAAGGGAGAGAGAAAATCAAATCGGCAAAAACTAATGATTTCTTCAATTTGGTGGTAGTAAACTCCAAATCAAACTATTGGAGGATAACAATCCACTTTGAGTATTTTCCCCCCAGAAATTGATGAGTCAATTTGTAGGTCATAGGGTTGCAATCAGAAATCACGGTTACTGTGCACAGCAGAATGTAATGGTAAAAATGTTGGATGTCTTGAAAAGCAGCCAATGCCAATTTCTTGACATGTGCATAACATGTTTCAGTATCGA
This sequence comes from Pinus albicaulis, assembly GCA_034641835.2. NCBI lineage: Eukaryota > Viridiplantae > Streptophyta > Pinopsida > Pinales > Pinaceae > Pinus > Pinus albicaulis. The sequence goes on along the minus strand of CM076584.1, from coordinate 323,959,114 downwards.
GAAGATTGCGGCTCAAATAATAAATGACATGCTCATCACCATCATCGTCATCTTGCTCCAGAACCATGGCAATAGTGCTAAATGAGACGACCAAATAGAGGGAGTAGTCATGATGATAATTGGGAGAACACAAAAAAGGAGCATTGATAAGCAATGTCTTCAGTGCATCGAAGGATTTTTGGGCGATCTCATCCCAAAGGAATGGGATGCCTTGCTTAATTAATCGCATGAAGCCTTTGGCCACTTTAGCATAGTTCAGTATAAAACGGTGCAAGAAATTAGCTTTCCCTTGTAGACTCTGCAGCTGATGTAAAGAGGAATGGGAGAGGAGATTGAAAGTAGCTTCGACTTTGAGGGGATCGAGGTGAATTCCGTCTTTAGATATGATCCCTAAGAGTCTACCAAAATCAACGTAGAAGATGCATTTATGTGGATTGAGCCGAATGTTATAGCATCGACAACGAAGAAATATTTGATGGAGATGGTCTGGGTGGTCTTTACAGTTAGCAGAATGAGTTAGAAGGTCATCTAGATAACTTTGAACAAATCGCTTGATATCATGGAAATCGTATGACATTGCTCTTTGAAATGTAGCCCCAACATTATTAAGACTAAAAGGGAGCTTCTTATAGGAGAAGGTACCCCAAGGATAGTTAAAGGCAGTCTTGTGTTGATCTACAGGAAGAATATTGATCTAGTTGTACCCAGAAAACCCATCCATAAGGGAAAATATCTCACTCCCAACACATTCATCGATGATCTGGTCTATGAAGGAGTGGGATAGTTATCCTTAGGGCAAGCACAGTTGATATCATGGTAATCTACACGGACATGAACAATACCCTACTTTTTATCCACAGGAATGATATTAGAGACCGATTCTATCAAGGGAATCAGATAAATGAAGCCAGCTTTAAGAATTTTTTGAACTTCTCCCTTAATGGCGGTTGTTTTCTAAGGTGCACAAGACAAAGATGCTGGCAAACAGGCTTCATACCAGGATGAGTAGGAATCTCATGCACAACTATACTTAGATTGATGTCAGGCATTTCTTCGTAAGACCAAGCGAAAACTTCATGAAACTCATGGAAGAGACTAGTATAGACCTCGATCTCATCAAGAGAACAGGTCACCCCAATGTGGATGTTCTCGAAAACTCCCAGCTTGATGGAGATGTCGATAGCCATCGTTTTTGTAATGTTTCCCAAATTACCTTAGACAAAGACTTCATGTGTCAGGATGGCCATTTGAAGTGGATGAGAAGGAGCTCGAGAAGCGAAATTCTTCAGACAAGTAGACAAGACCTCAAGGCCAGGCATGAAAGAGGAACGATGATGACTATCGTCCCAAGGAGTATCCTCTAGAGACATAGTTTCCATGACGACCTCATCAGTGGGAAACATCTCATTTAAGGGGATTGAGAATACGTGTCAAGAGACACACTCAAAGGAGTATGATCAATGGGAGGAGGAGCCGATGCCGAAATAAGTTCACAATAATCAATTTCTATTGGGTTTAATGACATCGATTCACCGAACAAATCAATCTGCTTGGGTGAAGGAATCCACGAATCAGAAGATCTGGAGATCATGTTATCCTGGGCATTGTTGGGTGGAGGAAGAGAAAAAAAACCCACGAGGGCAGGATCTTTGAAAAGACCCGATCCTATGCTCTCATAAGGCATAGGAATACGATCTACATATGGGACATTTCTCTCAGAAGACGAAGAAGTAAAAAGGTCAACTCATCGGTAGTGATGATATTTCCTTCATGCAGAATTCAAAGAACATGAAAGAGAGTGGATGGGATGCACAACATGGCATGAGTCCAACTGCGACCGAGGATAATATTGTAATTGAGTTTGGAGTTAACGACTTCAACCTCAACGTTAATCGTTTTCCCTTCTAAAGTAATAGGTAAACTAGCGAGAACACCAAGATGGTGAGATTATCTTCTGTCAAAAGCTTCTAAAGCGTTTGGAGATTTAGTGAGGGTTGGAGAACCAATGGCTTTCCAACAAGTGAAAGACATGACGAACATAGATGCACCCTCGTCCACAACGGCTCGGTGGATATTCTTTCCATTAATCCCAACTTGAATGATCAGTGCAAGCTGGTGAGGGAAACATGGGACGAAATTTTCCAAATAAAAAGTGATAAGGCTAGAATCAGCGAGATCAATCCATCTGATGGAAGATAACAAAGCCTTCCATTGCAATGGACAAATCTAAAGCACTTCTAATGTAGACATAGCAGATGGAGCCTGAGCCAAATCTTCAACAATAATTTAATGCTAGGCGGCACAAGCATTGGGATTGTAGGAAGAATTTCAGAGTACAACTTTAGAAGGTGGCGGTAAAATGGGCTCAGTACTGGGCCTTTAGATATGAAGAGGGCCAGAAGCAAGTGGGGGAGGAGGGCCATCAAATATTTCCTTCCCTACTACCTGACGTGGTTCGGTATAATTTTTCGATTGAGTAGCAATAGAGACGAATGTAGTACCGTTCATCATGCAAACCTATGAGTCAAATGGGGCAGAGGACTGAGGTTGCCCCACCAACTGAATTTGTTGTGATGGGAATGGTTCTTTAAGAATAACTGGAGTGCCTGGGGTGCCTTTGATCAGTCGACTTACTTTGGCCTGTCATGGACAGTCCTTGGTATAGTTCTCATCATCACAAATTATACAAGGGTACTTCAGTTTACGTTTCGAACCATCATTAGCATTCTGTTTCAAAGAATCCTATTTTGGGGTATCAGCTTTGGCCTTAACTTTACCCTTCTTCTTACCCTTGGAATTTTTATCTGCCAGATTGGACTGGATGTCATTCACTTCCACAGTTTTACCAGAATTCAGAGGTGGCTGAGAAGCAGTATCAGTGGAAGGAGTAGATTTTTGCTTCATAGTATTTGGAGAAGACTTCAAAGAAGTCTGGGACACATAACCAATAATACCATCGATAGATGATGTCGTCGGTGCTTTAGTAGCTCCATGTTGCAGAGCATCATGCAAGAGTTCATACAATGTACTGGACTGAGAATACACATGATCAAGTTATTGTGCATGCGCAATGGCTTGTTCCTTGGTAACGTATGCCCCCATAGCAATGTCCTTAGCAATCGGACCGAAAAAAGAGGTAGTGAAACAATTAGTTAGACGTTGATCAGGAATAACAAACTTGATCAAACAACGATGCCACCTCCATTCATGAATATGATAAGGGATATGAGTAGCTCGATCTTCTTTCAAGGATGTGAGAAGGTGCGTCCCAGTTTCATAGAAAACTGGTAACTGGAAGTGGGTGAGAAATGCCATAGAAAGAGAGTTGAAATATTGGAAAATTTCATGTGAGAGTTCAATGTACCACTTTTCAATGGCACCAGTGAGAGTCCTTTGGAGAAGACGTAACCGAATTGAATCATCAACCCAAGAGTTAGAGGAGCACCAAAGATGATATGTCATAACATGCACTTGTGGGTCTTCTCCTGACTTGGTATCAAATTTGGAACAATCGCCAGGGATTTTGGTTAGAATTGGAGGCCAATATGGATTATGAAGGATCGAATCATTGGTCAACTTCGACACATCAGGAAGTTCCAGCTTAGTGAGAAAAGGTATTGCAGATTGAAAGGAATTGCAGGACTTTGATAAAGACTAGTATTTGGATTCCAACCAGGTTGGGAGAAATTATACCCCCATATGTTCTGTCCCAGAGGATTTTGTCCATAGGGGTTATAAGCCTGATAATTCTACCCATAGACCAGTTTAGGACCAAGATATTGATTCTGAGCATACCACTGAGGTACTATCTGAGCAACATATGGATTTTGTTGCGGAATGTAAGCAATGGCTTATATACCACTTGATATTGACTTTGAGGAATATATGCAGTGTCTTGGGGTGCACTTTTCATTACCTGAGATTGACCTTGAGGAATGTAAGCAGTGCCCTGAGACTGCATGGGTTGTCCCTGGGGTGTAGATTGACCCAGATGTTGCAGTTGAATAGGCTTTCCTTGCGGTGTAGGTTGGCCTGACTGCTGAGAGCCACTAGGTTTCCCTTGTGCAAGAGGTTGGCCCGATGTTTGGAATGATCTAGGTTGCCCCTAAAGACCAAGTTGAACCAGCTGAGCTACGGAGGTTTTACCTTTTTGTACAAAATTTGGGCCTTGTTGAATGTAGGGCTGGTACTACTACACAAAAGGTTGTCCCTGTGATGGATAAATTTTCCCCTGATGAATATAAGATACTCCCTGTTGAACATAAGGTTGACCATGAGGACTGTAGGGTTGTCCTTTTTGGACCAAAGGTTGTCCTTGAAATGGTTGTCCTTGTGGACCATAAGGTTTTCCTATGGACCATAGGGTTGTTGATCAGGAGATCATGTCCATTGCTAAAAAATGCTCAAAAATGAAAGTGCTTAGAAGTGGTTGCAACCTAAGCAACCAAAAAGGTCTCGTCGCTACGATTCTGGTGCTGTGAATGGTTCAAAAAACAGAGGTTGTATGTAGAAATTATTAAGGTTTGAAAATGCCCAGCAAACTCCAAAAATGGACCTTTGACTTAGTTTGACTTATGAAAAATTTATAAAAAAAATATAAGTTCAAAAATGATTTTTTCATATAGTTTATTTGGCCAATCATTGAGTGCCACGTGGCCTTCCCAGAGGTTGCCACATGGCCCCAGGCCGAGGAGAAATTGGTATGGAAAAAATTGTTTGAGTCTAAGGGATTCAAACCCAAGACCCAATTCCACGTGCAAAGAGGCCTGAACGACCCGCCTACATTCAAGTTTTTAACAATTAATGTTTACAGTTTGTATTTGAGTTTTAAACATTTCATAGGGGAAAAGGGTTAAGGGCTAGCCCCGACTGTTCATGACCAGGGCTCTAAACCATGGCCTTAAAGGCCTTAACCTGCGGGATATAAACAATTGGACAATGGTTTCATGTGACCAGCACATTAAAACATTTAATGCAGGGGTTAGAGATGGATGAACATATGATTTCAAAGGTGGTTTCGGTGGAGGTCGCATGTGACCCCGCCACTCAAACAGTTAATGCAAATGTTAATGGTTTCAACAGTTTTGGAGCACGCCAACATTTTTGGCGGGAACTCCTATTTTGAAGGAGTTAACTGGAGTTCCTCCAGTTTTGGGGGAGGTTTTCAAGGGACATTGGGAAAATTATTTTTTTGGCCATAAATCTTTCGATCTTCAACCAATTTTGATGCATGGATATTCAATTTGTGGTATTCTAGACATTTTGAACACATTGGAATAGGTTTCAAATCCATCAGAGGTCATCTTCAGTAGGTTTAGCTTCGGTAAAGATTAAGGAGCCACTAGGGCCAGTAGGGTGTGGGCAGTGTATTGGGTTTCCTTTGTTTGTTTTCTACAAATAAATAGTCATATCTAGCTAATTCATGCATTATGAAGTTATTTTTACAGTGAGCATAGCCTATTCAGGATTTATTTCACATATACTTACCATTTTTTAGCAATAAGATATGAGGGACATGCCACTGGGAGCTGGACCAGCAGATGTAGCCCAGGAGGGGTGAACTGCTTCATCAAATTTGCTGAGTATTGTGCTATGTGATGTTTATTTTTCTGTTATTTATTATTGTACAATGTTATACAAGTAAAATACATGCTTTAACCTCACACAGAATTTTTTGTAACTAAGCTAAAACCATTTGTTTAACCTGAAAACTTTAGAAAACCTTATGCACACATTTTAATTACTGTTTGGATACTTAGCACAACAAAACTAATACATTCCATTCAAAACATTTGTCCCTGTTGGATCGAAGGTTATCCCTATAAGAGTTGTCCTTATTGACCATAGGGTTGTCCTGGTAGGTACGTGAACTGATTGGGGTCAATCAGATGCAAATAAACGAGATTTAAGTACTCTTCATAATGATGTGGAGGATTAACAGTAGCTTGTGGCTAATGAGAACCCTGAGGGGTGTAATTCTACTGCTGAATGTCAAACATGTACTGATTGAACATCAAACCTTCAGGAATAGAAGTAGAAGTGATGGGCGCACTACCAGTAGGTTGGATTCCTGAAATGTGAGCTTGTGATCCACTCACGATAGGCCTAACAGGTATCGTGGGATCGATAAAAATTGACCTACGAATAGTAGAAGACGATGACAATGACTGAGTTGTACTAACAGCCAGTGCGGATGAGGTGACACAGACAGTGGGACAGACTTGTACAGACATAACAATTGTCGATGTCATGGGTGATGTCCCCGATATAGTGACAAACGAGATTCCTGAGGGAGTCGATGTACCGGACCATGTCGGGTTCTGATATAATGATGCAAAACCAGAAATTATCTAACCCAACATATGATAACTAGCTGAGAGAGATAGCGGCTGTGAGGAAGGTTTACCTGAGACATAAAGAAAATTCTCTAGATGGAGTTGATGTTCTCCTGTAGAAATATAAATCTCTTCACTATTGATGGGACTCGAAGAATCCATGTCGGATGATGCCATGGTATCATCGAAAAGGCGATGAGAAATGGCAAGTAAAGTGGTGGCAAGTAAATATGGTTCCGAGGTAAGGGGAGGAAACTCTTCCTCGTTTCCAAAACCAGCCCAAGTGCCCGAAGGTTGCCAATTGGTATCAAATGGCTCCTCAAGAGGAGATAGAGTAGCAAGGGATAAGATACTCGAAATAAGAGCACACCAATAATCAAGAGGCCTAGTAAGCCGGGGTGTCCCCGAAGAAACTTCAGGAGAAGTATCTCCACTAGGAGTTGATGAAACTGGTGGTTCCGCCACCGTGACTTTGTCTCAAAAATAGGAGAGAACCGAGTTGACCAATTCGAGGCTTAAAGACCAAATACTAAGGAATTACTTAAGAACAAGCCAAGAAAATATTTTTAATGGGTGTGTAATCATAGGAAATTGATTTTATGACACTAAAACAAAACTCTTGCTTTTCATATTTTAAGAGTCAAGAAATAGGCAAAAGGCGACTCTAGTCACTTTCAAGTTGAACGAGTGTGAAAGGACAAGTGATCGATGATATTTTCAATTTTAGAGAGTCACGAAAAGACCAAAATGAATACTCAGGAAATCTAAGCAAGAGGGTGTACCAAGTTTCCGTGAACTACAATATACACCTTGGTGATCAAATGAAAGAGAAATGACCAAGGACTTAACGTACATGCAGGCAGTCTCCTCAAATGCTGTGTTCGGTGTATCACGGTTACAGGGCGGCAGAATCAACTTTTTATGGATAAAGGATTGCAACCTATGAGGGTATCCCTTTATATACTCGACGGTATGGGGAGAACAAGTCTGTGCTAGTGTTGTCTAATGCCAGATGGTGAATGACAGCTACTAGGTTTAATGATGCCGGAACACGTCACTAGCGTAGACCTCTAAATGTGTGTGTTAGGTTTCAATGTTTCCTTAGGATGATTGAATTCATTTTAAAGTTTATCTTGAATTAATGTTTCAATTTCAATGCCTTACCAATTGTGATCTCGAATTCTTAATACACAACTAAATGCGAAAAAAAAATCATTCCAATTCGATGAATGCTAGCTAAGAGAGGGATAGTAGATCATAATGAAGCAACAATCAATCAAATACAAAGATAAATTTTCCTAATGCATCTAAGACAACCAAATTAGAAAATGAAAATCTCTTTCCTTATTCACTAAAAGCTACTAATGCAAAAGAACATTTTTATTTCCAAACTAAGAGAAAGAATGCAAATTTTGTCATTTTAGATGAATGAGAAGCGAAAATGCACTACTACACTAAATGACAAAATAGACACTAGTTTTGAGCCATTCGAATGAAATGATCTAAAACAAAGAGATCAATGAAATACATCAAACAAACTCAAAACATAGATGCATTCCTTCAAGTAGAAAGATGGCATTCAAACCAGTTCAGTGAGCAATGTAATCTATGCTCATGGTGACAGATGAAGAGCTAAACGAACATGAAGATGATCATCCAACAACTCAATGACACATAGAATGGAAAGGAAAACTAAAACAATCAGTCAACCAGCTAAAAATATAAAGACGAAACTGAATCAAACTCAACTCAGAAGGTTCAGTGAGGAGGGAGCCGGACAAGCAGCAGAAGGCACCTAGAAACCCTAGGATGACAAACTTCACTGATCAGATAAGGGGTAAATAGCTGAGAATTACGAGACAAGAGAGTCAAAGAAATTTCAATGGACTAACTGAAAGATGAAAATCCAACCCAGAAGCAAGAGAAACTGACAAAACTCAGGAAAAAGGCTAAAATTTTAACCTACAATATTCGGCGCATTTGTCTAGTGATAACCTGTGCCAAACAGAGCATGGCGCGCTTGTGACAAAGGCAACAAGTGCAAATCGGCGCATCTGTTCAAGAAAGAATAGTGTCGAGCTATAAAACTATGGAAAAAAGAAAAAAACCACTAAGCCAAGGTCAGACTTGACACTCTAAGGCTAAATGTGATGGTTGAAAATAGTCAGACAAGCAGAACAAAGCAGAAAAACAATGAAACGACCAAATTCTAACAGAAAAGAAAAATACTAGACGAACAATGAGAGACGACAAACACACTGATCCCCAATATAGTCGCCAACTTTCCATCCAGGTAAATTCCCTCTACAGACAGAGGTGATCCCTCTAGCCCTAGAGTGGGTCTAGTAACAACAGAACAAGTTGGACTTTCAGACTCCTAGCTTATAAATGAAAACGAGTTAGGATAGATGGCCTACCTTGATCCAATGCTTTTGTTGTAGTTTGCAGCAATGATCCGTTGATCTTTGTTTTCACACGTTGGGGTCCTTCAGTGATAATGTCTGCGTACCTACACAAGGATCAAGCGAACGGTGACAGCATATCACAACATACTTTTATTTACAACTATTCGATTGGTCAAGGAGAATCAAACATTTTGCATATGATCAAACACAAAATTGGAACCAAAAAATGAGTCATGTATTAATAAGTAGAGAGAAGAATTTTACAACCTTAATGCCTTGACGTTGCAACCTCCTTCAACGGGTTCATTCAAGCGTGCCTCAGGCGAAGGGGATCGGACTTGGTGAGGCAATGGGCCTAAACTCTCTCTCAACAATGGACTCCTCTCTACCTTATTCTTCCCAAGAGCTATAGTAGGGATTGTTCAACTAGTTGAAACCATGTGAGAAGGATGTATTTATAGGAGAGTACGGGGTGGTTTGGGATCCCTGATAAGGTGGAAGAGAGGTCCTATCCCTTTGGGGAGTTACACAAATGTAGGAAACAAGAAGCCAAACGGATTATTTCAACGTTATTCAATCAAAAAAACCATGATGAATCCGCTCATGAAGTAGTTAGGAATGGAAACTTCACTTCTATATTTAAAAAAATTCCAAAAATATCTCGACGCAAGTAATAAATTGAGGCAGAGCGCCAATGGGCATGGTGTCCAGTGTTAATTTCCCTATCGGTGGGGGCCATAACTACCTACCTACGTCGACCAAGAAACACATGTTGTGGAGAGTCTGCTTGAGGAGTGATCAATAGAGGAGATGTTCTTGACATGCCAAGGGATGCAATGACACTTTTTACAAGATATGAAAATACACATAACTCACTGAAATGGTCCTCCAATGTGCGGGATGGGGATTGCAGGGAGGGTGACAAAATACTGTGTAACAAGAAGCATGGAAGATATTTCCATTGAGAGTCAGGATCTTCAAGTGGGGTTGATAGTTGGATGTTCTAAGAGGATCACAAGTGGAAAAGGGGCCGGCATGGGTGTAATGTTATTGGCTCCCATTAGATCGAGAAGACCTCACCTTACAGTTAAACTTGATAAGAGGAGATGGGGGTTGAAGTGAATTGTTGAGACATGGTTCTATTACAATAATAAAATCAGGGTCACAGAAGGATATAAGGGAATTTAGTCCCTGCAGGCCAGCAAATAAGTCTAGATCCTGGAGGCCTAGCGAATGCCATAACACCTATTTTAGTCGAGGAAAATAGGTAAAAGCACCAAGGGAAAGGTGCTAAGGCATGCAAGCAGCTGGAAAGTTTGTCAGGCTTGAAATTTTGTCAGTGAGGCACATAGGTGGGCCAGAACGAAATACCACAAGCCCATAAGGCATAAGAAATTCATTTTAAATAATTACTGGCATGTTGGCATCCAGGCTCCAACTTGATAGAAACATATCTATATGAGTAGGGGACCTAGGAATGTCTAAGTGGCAGGTTCTCATGTTTTGGTGACCAAGGACTATGTGCAAAAGGAATCATTCAGGATATATACACATCACTTTTAGCTTGGTCTCTATATTTCAAATCATATGTGAGTCAGTAGCTAAGTAAATGCACATAGTGAGGTTGATGCCATTGGATTAATTTAAACTACATAAAAGTGTTGTTTGAAGATGGAAAGGACCATGATTTCATAATATGAGTTAATGAAGCTTGTTCAGAACATAAAAAATCCACTTCTATAAGAAATGTAGTAACAAAAAGGATCATTTTTTACTTGTGCCTTAGTCAAATTGAGAATATCGAATTTCCACATCAACAGGTCAAATTGGAGGTAGTTAACTTGTGTGACATGGCCTTGTCTACTATTTTACTCAGTAAATTTCGAGTTATAGGCTAGACGTAGAGTTTTTCATGTAGTTGTTGGCTCGAGGGGTCCTAACCCAGGTTCAGATGTTTAAGGTTTTCCAACAAACCCCTATACTATTGGCCCTTTCGGCAGTGACCTGCTCACGTAGGCCAAAGTCTCACCCGAACTAGTATGGGTGGATGCTAGAACCAGGTTTCTGCACCCTAGGAGAAGGTAGGTAAGTCAAGAAGATCTTCATTCAACCTTATAATTACCAGATTAGAGCCTATATATAAAAATTCCCTTCGCATCCACATGCACAACAGTAATGATACTCACAGTAATCAACAGATCATGAACTCATACAATGATAACGCAACTATTTATATGAAGTGCAATAGAATAGACCTGGATTGTAGCATAACTAAGTAACACAAGTATATTCGCACCTTAAATCAATAATAAATAAGCATATATTAAGTAACCAAACATCACAGATTAATATCACAACAATTCCAGTGGATTCAGATATTCAGCAATACTTCCACATTTATTAATCCTTCAAATCTACTTATAATACCATGAAACCCAACCTGCGCACACAATAGCAGGGTCCACATATAGTAGGATAGAGGCCCTCCACGCACACAGCAGTAGGATTCCTTACCTAACAACCCTAACCAGATCTGTCAATTCGCACTTAGCATCAATCTCTTTTGATCTTTAATTTTTCTTACAACTCAAAAGGTTCAACTACCTATACTATTTTAGCCTATGCATCCAATGGTCCACAAACTGTGGTTTGCGGACTCTTGTTCTACCCTTGACCCATTTACAATACTTTAGGGGCTTTTTCTGACCCCAAAACCCTTGCGCTAGACTAAATATAATAAAAAATACACAAAAATGGACCAGTTGCACAGCTTGCAGGAGACCCTGTTCCAACAGTCCCCCAACACAATCTTGTGACTCGTCACGAGTCACTGCAATGGTAGGTTCTCCACCTGTGCGCGTAGTGCAGTGAGGGCAGTGATTTGTGGAGGCAACACCTCTTGACTCTGAGCCATGGCGCTCTGTGCCAGGTCCACAAGCTTTTGAGATGTTGTTCCTTCAGTTACTGCGGTGACATTTGCCAATGTCTGGTTTAATCGAGTGACCGTGCCATCGGCATCTTGTGAGAGCTGGAGGGCTTTGGTAGCCCATGGCTTTAATCACTCCTCGATGACGTGTTTCTTGCACTCAAGTTTCTCAATTACATCTTGGAGAGTGTTGTTGGTCCTCAATTCTAATAACCATTATGCAGACACCAAGGTGGGAAATGTAGCCTCGACTTGTGCGAAAGCTTCTTCCTATTGTCGTAAGTCTTGATTGACCTTTTAGAGGATCGTGTTGTGGTTCCTATGTTTTGTCCAGATTGGCAAGACCAAAAGACAAGAAAACATCAAACCACTTTGGGATCCTAGGATCTAGCCCTCCTAGATCCATAGAGCATCTCTCTATAAATGTAAAGAATAATATATCTTTAAGGCTCAAAATGAGGTATTAGGCTAGGTATGAAGCACAAGGGTTTGTTTGATTTGTTTGTTTGGTTGGAGATCATTAACTGAGAAGGTTATGGAAATAAAGAAGGAACTAAATAGAAGGATGTTTCAGCATGGGAAGATAGGTCAAGAGAAAGGTTAATCCATTGGGCTATGGAGTCATGAAAGGGGATTACTTGCATAACAACTATACAAGGGTTTCCATAGGGCAAGTCATCTATACTAAAGGGTATTTTTAGATAGATGGTAGAATGGAACATTAAGAATGGGTGAAAGAAAGAAACCCAAGTGCAGTCTAAGATCAGGTCAGATGTCATCTAAATCCAGGCCTGCTTTTGACATAATTCAAAGGAAACTCTCATAAAGACACAAAGGGTAGCTTAAGATTAGGTTAGACGTCATTTAAATCCAGAGCTTCTTTCAGCATACTCTCAAGGAAAAAAATTGAGCAGTCCTCATAACCACTTTCAAAATGGTAGAAGAAATTTAAGATGAAACAGAGAGTAAGCCCTAAGATCAGAGAAGGAATTTTAACCTTCAATGATTTTGACACAAACTCAAAGGGATATTAGAAAGGTTAGCTGTTGGAAGAGGCACCTATTGGACAGGGCTAACTCTCAATCCCCAGTTTCCAAATTCTTTCAGCTGAAACCAAACAAGAACATCTAAGGAGACAAACCCCAAATTCATACATCGATAAGCATGGACCAGCCAACTTCTATACTAGTTAAATTATGATGAATTTTCTCTTAGATACACAAACAACAGAAAAACATCAAAGATAATAAGAGTAGGAAGCATTAGGGTACTTTACAACAATATATTCTAAGCCAAATTACTGATTCTTATCAGAGAATTATGGACAGTATGATAAAACATCAAAGGAGACAATTGCAGTAAGAGAAACATCACCAGAAATATAGACCAGGATCCTCTGAATCTGCTTGTTCAATTGATGTGCAAAACCAGTCACATAGTTTAAGCTCAATGGCTTTTACAATCGAGACTTCCTTCCTAGCCTACTATTTACAAACTACTCAGCTACTTCCCCCAATAACAGTTCTAACAGTCGATACAATCCCTATAAACCAACAACCTTTACAATGTATTCTTCATGAGTTCTTATAGGAGAATGAGTTATAGCAGTCGTAAATGTAAACTTAATTGCTCCATTAAATTAGAGGAGAAGAAGGTCGAGTGCCCATTCTGCACAATGGCTCTTCATTAACTGTGTGTACTCTGTAGTCTGGTCTGGAATTATTTGTCAATAACTTCAGGTATGTTCCTCTGAAGTATTCTGACTGGTAGTACTTTGTATTTCCCTCTGAAATAAGTAAAGTGGATAGAAAGTCTACAGGTCTCCCATACTTCCATAACTATTAACCTGACAGTTTTTAAAGCCTCTGTCAGTGTAATAAGTCCTCTGGTGTTCGATGGAAGATGGAGGAAGTTATGTAGATAGTCCCTCCTTGGAGAAAAATGTTCTGCTAATATTAAAACCACGATATGGCTTGTTTCATGTGTTTTAGGCTTCATTAAGCCTTTTAATCATCTTCATGGTCTTCATTGCGTCTTTATCCTTTCTGAACATTGGATTATAATCATTAATCTTCAATAATAGGCATTAATCCTTTGATCTATCTCTGATACACATTTCTGCTTCTATTAACTTGTTTTGGTGCATATATAGGTTTTGTAGGCGCAGGAGGGTTTTAATCAGGGTTAATAACGCTAATTATTAATTAAATCATACTCTGAACCCTCTCTGGTGCCTTTCTCTACTACTTCTAGCCTTGGAACTAATATTTGGTGTTCCAAATTACCCTATCTGTGCCTGTGTGACAGAGTGAATTTACGACCTTTGGTACCTGCAAAACACAATACACAAGTTATGAAATCCAAGGGGAGTGGGATGGGCTGCTCTGGACGGCCGTGGAGGATGCAAGAGCAATGGGAGGAAGCACTGGATGCAGGCGAAAACGGGTGAAAACCATGGTAGAATGGTGAAAAAATGGTCTGATGGAGGTCTGGCGCGATGTGCATTTTGGTCCGTCAGATCAGAGTTAACAGTGGAAATCTACGGTCGAGATTGCACGATCAAATTTTTTGGAGGACTAAATGAAATGGGGGACGAGATTATGTCATGACCGTTGGATTAAATTAGGTTAAAGGTGATCAATGACAAAGGTTCGTCAAAGAATTCGTTTGGAGGTCAGTTGAATGGAGAACAAGAAGGGGTCGAGGTTAGGTCCAGACCGTTAGATCAAACTGATCGATGGCCACGATTAACCCTGAAAACTTGATGCAGAGGAGAAAAGGTGTTAAGGTGGAAAACCATGGTGGTTTTCATGCGGGATCGGAGGTGGTAAGTGGAATTCGCAAAAACAACGTGATTCCACTCATCGCGTGCCACGTGGAATAACAAAACCGCTTACATCACATTTTTTCGGAACTTTAACCTTCGGACACTAAATTTACGCGAAAGTCATTCTCAGTTGTCGGATCTGATGATTTTGTTCGGACGGTGCGGAAAAATCCCAATGGGGAAGCTGCACAGATGGGGGATGTGGGTTGTCAGGCTCATTATGGACCGTCCGATTAAGTGAATGTACGGCTTAGATTAGAATATGGGCGCAGTGTTTTTGGAAGGAGAAGAGGAGGCAGAGAATGCATGGGTGCCTGATGAATTGATGGTCGTCGATTGATACAGATTGACGATCCAGATCTATTCAAAACATTTCATATCGAGAACGTGAAATAAAAGGGAAAAGGCTTCAGAGAAGGGTTTATAAAGGCTTTTAGCACCCGATTGCGGGCTTTGGTTCACATGGAGGAGGAGAGCCAATGGGTAAAAGCCCTTAGGAGCTTAGGGGTATTTATAATGTAAAAAAGGGGTTTTAGGCCAAAATTAGTGCTTTTTAAGGCCAAATGGAGGGTTCCGGTAGGCAACAAAGGGAATTTTTAAACCAAATAAAGGGAGCTATCAGGTTTAAAAAGGGAATTTTAATGAGATGGAGGGTCAATGAAGGGATTTTGTGGGAATTTTGTGAGGAGGAAAAGTGATGAAAATGTAGGCTTTGTGCGGAACAAAATGGAGCAGATGGAAGCCTTTTAAAGAATTTTCTTCATAGCAGAACAACAGGTTTTCAATGGAAACAACAGTGAATACTCTTCAAAGAATAGAAGACATATGGAGGCTTCAAGAATGAAATATATTCAAGGGAAATGTTTCTATTGAAGGCTCAGAAACATTTTAGCCACATGTTTGTTATGCCAAAAATTTATAGGTGGCTAACAATGGCTCCACATGGGGATGGCATCTTCTTGAAGGTGTCAAGAATCTCTGAAAATGATCTTTTGGAAGTAGGCCAGATGCCTGGTACTTGACACATATTTTTCCTTTCTTTGATCAGCTGCCACAAACATGATGGATATTAAATTAGCAGAAAACATCTTCTCAAACAACTACCTACCCATCCTATTGTCCTAGAATTTTTTCTTCAAGGTGCATTAGACTTGCAGACCTTTCACATCATCATTTTTTATGAATAGGAAAAAAGACCTATCTACTACTACCCTTATTACTCCATGAGACCAGATTAAACAGTTGGCCTCAGAGTTTCTTTACCTAAACTAATATCTGCTAGGATTAAACTGTCTGGCAGATTTTATTCTGTACATTTTAAGACAAAAATTGAAACACAGCCAAAGCAAGATTAGACTGTCTGGTTTGATGGACTTTGAAAAAATTAAAAACAAATAACCAAATGCTCACAGGCTGAGCTTTATTAAATTTCCTACCTATCCTACTCTAACTTGAAATATTTACATGTCTAGCTAACAAACTCTCTTTTCCAATACATCTATTCAATCAGATGATCCCTTGACTGGTCTTTTCCAGGGCCACTCCCATTCTCTTTGTTTATTAACAACGGCTTCAAAAATGTTTCTTGTTGTCTGCAACATGCTGTTGTAGATGACCTTTGATCCTTCTTCAAATGTTTGCAGGAAATGAGCATAAGGATCATGAAATGATACCTGGTTGTGAGTGTTTGACAAGTATTTTTCAACCAGGACTGCTTCCTTTTCCACTAGATCAAACAGAAGATCCTTTTGAGAAAGAAAATCTCCCTCATCTTCATCATCATTTGAGCTGGAGGACTCATCAAATTTTGGCAGTGTTGTCCTCTTGTAGCTCTGAGATATTCTGATTGAGTGGAATGAACTCTGTGAAAAGACTAACATATTCTTGATTCGATGTTTCTTTGGTTACCTCAACCCTTTCAGGTTAAGTTTTAGTATATTCAACTTGCTCAAGAGTTTCTTCATTGCTTTCTTCCTCATCCTCTGTGCTGAAAATCTGTTGACTTCCATCTTCATGGAAATTATCATTGATGATCTGATACAAAGTAGAGTGAAGATTCAATGAATCTTCACCTGCTACTAGACTTTCATAATCTTCTTCATCAGTATCATAAATAGCCTGACTTGGCTCATTACTTTCTTGAAGTTGATAGACATTGTTAGCCACCTATAAAATTTGTTATAGAAAAAGGTGGCTAAGACTTTTTGAGCCTTCAAGGAACAAATTTTATTGCTAAAAATTGTTGGCTCTTAAAGACTCTTGAAGGCCTCATGCCTCTGTCCTAAATCTTCATTGCTGTTCCCATTTTATACTCAGAAATTCTGCTAATTTCATAAGAAAAGACTGTTGAAGAACCATCATTTTCCCCCTTCTCAAACCTTCATTTGCTCCCCTTTTTCTCCATAAAAACTCCCTTGTTTTCATGATTCCTCTTCTTCCCCTCATGAAAATAACTTTTATAAAGTTAAAGACTCACTCTTTAACCTTACCAAAACCTCAAAAATCCATTGAAAACCTTGAAATTTTTTCATAAAATATACATGTTTCTTACTATGGACTTAAGCCCCCTTGGGCTAAGTCCTAACCACTTCCCCACCATACACTTTGGGGCTGGAACCACATGCTAATCTGTTTTGGTGCTTATCGCATCGCAAATGTCCAAGTGTGCATGTCTTTGAGCCATTACAAAACTCCAATTGTGATTAGCCTTTGTATATAAAAACCCCCGATCGTATTGTCGTTTCCATATAATCCATTCCCGATCTGTTTTTCTTTTGTAAAGTCTTAAAAACCCATTTTTCCAAAGTTTTAATCTAATATGCTAAAGCCACGTAAATATAAAAAATGGTTAGATTGAAAGACCAATCGCGCAATCGCAATAGGAGAAATACAAATGGGTTGATCGAAAAGACTGCATCAAAAGTTCCGATGCGATCAAACCCGTGGGCCCGTCTTCGGCGCTTAAAACCTTATGAAAATCCATTCCCGATCTGCTTTTTCCTGTGTAAAGCCCGAAAACCCACTTTTCCAAAGTTTTGGTCTAAAAACCAAAGTCACGTGTTAATATAAATGGTTAGATTGAAAAGAGCCGATCGCGCAATCACATCAGAGAAATCCAAAGGGTTGATTAAAAAGACCCGCATCAAACTTTCCGATGTGATTGGGTCTTATATATGTTAAACTCCCCCCCGCCTTTTGTTTCATGTGACTTTCCCCCGATACCAAGCGTCGAAGTCCCAAAGCGCTCAATCGCATCACAATATTTCAAATGGGTTGATTGAAAGACCAGCCCGAGGCTCCGATTGCAATTGGCTCCTTTGTTTTATATACGCCTCGAGCATATAACATTTCATATATCCAATGGCCCCGAAGTCGGGTGCCTCGCCACTCTATATATATATCCCGCCCCGATCCATATAAAACCTTTGTTTTATTTTAAACTTTGGACTTTATATATTATAAGGGTTTTTCCCCCGGTTCATTTCCACCGTTGATTATTGACAAATCAAATGACCAGCGTTCAATCACATCGCATTTCTTAAATCACATCGCATCTGTCAATCGCTGTGTTATATCTGTCCCCCTGATCAGTCATCCCTCTGATTCACTCCTCGCCATTGATTTGATCCTCAGATCAACGGCCATCGCTTAATCGCCTCTGCCCTCCCGATTGCGCAATCGCATCGTAGTTTTTCACCGTACCCCTTTTCTCCTCCTGTCGATTGCGATCCCCCGATTAGATCTGGACCATCCACGTGTCCAGATCCAATGGCCATGCTCCTCCTCATAGCCTTCTAAGCAGTTTAACCCAAAAACATAGGATTTTCTAATTTGTTCTGTTTTCGCAGGTGTTTCAATGGTTTTTTCATTATAAATGAAGAAAAGCCAAGGGCTAAGAATGAAGATTCTCACGCCCTCGATTTATTAAAGAGAAACCATCCACGGGTCAGATTTAACGTTTTATCAATGCTTCATGGGCATTGGTGCCTTTAAAGGACAGGCGTGGCCCTACACATCGACAAGACATTGTTTTATTAAAAACACAGTTAAAGAGTATCATTTTCGAAGACATAGCACAACAAAATGAAGGTTGAAGACAGATTTTAGAATTACGGCTAAGAATTCTTATCAAAAGCCTAACTCCCATAATTAAAACACAATTAAAAGAAATCATAAGTGTTTAAACAGGCAGGCAGCCCTCCACTGCCACATTTGAGGCGAATTGATTCCTCTGCTATCATAAATGCCACCTGTTGCCTCAAAGCATTCAAACAGAGGCTGAAATTATTGTAGAATCAGATATTTTTCCTCAGGGCAACCAGGAAGTTACTTCTGCAAGGAAATAAATGTAGAAATATCTGCAGAGTTACTCCAAACATTATGCATAGCCTCGAAGTCAAATAAAGCTCCCACCGAGCTTTGATATTAATTGTAAAACAGTTAATAAAGTGAACCACCTATAAAATTCTTCATCGAGCCCCTCAAAAGCACAAGAAGTCTTGAATCTGTATTAATTGCCTTGAGAGATCTTTTATCAGATCTCACCTCCTCATCCTTCTATAAATACTTCTGTAGAAGATGAGAATCTGTTGGTTGTATAACTTTGAAATATAATTGAGCTTGAGACTTCTATCTGTAAATAGTGTTCACTGGCCCTTGCAGCTCTGTTTGTGTTAGTTTTGTTAGGCCGGATAGTGAAGATGATTGCTGAACTGAAACATTGGATCTGAGTAACTGGTTTGACATCAATAAACAATTCGTTTCTTGGGATCCTGGTCTATATCACTGGTGAAGTGCCCCTTCTTTGTTATTTTTTTCCTTTATGTATGTCATATTTTTCACTATTCTCTGATAAATAACGACATTTATAGAGTTAGGACCTGTTGTTTATCAGTAACCTTCTCTGACTGAAAACATTATCTCAATGTTTTCCTCCAAATTGTTTATTTAAGAATGATTCAATACAGTTTAAGCAGTTAGGAATTCTGGAGTTCCCTCATCCTACTATTTTCTTTAAACATTGTACTTGAAATTTATTTTCCTTATTTTCTTATTAAAGTTAGACTAGAAAGTGATGGTTTGCCCTGTTTCTAACTTCTATTCTCCAAAGGCATATTCTGAAAGTTTCCCTTGGTGTTAACTGAAATCAGACTAGGTTTAAAAGTACTTTATCTGATCTTAAGTTTATACTCTGTCTTCTCTTATATGTTTTCATACTTTCTGAAGGTCATTATGTGGATTACTGGATTGTTTGTCAATTAAGCTACTTTAATACAAACTTGCCCAAGAAGTCAATGGTTAGCCTTGCACTTGGTTGGTTTTAAACAGTTACTTAAGAGGATTTTCTTGTTTGGACTGACTATAAATCCCTTGTGAAATTATTATCAGTTTCCACCCCTCCAACACTTTATTGTTTCCATCCCATCCCTCTAATCTCAATAATCTTATGGTGTAGATGACTTGCCCCTTGGATCACTCTTGATGTTGTTGCTCAATTAAAGCCCTGTTATGACCCCATAGCCCAATGGACTAAAAACTAGCGTTAAATCTATCTTTTTAGCCTAGCTGTTCTATCCACTTGAAACTTCTCACCTTTGAAACTCTTTGCACTTAGGACTTTCCACCTCAAACAGTATTCATGCTCAACCATCCAAAAACAAAACAAACCCTTGGCCTTCATAACTAGCCTAATATTATTACCCCAAATTTCAAAGACAAATCCATCTTTGCACTTGTTGGAGACATCCCTCTCCGGATTCAGGAGGGCTAGATCCTAGAATCCCAAAATTGGTTGAAACGATGTTGTTTCTATGATCGGACTTTGTCAATCTTGCTGATTACAGATTCCTAATAGATATGATCTTCCTTCCACAAACCTACTGATGATGGTCCTGCAGGATTAGCTTGTATTTGGAAAAAATCATCATCAGATAGATCAAAACTAGGAGAATAATAATTATAAGAAATGCCACCAATCAAACCTTTGGATTCTCAGCAAGTCTTTATTCAAAATCATATGCAAGTTCATCTTTTGATCTCAAATATTGTTCATCATGCATGCTTTGCATGGTGCTTATGTCTTGTAGAAATCTGGTTTGTTTTTATTGAGGACAAGGTGCGGGTCCCTTTGGATAAGCATTTCTAGTTTTAGCCTCATATTCTTCCTCTTCTATGTTTAGTAAGGTGTTGGTTGTCTCTATCAATCTTTCCAACTTGTTTTCTACAGAGATCAGCCTTATTTTCTCTGCTTGGTCCTTCCTTATTTCTTTTAATATTTTCTCCCTGTGCCACAGGTTGTTTTCGACAATAATTTCTATGTTCTGCATTTCCTCCAGGCTTGAAGGCTCTCTTTCGCTTATATGGAATTCCACCTCAGGGTCAAAAGAACTTGGATAGTGTAGTAGAGCCCATCCCAAAGGTGGTTTTATATTAGTAGGTATTGCATTGTATACCTTATTGAACCTGGCTGAAAAGTTTTGTACTGTCTCTCCTGGTTTCCTCTTCAAATTCTGGTATTCTTCTAGGATGAGGAAGACATTTCCAGGGACTATCCATCTATCAAGGAAAACTTGAGAAAATTGATGAAAATTGATAATGCTTGTAGCTAGAAGGTTTTTAAACCAACTCTTAACATTTCCTTGTAATGACAAGGCAAACATTCTAATACGCACATCATCTTCTTCTATTTCATACAAGTCAAGTAAATATTCAAGCTTCTGAACATGCTGCTTAGCCATGATCTTTGAATTTTCTCCATCAAAAAGGGGTAGCTTATTTGTAAGTTCTGCAGGAAGGGGTTGGAAGATAAGAGGCAAAACCAGAGGCTTATATCCTTCTATGACCTTTGTGGGTGTAGGTAGTGCAACAAGAGGCTTATGACCACTTGAAGTTTCATTAGGGGTAAGAGATACAGCATGAGGCTCTTGTTTCACTAGGCCTTTCACAGGTGTATGGGTTTGCTCATGGTCTGAAGACTGAGGCTTGAGATCTTTCCCATAATCAATGTGGATATCATATGTGTACACTTGATCTAGCTTAAAGTAAGATAGAACATAGTGGCAGATAAAAACAATGAATTCTTTAAACCAAATCCAGCCTAAATGTTCTATCCTTCTATAAGGTCTGGCCCTATTTCAGGTTCTTCCTCCAGTGGAGTCTTTAAGTCTATTAGGAATTATGGAGTGTGGAGTCACTAGGTGGATGAATGTTAGTTTTTGAAACAGGCTTTTGTCCACCATCAGTAATTGAATACCAATCTAACCAGAGATTGTGGGTCTTCTGAGAGCCTAAGGATATCAAATATGAAATCCACTCAATCCCCAACGGAGTCGCCATTATGTTGTGGTTCGTATGTTTTGGCCAAATTGGCAAGACCAAAAGATAACACAACATCAAACCACTTTGGGATCCTAGGATCTAGCCCTCCTAGATCCAGAGAGCGATCTCTCTATAAATGTAAAGAATAATATATCTTTAAGGCTCAAAATGAGGTATTAGGCTAGGTATGAAGCACAAGAGTTTTTTTGATTTTTTTTTTGGTTGGAGATCATTAACTGACAAGGTTATGGAAGTAAATAAGGAACTGAATAGAAGGATGTTTCGGCATGGGAAGATAGGTCAAGAGAAAGGTTAATCCATTGGGCTATGGAGTCATGAAATGGGATTACTTGCATAAAAACTATCCAAGGGTTTCCATAGGGCAAGTCATCTACACTAAAGGGTATTTTTAGATAGATGGTGGAATGGAACATTAAGAATGGGTGAAAGAAAGAAACCCAAGTGCAGTCTAAGA
This sequence comes from Pinus albicaulis, assembly GCA_034641835.2. Lineage (NCBI taxonomy): Eukaryota > Viridiplantae > Streptophyta > Pinopsida > Pinales > Pinaceae > Pinus > Pinus albicaulis. The sequence goes on along the minus strand of CM076584.1, from coordinate 323,936,829 downwards.
TCAGGTCAGATGTCATCTAAATCCAGGCCTGCTTTTGACATACTTCAAAGGAAGCTCTCATAAAGACACAAAGGGTAGCTTAAGATCAGGTCAGATGTCATTTAAATCCAGACCTGCTTTCAGCATACTCTCAAGGAAAACCACCCAGCAGTCCTCATAACCACTTTCAAAATGGTAGAAGACATTTAAGATGAAACAGAGAGTAAGGCCTAAGATCAGAGAAGGAATTTTAACCTTCAATGCTTTTGACACAAACTCGAAGGGATCTTAGAAAGGCTAGTTGTTGGAAGAGGCACCTAATGGACAGGGCTAACTCTCAATCCCCAGTTTCCAAATTCTTTCAGCTGAAACCAAACAAGAACATCTAAGGAGACAAACCCCAAATTCATACATTGGTAAGCATGGACCAGCCAACTTCTATACTGGTTAAATTATGATGAATTTTCTCTTAGATACACAAACAGTAGAAAAACATCAAAGATAAGAAGAGCAGGAAGCATTAGGGTACTTTACAGTAGTATATCCTAAGCCAGATTACTGATTCTTATCAGATAATTATGGAAAGTACGATAAAACATGAAAGGAGACAATTGCAGTAAGAGAAACATCACCAGAAATATAGACCAGGATCCTATGGATCTGCTTGTTCAATTGATGAGAAAAACCAGTCACATACTTTAAGCTCAATGGCTTTTACAATCCAGACTTCTCTTCCCAGCCTACTATTTACAAACTACTCAGCTACTTCCCCCAATAACAGTTCTAACAGTTGATACAATCCCTATAAACCAATAACCTTTACAATGTATTCTTCAAGAGTTCTTATAGGAGAATGAGTGATAGCAGTTGTAAATGTAAACTCAATTGCTCCATTAAAGCAGAGGAGAAGAAGGTCGAGTTCCCATTCTGCACAATGGCTCTTCATTAACTATGTCTACTCTGTAGTCTGGTCTTGAAGTCTTTGTCAATAACTTCAGGTATGTTCCTCTGAAGTATTCTGACTGGTAGTACTCTGTATTGCCCTCTGAAATAAGTAAAGTGGATAGAAAGTTTGCAGGTCTCCCATACTTCCATAACTATTGACCTGATAGTTTTTAAAGCCTCTGTCTGTTAGGAAATTTACCGGAGAACATAAATAAATAATTTACTAAGAGAAATAAACATAAAGAACCCAGCAAAAAATCATAAAACATAAACCAAATGTTTAACTGGGAAAACACCAAAACCGGGGAAAAACCCAACCAATGAAATTTCATTAGCCTTGGCCAAAACCCTGGCCAATCTAGCCAAGTGAGCCTTCACTGCTCACCTCCAGGCCTACATTACAATGAATTTTTCCCAGCCTTTTATAGGCTCTATTACATGTAATACCATGAGCTAAAACCATGGCTGCACAAAACCATGTGCCCCAAAACCGCTACTATTTACCCTAGTCAACTTTGACTCTATCCCGAGTCAATTTTACCTAACAATTCCCCCCTTAAACTTGAATTGGGGATTATTGACTAAATCCAGCCAAACCTACTAAATGAGATAACCCCACTCACTCTAGCTCTTCGCCCCTCAAATTTTTACCCAGGGTAATTGTTAACTTGACATCCCCCCTATCACCTAGGTCTAACTCAGATTTTACCTGTGATTACCTAGGGGTACGCATGCCATGCCAGGTCTTACAGCAGTATGCCCATTTACATGTAATAAAATTAACTCCATTATAATAATAACATTTTTTTTTTCATTGTTACTGTCTTTGTACATATGAACTTAATGTCCATATAAAAAGAACCCATCTACCAGATTACATGGGTCACCAGCCTCTATAACCGCCAGTCCTCTAGGAATTATCTTCAGATGCATGGTTCATCAATTTTTAATTAATTCACCTGCAAATATCCTCTCTCATTTTGACGTTCTTCAAAAAATTTGATTGACACATTCTGTCAAACACTTTGCATGTAACCAATCCTCATAGTTTCTTACTCTATAGATTTAGAGACCAAGACCTCTCTAAAGCAACACCACTATAATGCTCAAGAAGCTTAGAATGAAGCTTTTGACATTGCTATCCATTCACCTGGTCCAGAAAGATCAGAAAGCACAGTTGCTACAGCTAAAAAAACATCTTTTTCTTCTTTCTGAATCTGCTGAGAATTATCAGCTTCATGGTCCATTTTGTACATATCTTGCAATCATAGTCGTCCTCGAGATCACAGTTCTCAGATAATTGGCACACAACTTCAAAACATCCACACTTTGCATACATTGCCAAGAGGGAATTCCCCACAAATACATCAGACTCAAATTCAATTTTGACAACCTGGCCTTGGATTTTCTCCCCTTCTCTTAATTCTCAGCCTCCGCCTTCTTGCATCGATCTTCCTCTTCCTTCACAAACTGTTGGAAGTATGCGTTGAAAATTCGGAGGGTGTCCTTCACATGGGCTGTGTCACTGACATCTGGAGCAGCATAAGAGCTCTACCAACCACCTTTTACCACGAAGTCAACCACGTTAAGTGAATTACCAGCACATGCCACTTGATTCCTATGCTCTGTCGACTTTGATGAACTGCCTGAATTTTGATTCAAGCCGACAAGTCGACACACACCTCACTATAAAATTTGGCAGAATTTCCGACGGCCAATTCGTCGCTATTCCGACACATAGTCGTTACAAGAGCGACAGTTTGAGGATGGGAAAACCGTGGTTTACCGTGCGGTCGCAATTCTGACGCACTTAAAACGTGTCGCATTACCGACACCTTTTCTGTCGCTTCCAAACAGGCGTCGCTCTTCCGACATTTCCCAAACTGATGTTTTTAAAGCGTCACCATTCCGACGAAATGTGGTCCGACGTTTTGAACATCTCTCTTCCGACGTTTGTAAAGTGTTGCCATTCTGACGAAATGTCGTCCGACGTCTTGAACATCGCTCTTCTGACGTCTTTATACTGTCGCTCTTCCGACTTGTCTAAACTATTGCAATTCCGACACCGTACAAAAGTGTCACAAGACCAACGTATTGCAAAAGTGTCACAAGACCGACGCTTTCCACAAGCGTCGCAATACCGACGCCAGGAAGAACTGTCGCAATACTGACGCCAGGAAGAACTATCGCAATATCGACGCCAGGAAGAACTGTCACAAGACCGACGCATTGCAAAAGCGTCGTAATACCGACGGTTTCCAAATGCGTCGCAATACCAATGCCAAGAAGAACTGTCTCAATATCGACAGACGTCACAAGACCGAAGAAAATGGAAATCGTTCAAAACATCAAAAGAGCGACGCTTACAAGACGTCGGTATACCGACGGTGGTTTCAATTTAAAAAAAAAAAAAATGAAACTTTAAAACAGGACAGTAAATCTCCAATATTTGTTATCACAATAAGAAATCAATGATCAGTGATCACGTCAAATTTTCCTCGTAGCGTGACGGGTCTAATAAATTTTATTGTAAAGGTCGCTGGCCAGTGACAACTGCAGCATTGAAGGAAATGCATTAAAGAAAATTAATGAGGCTGCAAACTCCAAGCCAACTGGCAACAACCCTGATAATTTTCCTTACCAACTTCCAAGTTGTGACTCGGGCTTCAGACTCCAGAGCTAAGAATTTTCTTTTCATCGTGTTGGAGAAGAGAACTGCAACCTGTAGCAAAAGAGCAATTCCTCAGTCTCACTGCTCAGGACTCGGAGTCATTCCTTGCTAACACGGTATGTAGAAATTTTGATAAGATAACTTTCTTCACCCGCGTTTTTACTAAATTTATTCTTTTGAAATGGGCCTGGTTCCATTTCAGAAATTTTCAACTTTCGACTTCTAGAATTTGTACATATGATTTTTGGACTGAGGTTTTGTTATTAATGAGGAGATAGTGTCTTGGTTCTATCTGTATAAAATAATTGCCTCTTTTTTTCTTCATGTTCAGGGTTTTTGATTTTATCAAACCCTATCTCTCTTTTAAGCATGCCTGCAAATTAATATATTCCAGGAATGTACACAATTCCAGGCTTCATGTACAACATATTGTATCAACTATATTTTAACAAGTGAGCTGCATGCCCATATAGTGTTACAGATTACAGGGCTTCATTTGGAGAATAAATGATAAGCTTGGCAACACTAAATCCAAGTAATTCCCCTCATCCCTTAAAAGACACCTCTAAATATAACTAGAAATTTCAAATAGTTAGTAAAGGAAAAGTAAAAATATATAACATATATGTGTTGAGCCAAAAACCTGTGCATTCACAACAAAACTGGGATGGATAAAACTTAAAAACAATTATGGAATTTGACAAAAAATCGTCTTATGCATACAAAATGAAAGAAGCATTGGCATACTACTATGTTTACAAATTTAAGGACAGGCAGAGTGAGTCTCCGGGAAACACAGTTTCATGTGGAGACCCTAGATCCTTGTACCCACAATATCTAGTGACTTATAAAATGATTGCCAAAACAATGCCTTTGCTATGCATGCAAGAACACCACCTGTATAATGAGGGAGATGTAATATTGTGTGAGAAGCAGATTTATACAGAGTGGTCCAAGATTGTGTATTTATGGAAGATACAACTGATTTTGGCATGAAACATGTATCCAAGATTTCAATGTGCGACCTTATTTCAGATCCCATTGATGATTTACTATGAAACCTAAACTTTCAAAAAAAACACATTGAAATCACAGGATCTCCATCACGAATATCATAAATATTAACTGTCTTTTGGGCACTAGCAGTAGATACCGCAAGAGGCCCACATGGCCTGTACCACCAATGTCGATTCTCTGGCACAAAATTTGCAAAGCCAAAATTTCTCCCTGAGACATCCCTCTCTGCCAAAAATAGAGAGATGGTACTAGACGTTGAAGTGAAGGCCTCTGATTCAGTATGGAATGCCATAATTTCTTTATTATAAAAGTCCCATGAACAGAAACCTGAGTCCAACGTACAACCTACAGATGTTGCCACAACATATTTACCAAAGCGACCATCTAAACCAGCTGCTCTGATCAACTAGAAATCACCCCACATGTTTGGGGTAAGCCCATATGGAGCTTTATATTCAGCCTTCTCCTGGATATTGGAAAAAAACAATACTGAGTATTAATCACTTTGAAATGAACTACATCCTATTTAAACTACATCAAATATTTAGGCAAATCATTTTTTTAAATAGAAATTGGTGAATTTTATTTTAAATATAGAAATTTAAACCATGAGAATAATCTAACCCCTAGGCTTTTCCCTATTTCTAATAGAAAATCCCAAAACGTATAAAATATAACACCCATAAACCCCAAAATTAGGTACAATAATTAAAACCTCCACACCTCTAAATTTTCTATATCATGAAAAGAGTAGCATCCATCATCATGGGAAAGAAAAACCAATTCTCCTTCTGATACAAACCATCCTGCAGTAGATGTCTTATGGTTGAGTTGATTCAATCAATCACAGGAAACCTCTTCAGTTTCTTCAATATTGCCAAAATGCTCTAGCTTTTTTTTTCTTATCATCATCAAAGTCCATATTTTCATCACATTGAATTAGTTGGGGTTCATTACGATCAGGTCTAGTGCCTATTGCAGAGCTCCGAACATCCAATCCAATATTGGAACTACCATACCCATTCCCATTAGAGATTGTAAATCCTTCTTCTAGCTTTAATTCGGTAAGTTCAAGAGCACTAGAACTGGATTCAGTTGATTTAGAATTGGTATATTTTTCCTCTAATTTGTATTCTGATACAACACTATACTTGTGCTTCAACGCAGACAGAAATTCTGCAGCAATGGGATCTTCATCTATGGGGCTTATGGATCTGCCCTCAAAAACATCTCGAATATTTGATTCATTTTCATTCAATTGATCATGCAAATCCACCCTCATCTTCAGCACAACAAGCTGAACTGAAGGCCAATTTTTCAGCAATTTATGGTGGGGGTAAAGCCTGTCTTCCAGATCTTGACCATTTAAGTGTTTAATTAGTTTTTTCAGAGACCTGACCATAGAATCAAATGAATCCTGCGAAATAATAAACAATATTAAGGCCATTATTTATTGGTTTGAAATAATAAAAAACATGCAACAAACCCACATAATTAGTAAATTATTTAAAGACAATAATTCCTACATATTAAAATATAAAGTTATAACATACTAGCTCATACTCAAACATAACATTTGTATCAATATTCTTCTTTTGTATCTTCTTGATCTTCATCCAATTGATCGACATCTATATCAACATCTGATTCAAAAATGGTGTTGAAATGATCGACCATGTCATCATCATCATCAATTATGTCATTTTCAATAATATCCTCATCGACATCATCATCAATAATTGTTGCCTCATCTCCTATGCCTAGTTCATCTTCTAATATATCTTCTTCGTCTGTCAATGCATCTTCCTGCTCATCTGCCACTACATCATATTCTTCTTGATCAATATCATCTTCTTCCTCTACAGTATACTCTACTGGCCTTCCTCTTGGATCATATCTAATAGAAAATGACCATTCGTTCTCACCTGGAACCTCTGAGTAAAAGACTTGTTCGCATTGGCTTGGAAAAACATAGTGATCTTTTCCTGCTTCAAATTGCGATGTTTTAACCATTGGAAATCCATTGTCATGTTGAATAAGTGTTCTATCATCATCACGTACATTCATTCGTAGCCTATACCATTTGACATCGAACAAAACTATTTTGAAGGAATTAAAGTCACACTCAACTATATCATCTAAGAACCCATAATATCTATTTTGAGATTCTCGAGGATGTCTATCACTCCTGGAGGAAACATTAGTGACCTGGAATACTGCAGTTATCCCACTATCAGAATTTTTCCTGTTATCATCCAACTGTTTAACGCGAAATTGACGACCATTGCACCACATAGCCTTGTGGTGTTTCAACTGCAATATGCCAAACATGAAAAAGATGCATTCTCAATTAATAATTAAACATATAATTTACACAGCATGAAAATTAACTGAAAAATAAAAATTCTTGTCGCATTATAAATATAGTATAAAATAAGTAATGAATAAAATAGGTGAATTAATTGCTTACCTTTCTATCTTTCAAACCATATGCTAAATCGATTTCCCTGTCCGTAACATTCCCATCTCCACTACGATACACTTCTCTAATCAATTCAGATAGTAGTTGCCATGATAACCTACCATTGTTACGTGCTTTACATGTTTCAATCCATTCACTCATCCACTCAAGATTGTTTGCAATGTATAAAAGTAGTGCCTCATAATCTTGAGCACCTGAATAAAAAAATAATAATTCACCAATATTAATAAATATTACTTATAACCATGGTAAATTATATTAATTAATAAATTATGAAAGAATAATATTTAAATGAATATAATTATCATATACAAGATGTAAAAAAATGAAACATTATATGTATTATACATAATATGTCTTTTACCTCTCACTTTCTTCATTCTACCTTTTCCCAACAGGTGCTCCACTTCAAATTTTTTTATGGAGTTCACGTCCCAAATGAAATCCACCACCTTCATGATTGACGCAGCTAATTTAGGAAGATAATGACTAATATACACAATGGATTGATATACCACATATCCCTCCACCATAGAACCCTCAGGTCGTTCTCTTTGTTTAACCAAAGCCTTCAAGGATTTCAGGTGCCTCTCGACCATCCACATTGACCTTGTGTGTACTGGTCCACACATTTCAATCTCCTCAACTTGGTGTATCAATTAGTGTTCTTGTGCATTGAGAAATGTTGGAGGTATATACTTTTGCATTTCACACAGTAGCCGAGGAATTTTTCTCTTCCAATACTTTATTTCATCTTGATGGATTTCTTTCAATGACAACCATCTGCAAATCATTATGCAAGGTTATTTCAATGAAACATAATATATATTTCATTATCAGTAAAATTAATACATCATTTCATCAAGTACGAAAAGAAATTGTAGCAATTATATTTTGCGTATAAATCAAAACTACTTACCTCATGTATTTACTAAGACCATATATAACTTGTTTGACATTGTTGTCGAAGTCGTTTGGGAGAGATACAGGTAGAACATACTATAACAATAAAAAATGAATTGTTATTGGTTTCCAAATTAAACAGAAAAAAGGAAAAATTAAAATATGTATTCAAGCAATAACATACAAAAACGTATACCAAAAAAATTTCCTTAACAAAGGTATGCCAATCATGTGTTTTCACCCCACTGAAGTCACCTTTCTTAGTTAAGATATTATTTATGTTTGAAGAAAAACCTATTGGAAATTTAATTCTTCTAACGACCTCTTTTACATCATTGCTTTTTTGTTCTGTTAATAACCATGGAATATTATTATAATTTCGACCTCCATTGTTATTTGATCCGCCGATCACACTTTTCATTGCATGATTCGATTTCTCAATGTCAGCACAAATTTTGTCAATTTTATCTCTATCATGTGCACCATCTATGGTTCGCCATAACATTCTTGTCACATTCTTCCCGACATGCATTGTATCAAACAAATGAGCTATTTTTAGGTCCTCATAGTAGGGAAACCTTGCGAATTGAGAAGGATAACATTTCATTCCAAGTGGAAGTACAATATTAGTACCTTAACGGCGATGATGACCTTGATATCAAGGAATAAAATAAATCAGAACAATATTAATTATAAAATACAATAAAATAAATTCATTAGTTAAAACAAAAATTCCAAACATTACATAAACAAATAATATATATATATACACACAAATTACGTACCAGCTGCTCGACGATTATTAATTCTGTTATATTCCAACATCCACAACTGAGGTGTCATTCTTCGTGGTTTTAATCTAGTTTCTTCTTTATAATTGAAAAGATGTTTTTCAGTAGTACGATACTTATGGTTCCTAGGGAGGAAGTGCCTAAACTCATCAAACACCATCTTTCTTAAGTCTGGCGAATGACGATACTTCATCTTAGGGCCACAAACTGGACATGCAAATCTACCCTTGGTTCGAAGACCTGCAATAGATGGATCAATAAAAATTAATATACTATGAGATCATTTTTAAAACATGCAATATGGTATATCTAATTTAGATAATTATGTATTATATTAAAGTGCAATGAAATATTACATACCACAAATATGTGTTAGTCCTGGGGCATCATGAATTGTCCATACAAGCATTCCACGACATTGAAATCTCTTCTGCTTGATTGGTTTAGTGATGTCATACATAGTGATGCCATGCCATAACTGTATTAGCTCATCGATAAGAGGCTCAATATATACATTCATATCTTCGACCTGGTACTTACCTAATTGTTCAAAATTACGGTACATAATAATTACTCCCATGATATATGTATATATAAGTAAGTAAATAAATAAAATATATATTTATTCAAACAACGAGAGAAATGAAAATGTTACATTCAAAGAAATAATATATCAAATACCTGGAATAATCATAGTCAACATTATGTGCTCCCTCTTTATTGACATCCAAGGAGGAATGTTATTGTTGATAATGAAAATAGGCCACACTGAGTAAGTAGATCTAAGCTCTCCAAATGGATTAACACCATCAGCTGCCAATGAAAGCCTGACATTACGAGGTTCATTTTTAAAATCTACATATTTTTCCTCGATTTCTCTAAATACAGAACCATCTGCAGGCATTCGAAGAACACCATCTCCACTTCTATTCTTTGCATGGAAATCCATAAACTGTGCTATGCTGTTACACCTGAACATTCGCTGCAAACGTGGAATTATGGGAATATGATGAAGAACCTTTTGAGGCACCTTTTTGGTTAGTTGATCTGTTCGATATCTACTGGTACCACATTTCGGACATTCTGTTTTCAACACATGTTCTCCGTAATATATAATATGATCTTTAGGACATGCATCTATAGTGTTATATTCCATTCCAAAGTGTTTATAATAGCACGTAGATCTCGATATGTTCGAGGTAAAGTATTTGGCGATGGTAACAAATATTCACCCAACAATCTACAACATAAACAAAAAGTAGTGTCTTGTAAAGATTATTAATCATATATATATATATATATCATAGTTATTAAAACCGGAACCGGTGACCGGATCGGTGGAGCTAATGAACTGGGTTTTGAACCGGAACCGGTCTAACTGGTAGTGGTCAGATCTCAATGAATCGGTTTAAAAAAAATACATTAAATAATTATTTTTTAATAATAAAAAAAAAAAAACTATTTTTAAGATTTTCAACCATGATTCCAAGCCAATAGAGACAAAATATGAAAATTTTGCTCAATTATATACCATGCAAAGGTGAATATATCAAAATGGCACCAAATGCAATACATATCATCGAAAAATACATAAGCAAACTTGTTGAAGTAATGTATCAGATTTCTCTTATATTATTCACTGTGTTTTATTGCTGAGTTAATATTATAATATACAATCTGTCCCTGCTCAGATCTGTTGTCAATTTATTGTATCAGCATTAAAGAAAATTTTGGGTTCAGTATATATATATATATATATATATATATATATATATATATATATATATATATATATATATATATATATATATATATATATATATATATATATATATATATATATATATATATATATATCAGACCAGCATTTTGAAGATCTTGTATTCTTCATTATCTATGTTTGCTTGGAAATAAATTTCTAGAAAAACATCTACAACACTTAGAGGTATTGAATTGGTTTATGAAAACCACTATTAGTGCTATTTGTAACAAGTTGAGAGAGCATTACAACTTCAGCAGTCTGCTCACAATGTGTTTGACGAAATTTATCACTGAAAAGATTCATTAAAACTTAGAAAACTCAGTAGCCAATTTAGTGCATTTCCAAGCGGGAATTTTCTAGTGGTCAATTTATTATTTCCAGTCACATTTTCATTAGGTTGTATGTTGTTTTCCCTTGAGTGGCGTCAGACCATTTGCATTAGTCTTGATGCCATGATCAAATTTCTTGTATGCTGTGTGAAAGGTTTTGTATTTATGCTGCTGCTATGTGTGAACAGAGAGAGAGGGTCTGACAGTTCCTAGCTGAGTGTGAAATAAGGTTGTTGTTGATTTTTTTGAGAATAGAAATTTTCATCAAGTACACTTGATGAGTTGCATGCTACCAGGGATTTTATGCTAGCCAGCCTTGTATTTATCAGTCATCATGTGTATTGTTGCTACTATAAGGTGTTGAGTATGAGTTATTATAAAAGTTTGTTGCTATTATAATAGAGGAATTTGCAGCTCATGGAGGAGACACTAAGGTATTTGCAACTCATGGAGGAGCACCTAACCGGCCAAAACAGGTGAGAATAGGCTATTGACTAGGTTGCAAGGCCGGTTCCAACCGGCAGCCATCTTGACTGACCGGTTTTGATAACTATTATCTATATCTATATATATATATATATAATTATTTTACACATTTATTACAACTAAAAAAAGGGAAAATAATCAACATTTACATATATGTGATCATATATACATATTGAATACCTTAGGAGTTGTGTCATACATCTGTTCGACAAATTATTCATAACCTTTAAGTTCACCAACAACAATGTCGCAGAGAGAAGAGTTGCATTTGAGTGTTCAAAAAGTCATTCACTTGACCTTTCAATCAGAGGTACATCATAAATACCGTCACTGCTATCTCCACCATCATCATCTGACTCACCATACAAGTCTTGGAGCATTTGATTTGTCCCATCATTAATGTGAATTGTCTCATTACTGTCATCATGATCTACCTCCATGGGATCATTAAAATTACCTTCATCATTCGCTTCATGTTCTTCACCCTGTACAACATCATTTCCAATACTAATATTTGCTGCAATATTCTCTTGTACTAGTGCAACATCATCTAATCTACTATTATTTAGCTGTGGAAGCTGGTTCACCATCTGCAAAAAGTTGGGGGGAAACTGTGCCTTTATGAAAATTACAAACATTAATAATTAAACATTAGTGCGCATATAAAAAATATTAAAATAATATAAAATTTTATGATATAATCAAAATGAAGATAGATAATTAATTACCACGGGACGATAGTCATTCGATACACCATCAATGTGCCCATATTTCCTACAATGCACTGTTGCTGTTGCTATTAAAACTCTAACATTATTTCTCATACAACATTTTTTACAAGGGCAATAAACTCTGCCATCAACCCTTTCACCCTTTTGAATTTTCTTTCCAGCTCCAATGTATTCTTCCATTGATGCAAATTATCCTATAAAGAAAACAATAAATCTCTCTCAATGGTGTAGAAAACCAAAGACTTGTTGAACTCAATGGGAGCTCAATATATAAGCAAAAAGAAAATAAAAGTGGGCATTTTACAAATTGTGAGCTTTTTACAAAATGTGGGCTTTTTACAAAATTGTGGGCTTTTTACAAATTGTGGGCTTTTTACAAAATTGTGGGATTTTTACAAATTGTTTATATTTTTAATAAAATGTGGGCTTTTTACAAAATTGTGGGCTTTTTACAAATTGTGGGCTTTTTACAAAATTGTGAGCATTTTACAAAATTGTGGGCTTTTTACAAATTGTGGGCTTTTTTTATTCTTAATGCATTTTCTATAGAATACTAAACAGATTTGTCCAAAATTTGAGATGCAAACTGTAGTCTCTACTACGTTTGGAAAATTGGAGGTTTATAAAAGATAAATTGCAAATAGAATTGTACCACTATGATAAGAAGCTGTCAGAAGCATTCCTTCTGCTTCACAAATGTGGAACTACCTTAAGAATGCTTATGGTTGATATAAATATTAAAGCATGGAAGTTAAATGTAGTAGTTATGCTAAAATATTTAATAACAGCTTGAGAGTGCTCTTCAGATATTGTACGAATGTACCAAATTAAAGTTGTACCATTACTAAAGATAAATGGCCAAAAATAGTCAATTTTGATATCGTGAAGTTATGTATTTCTCGGTAGCAAACTGGGGATAGGATGGCAAATATGAGAGAACTAAGTTCCAAGGACTAAAAAACCAAGGCCAACATATTTATGCCTTGAATCAGAGAAAAAACAAAGCTGCCCAAAAAAGTGTTTGAGAGCACCCATTGAAGCTCCTATATATAGCAGAGTCAACATTTTCCTATTGAACAAGTTTGTATAGTCAAAGCCACAGCAAGATCAGATAGACACGATCCTAAATGAGAACCAGAGCTAAGATGGATCCACATTTAGCAGAACAAGACAGCCATAGCAAAGGATTTTACCATAGAACCAGATCATGAGAGATAGCAAGATTCTTGCTTCCACTGTGGAAATGTAGAAACTATACAAGGGCTTTGCTTCCAGCAGATTTCATTGTGACAGTAATTTCTATGGTGTTGCAAGTGCTCATTAGTAGAATCTTAAAGCCATTCTGGAATTCTTTTAACCTGGAGAAGGTTTTCTGTGGTTATAAATCCTCATGTTCAAATTCCATTGTGGATTGGTTGTGTTTGATATTATTTTTTTACTGTCCGAAATTGAATTTTCGCACAGAAAATTATCAGTCTAAAGCAGAGAAATTTTGCGATGTTTATTTTGCTTCCTATTGTGAAGTATTTCACTCAGAACTCTACTCGTTGTAACAGAGGTCTTGGGCATAGAACAGGGGACTTGGGTTTTTTGGAATCAAACTTCAGGTTAAGATGCTCATCTGAAGAATGGCACAGTGAGCCTTAGCATGGAGTTGGGAGTACCAATTTGAAGTGTAGGTAGGGCATTGTACAATAGACCAGTTAGATTTCTAGACCCTAATACAAAAGTTTCTTCTTCTTTCAAAACATGTTTCTCCTTTTCTGTAACCAATGTGGGTCTTGTTCTTGTTTCAATTGGGGATGGATGAGCATTTGTTATTGCTCCAGATGATCACACTTTGGGTAGCCCTGGAGGCTATTTGGGGGTGATGAGTCCAATAGGTCTCAATGAACTGTTGCCCTCGCTGGGGAATACTATTGCAGTGGAATTTGATACTATTTTGGATGTTGAATTCCATGATCCTAATGGAAACCAGTACCTTCAGCTCTAGTACCTGTTCACAAAAGAGGGTGTCATAGTCATTCATGCATGCAGAGAGGGTGAATTGCAGGCATTGCAATAGGGGGTGTTGTTTTTGTTGCATTGGCCACTAGATTGTTTGTCTGGTTCTGTTACAAGCGCAGAGTATTGAAAAGGACAGACAAATTTAGTTCAGATATTGTGAAATTGCCTCAAAAATTCACCTACAAAGAGCTCAGCAATGCTACGAAAGACTTTTTTTGAATGTGATTGATAATAGATAATTGCAAGCAAGGGTAATCCCCTTGTGAAACCCAAATTTCTGAGCATTTTCTAAAACCTGATGATGGAGTCATTGTAATGAACAAGCGCCTAGGTCCATCTTACGTCCAAATCTACCAAGCACCAAGATCTATTAAAAAAAACCACAGTATCTGTGAACTAAGAAGAAGAGGCAGAAAATGTATTCTGCTTACCTGTTCAAATATTGGTTGGGGTTTACCACGGAAAAAATTTGACAGAGCCCATGTAGCATTTCTTATCATTGAAATTCTAGCAGTATCGTTCAACTGGGCAAGCACCTGCCTCGGAGCTCGATGATTGAGGGCAAGATCCCTAAATGATGCAGAGTATCCAACAATATTTCCCAAAGCCCAAACAGCCTTACACAAACACCAGTTGAACTCAAATTTGGGTAGTAGTTTTTTAAATCAAATTCCAAAATTACAGACGTAGAAAGATAGTTGGGAAGAATAATTTTATGCCTCTAAAATGAACGTGCTACCTGTTCTCGAACATTATCATTCCCAGAGGTAAGAAGTACCACAAATATACGCAGTGCCCCGTAATCAATCACAACCTTTGTATTCTCAGAGGCTCCAAAAAAACCCAAATAGGGTCAACCCTACTACAGGAGGAAGGGCCTGCAGTAAAAACTTACCATTTTGCAAGAACTGAGGGCGAATGCTGTTCTGCAAGAGCTGAGGGTGAATGTTGTTCTGCAAGAGCTGAGGGTGAATGCTGAGGGTGAATGCTGTTCTACAAGAGCTGAGGGCGAATGCGCGCGTTATATCAGACGATAATGTAGTTTTTAAAAAAATCATTTTTATGTAGCGCGCATTTGAATTTTAGCATTTCAAATCATTTCTATTTACATTTGATTTTTGCATTTCTAATACAAGTGACAAACAAATTTCTACAAGAGGTTGAAATTTTTACTAGAATAGCCATGAAAGACTAATTAAAATGGCTTAAAATGCAAGTGGAACTTCAAATTAAATGTAATTGAAGGTTCTCTCCACTAAATTTTTGCAAAAGTGCTTACATTATTTAATTTATCTAGGATATTTTTTTGTATTACACAATCAAAATTAAATAATGAAATAGTTGGGTAGTCTTATTGTTTCAAATTAGGACACAATTTTCAAATGGTGATGAAGTTTCATGTGATGATTAATTGACAATATTCTCCTTTCCTATCCTTGAAAAACTATACAAGGTTCCCTGTTGCCACATGAAACCCTAACTCATGTAGCAGCATAGGACCAGTCCTCCATTTTGCCCGTCATAAGGCATTTTGCACATATTTGATGACTAGAATTTTTGGATTCCCGTTTTCCATGAGGTGCTAGGAAGAATAGAAGACTTAATTTTGACATTTGAAATTTTTTCAAAAACGTTCTTATGCCCTTTAATTTCCACTTACCAATAATTTTGCAACACTAGTCCTCTTCGCAATTGCAAGGCTGTACTCAAAAAGTAAGGAAAGTTACTTTTTTGGCTCACTCAATGATCTAGGTGGATACTGGTGGCCACCCACCTATTCCACTTGGGGCCCCACAATTGTCTCTTTAAGTTTTTTAGTTTCGACACAACTTACTATTTTTAGCAGTTTTTCGAGTCCTAAACTTCCGGAGCCGTTTTGAGGCCCTAAACGACGTTTTTTGGGCATTGCGCCTCTAGCGAATATCATTCTATATCATTCCGTTCCAGAATGATATTCATGGTGAAAGTTGTAATCCTCGGATATATCTTTCTAATGATGTATCATGTGCATCAAACGAAGATAGTATGCCAAAGTTACGTCCCTGGGAAGTTGAAACACCAATTTACCCAAACGGGGCCCATAGTTTTGGCGCTTCATCTCCTAGGGTTAGGTTTTTGGATGTTTAGGGTTCTCCATTGTTTCTCAATAATAAATAGGCCCTCAAGCCTCATTTTAACTCAGTTTAGAGGCCTGTAGCTGCCACATCTCTCCTCATAGATAGCTACCAGTGCCCTAGCTAGTTTTATTTCCATTATGTCTATAAGAAAATTTCAGTTCTTTGATATTAATTAAATGAATTGTTATTTCCGTTGCATCTCTGTATTTATGGTTATGTGTTTATTCTATTGCGTTCCTTCATAAATCTGGATCAGTGGTATCAGAGCGGTCCTCTTTTTCTCGATCCTTCTTTGCATGTCCCCAACGAGGTCGAGGTATAAGGAGTTAGGGCTCGATCTGGTGGAACCTTTGTAATATCAGCCTTGCAAACCTCAATGGTTGCCCATGGGGGATGAAAATAAAGATGAGGGAGTAGGAGATCCTATCAAAATATTTCTCAAGGAGGCCCTCGAAAAACAAAGGAACGCGATGATGGATAACTTTGCCCAGATCCTTCAACAGTTGCCCACCAGTGGTGCATCTGCATCCAGCAGCCACTTTGGAGGTGCAACTCCTTTTAAGGTACAAGTAAATTTTGACATTCCCATATTTGAGGGTCAAATAGATGCAGATGCCATAGATAGATGGTTGAATCTATTAGAAGGATATTTCTCGGTTCATGACTTTTCCAGTAGGGAGAAGATTATTTTTTCACTCCTCAAAGCTGCCCCCCATGTCAAGGACTGGTGGGAAACCCACTATGAGAAAAAGGACGAGACAGAACCCTCTCTGTTCTCGGTCGTACCCACTTGGAATTCTTTTCGAGACGTCGTCAAGGAACAATACTATCCCATGGGGAGCTATGTGGACAAGTACATACAATGGACCACGCTGCAGCAACAAAGGGATCAAGATGTGCATGAGCTGACGAATCTGTTCCATACCCTGCGCACCAAGTTGGGTATCAAAGATTCAGAGAAACATCTGGTGCTAAAGTATAGCAGTTGTCTGCACAGATACATTTAGGAGGTAATGGATTTCCTCGACATCTCCTTGCTTGGTATGGCATACCGGTATGCTGCCAAGATTGAGCAGAAATTCAAACAGAAGAAGTGAGAATTTGGATCTGCGAATCAAAAGCAAGGGAAAGGTGCTCCCAAACCACAGAAAAAAGGACAGAGCCAAGGCACGGTGACTCAATACAACCTGTCGAAGCCACAAGAAAATAACAATACCACAAAGCCAAAGGACACGGGAAAGTGGTGTGAGTTCCATAAGAGCTCCACTCACAACACAAGTGAGTGTCGGGCCAAGCTATCCCTGGTGGCCAAGATGCGGGCTTCTGAGTCAGATGCATGCTCCGACTCTGAATCAAAACCTGACAAGGGGAATGACAAAGGGAAATAGATTATTGATGCGGAGCCCAATGCCAGTGTTGCCACTACAAAGATCCAGAAGGAGGAACCAGAAGATCCAGAGGAGAAGGAACATCTCTTCCACTCCCAGATGTGGGTAAAGGGATCCCTGGTATAGTTCATTGTTGACAATGGGAGAAAAAAGAACCTCATTTCGGCAGATGCCATGAAGCGGTTGGGCTTGCCAACCATAGCTCACCCACATCCATACACCATCGGGTGGCTTCACCAAGGACGAGATCTTCGCATCAGCCAGTAGTGGTGCCTTCCCTATAGCATTATGCCCTTCACGGATGAGGTATTATGCGACGTTGTTCCTATTGATGTTTCTGATGTATTATTAGGACAACCATACTTGTGGAAGCGTCATGCGGTGTATGAGTCTCGGCGTCGTGTTGTTATTCTTACTTTGGGAAATAAGTTGTACAGGATACCAGAGGTACCACCTCCTACTACTATCTCTTTGGTTACTGCAAAAAAATACAGTAAGCTCATTTCCCAAACCAAGAAATTCATTTTCCTGATGATCCGCCCCCAGGGCAAGAAGAATACTATGGCCACGACCTCCAGACAAGGCTCCTCTGCACGACAACAACAAATGGATAAGGTTGTGGAGGACTACGGGGACATTTTCACCTCGCCCACAAGGGTTCCTCTACACTGTCAGGTCAAGCACTCGATTGATCTGACCCCAGGTGCGCCGCTACCCAACAGACCGATCTATCGACGCTCTGTTCTGGAGAACGATGAAATCAAGAGGCAGATTCAGGAGCTGCTGCAGAAGGGTCACATCCGACCAAGTTCATCGCCCTGTGGGAGCCCGATAATTTATTATTGTGAAATCATAGTTCTAAATTATCTCTTTTTCTGTGAGCAATGTAATCTATTAATTGTAAGTAGATTCATTATAAAAATTCAAACCGATTTTAGCATGAATGATGACAATTTATATATTAATTGGTTTTTAAGAGTATTTGTATTATGTAGGAGCACTGGAAAGATAAATCAGGACTTCATTTTCTATTTTCCTTATTTTATTGGGCTGAACTGGAGAAAATTGAATATGAATAGTGAGTTAATTATAAGATCAATGGGCCAAGGCCATACATCAACATTGACCACAGTGGGGAAGTATAAAAGCATGGATATTCATGCAAGTATAGTTATTAATGTAAGATCAAATTTAACTCTTAGCTTCACTAAAGAAATAGAAGGAAAAGATCTAGCATCAACTGAAACTCACGTGAAAAAAGTAGATGAAAAATGTACAATCATCCAATGGAGAGGTAATCTATAATTATCTAGTAAGACTCTTGGCTATGCCTTGAGACTAAACTAATTCTCAATATTTTTGAATAATCATCCATTGGAATTTAGTAGGAAAACCATAGTAAATAAGTGTCCAATGGCCATGCAAAAATATATAAAAAATAATATTTGTTGGTTGTTTTTCAATAGGTGGACCATGATGGGACCACTGAGAAGGTGGGGGTGTTTTTTTAATCATGGAAGTGAGGTTTAGTAGATTGATAGTCAAGTTACCTTTATTAGTCTGATTATGCAATTTTTATAAGACAGATTATGCAATATTAATAATAAACATAAATTTATTGCAATTTAGGGAAAGCTCGTTCATGTTTTTTTCTTTATATTGGAAGGTTACTTGATTTTTGAAGTAATTTTTAGTAGATCATAGCATATATTGAGGAAATATTAGTTTGACAAGAATCATTTATTTCTCTTGAAACTTTAGGTATTAAAATTCCATGACACGGATATATCACACTCTAAAATCCAAAGAAAATGGAAGAGCGTTCAATTTTTTTAATCAAACTTTTATTGGTGAAGGGTTAATTTATTACGAGAACATCATTAAGGAAGTGAAAAATTTTAAACGTAATGTTTATTGACTAGAAAAATAATGACCAAAACGTCAAAAAAAATTATGTGATGGGTAAAGAGAAATCCAAATTCCAACCCTGCCCGCCACTTGTTTGTGAGTGGAGGTTATTCACTTTTCATTTACAGCTTACCAGGTTACTCCTGTTACCAATATTTCCACATGGCTCACTTTTAGGTGACTACTTATTGTACTTCTTCTTTATAAAGAACAATTGGTATGTAATTGTATATATTATTTGAAATCTATAACAAATCCAGGCAACAAAATTACAACAAATAGAAAATTATGCAAAAAATTCACCAGGGCACTACTAATGTGTGGATACCCTATCATTTCTTAGATCCTCATAACTTACCAACACCTACTATATTGGTATACACATAATATGGTATTTACCTGAAGTATTTCATATGTATCTAGAAGTAAATATGTTGTATGACAATTGTTATGGCAGATATAAGATGTGTATTATAGTTTATATTTCAATTTTTCTTAAGTAGCATGCATGTGCGGTCCATATAGTGACTACAATTACCAAATATATTTCAGTGAAGATGTGAAGATGATCTCTCATTAGGTCCTAGTTATTTAAAGCATCATTAATTAGCTTTCCAAATGAATAAAATATGTTAACAAATTAGTAAAAACTAGGAAAACAAATCATGCTTTAAAAAAATATGGCACAATCGGAGTCACACTCTGAGATTTATTTAATTACTCATCAAGTGTCGCTACAACATATATATGATCACCATTACCATAGAAATGGGACATGTGACCATAATTTTGGTTTTTCCAATGACATTCCACATCATGAGCATTGTTTAGGGTTGATTGTGTTGATTTTTTTTAAACAAATAATTTATACATTTTATGGAAATTATAGACACAATTTATAATTACATTACAAGATCATGATGTATGGATATTCCTTATCATTTCTTAGATACTCACAACTTATCAACACCTAATAGATTGATATACACATCATATATAATTTACCCCTAGAATGCCACATGTATCCTAAAACAAATTAGTTGTATGGCAATTGTTATGGTGCATATATCATGTGTATTATAGTTTATCTTATAATTTTGTTGAAGTAGCATACAACAATTTACATAGTGATATGAGAACCACTCTCTAGAGTATACATCGATTTTGTACACATGGATTTTCAGTTGCTTTTTAAGATATATCATTGGTGATGCTCACATGATTATATAATGAACCATTAGGTTGAACTATGAAATTATTCCTCACAACACACACACACACATATTGATGAATTAATAATTTTTCTCATATAATTTTTTTAATCTATTTTGAAAAAAAAAAAAAAATAGATATAATTATTTCTAAGAATAACAAGAGAGAGTTCCTTACCATATCTTCGTAAAACATATAATAGCAACGTTTGGAGGTAGCCGTCTAGTGACGCTTTGGGGCATAGTGTCACAATTGCGACGTCTTCCTCCAAACGTCTCAATTGCGACACTTTGTCTAAGTGTCGTTATTACGACACTTTTCTCTAAATGTCGGTATAGCGACGGTTTCCCAAGATCAATGGCCCAAAGTGAACCCGATAACTTACCTTTTCCCCGCACCTTTCCTTTTGATCGTGGTCGTTCGCTTGTTGAATCCAGATCCGACGGCGCTAATACATTTTCACGCTCATAAAGTAATCATTTGATGTTTTGGCAAAGCCGCGCGAAATGGGTGGTTTTTCCAAACCACCCGCGCTTACGTGTCGCCACCACGTTGTATCGCATTTGAAAAGCTAGTTTCCGTTTACCACCATTTACCCTCGCGAATACCACTGGCGGTATTCCCTAAAACTCACTCGTTTAACCCGAGTTTAATGTCATTTAACTATGGTTATACCATCGTTTAATATATTAAAATTATATTTTTCATTCAAATTTTCACCTTTTCGCTTTAAACCTGTAAAAACATTGCAGAACCGTTTTTCCTCAAAATCACGCCGTTTGAACCCTGAGAAACTTTGCAGAGCCATTTTCAACCTACCAGTACCATTTTTCGACGCCCATTGTCCTAAATTTCCATTACAAAGTACTACATTGTCCTCTGCGAAGCCATTTTCAAAAAATTGAAGACTGAGCGCCTCTACAACGTCTTCAACCGAATTCCGCTGGTTCTCCAGGTACTTTTCTTCGAAGTTTCCCTCTGAGATTTCAAAATTCCTGTCAATTTCAAATAATTACCAAAGTTACTGCAAAAAAGTGTCCATTTTTCAGGGAAAACTCTGTCAAAATTTCCCTAGAATCCCTAAATTCCCTTTCTCACAGTTTTTTCCATACCCTGGTCTGTTTTTCTGTTGAAATCGATTTTAAATACACGTTCTGAGCTTTAAATTCCTTGAATTTCCTAAAAACCTTTCTTAGAAACCCCATTTTCAGTAGAAATTTGCCAAGAAACCCCTGTTTCTCGTAAAGGAACTTAGCAAACCGTTTAATCTTGCTTCGTTCATTATTAAAAATGATCAATAAATAGGTAACCCCCAAGAATTGAGGCCCAAAATCTCAAAAGAAGTCTTCTGTAAAGATTCCTCAGCCTATGTCCTTCAAAATTGACAAACCAACTCTTGTACTCACGGCTGATTCTACAGAAGTGGTCAGACCAATCCAGCCTCCAATCATTTCTCCAAAGAACAGCCCTTTAGTTGATCTAGACTGTAGAATACTAGACCCTAATGTAGAATTTAACCTGCTTGATGTCTATAATTGGTGCTATGGAAAATCAGTGGAAAAGAGTGACAAAGATATTCCAATTTGGGAATCCAATCTTCCTAGATATATTGTCCCTCTCACTCATTCTGTTCCTGACTTTATCAAATTATGCCAAGCCTATTATATGCCAGAACAAATATGTATTGTAAACAAAGAAAAATATATCATGTTTTACATCACTGAAGAGTCGATAAATTCCATGCTGCAAATGAATCATGACCCCAATTCTGCTTCCCTATCAATAGAATATTTAACCCAACTATATCTTGACTTGGAGTTCAATACTAGATTCAAAATATACCAGACTTTTTGTCCAAATCAAGTTGATATTCCTAAGTTAAATCCTCCTTTCGACACCGTTGATTTCCTAGATGAAACTAGACAGATTGTCTCAATGCTCTCCTTCATACTAGGATATGCCAGTGATGAATTCACTGATGTGGCTATCCTAGGTTTTCTGTCAACTCTAAGCCCTAGTCAATCACCATCCATTCAGTTCAATTTTGCTAGATTTATTGCTGAAAGTATGCATTATCAGTTATCCAGATTACCAGAAGAAGGAGTTTTCAGATACTCCTCTTATCTACTCCACCTCTTCCTATATTATCAAACAGATAAGTTTCCAATTGAATGTGAGAAAGTGGATGCAGAAGGAAAAGTTATATTAGTAGTATTCTGGTCATCTATTCTAAGGAAATCGAATAGAAAGTATAGTTTTACATATTTCAATGACTCATTTATAGCCCCTGCTATGTATCTCTTGGAAAAAGAGGAGATCCCTAGGATCAATGATGAGACAAGAAGAATTTTGCAGTTATTAGAGAGCTACAAAACTAGAGATTGGTATTTATATTAAAATCATACAGAAATTAGAGTGTATGGCTCATCCCTGGCCCCATATAAGTTACCTAGATTTGTTACTACAAGAATATTTGCTTTAGAATATCTGAGACAACTATTGAATGTAGATGAAATCAACTTCATAGCTTTCAAGAAAAATACCCAATTTAAGCTGAAAAATCAAATTGGGCCATTCATTGAGAATAATAGAGAAGCTACCAATGAGATAAATTTCAAACTTAAAGAGTATAAGTTCCCATGTAGTTTTACATGGAAGTATGACCCACAAGGTATTTTGAGTGCAGCAAGGGTAAAATGTAAGTTTCCTGTTTACTTGCATGATCCTAAGCCCCATATTGAAAGATATGTAAATAAAATTGAATGGGAGCCAAGCACCCTATCTGATGATGATTCACAGGCAGTACAGGTAATACAGGTAGACAGTGGCAAAGGCAAACAGATTGAATAGACAGTACAGGTGGCTTCTACAAGAAAAGATACTGATAATGTACATAAAAGAGACAGAGAAGGAGATAGTTTCATAGCTGAGACTATTGAGGACATAAAATTCAGAACTCCTTATAGTAAAGAAGCAATTCAACAGAAGAAGAAAAGGATAAGGCTGTAAATATTGATATAGATGATGAAGCAACAAGAATAGTCACTCAAACATTAAAAGAGCTGCAAAATATAAAAATTGGAACACAACAAAAAGATACAGTCATGAAGGAAAACCAGGCTACTGTCGATTTGCCTCCTTCTTCTCAAGAAACTGACAATACAGAGTCAGAGATTCAGATGAGATTTAGATAGATTAAAGAGAAGAATGAAGAGCTCAAGAATCAAGCTCATTCTATATTTCTTAAGGAAAAGCTTGGAAACAAAGACAGGCTTCTTTCAGCATTTGATTATTCATCCAATAAATTGGTAATGTCATTCTTGAAGCCTACAGGTGGTGAGCCAAAATCAGTGGCAGATTATTCCAAAACAGATATTGAACTGGATGCAGATGCCATTCATGAATTAGATCAAATTGAATTTCATAGGAGCAACACCGAAATGCTATATTCCAAAATTGTCAGTAAAACTATGAAATCAATTAGGCCTGAGAAAACAGTGCTCAACTTCCAACATCAAATGAAGTTGGAAAAAGCCTCACTGTATGCTAATAATTTAAGAATAAAATCACTAGAAGATATAGTGATTGAAGTAGGGGGTGACCCAGCCAACATTGAAGGGGAAAAAGTCTTAATTAAACAAAAAAATGAGGATATAGCTGCTCTTAGAAAACAGTTGAAGTTGCCTCAGAGTGAAAACTCTCAAGCAAAAGAAATTCTACAGCAAAAAACAGAGAATGATGATTTAAAGCAGCTTGTACATCAAATGACAGATCAGATAAAAACAATGGAAAGTCAAATAGAAGCTCTAATGAAAGAGAATGAAGAACTAAGAAAATCACAACCAATGGTCATTCCTATAGTGATCCCCACTGTAAACAAGGCTATACCATCTACTTTGGCAGAACACTTGGCACCGAAAGGAGTACTGGCAACTGCAGTGCCAATTACTTCTCTAATCTCTGCCTCTTCTTCTTCATCCTCACAGAGGAGCACACTACAAGACCAAGATAAAGAGATTCTTAGTTTGAAAGGAACTATTAAAAATTTAGAAAATTCCAAAAATGATGCCTTGATTACTTCTAGAGGACATGAGCAAAGGGCTGATCGACTATAAGAACAGGTAAAGATTCTGCAAGCACAAGTAAATCTTACAGATCAACTGGCCTATATAAAAAATCATTTATGGACAAAAATTATTGAAGGCATTCATTCTCAATGGCCTTCAATTCAGATAATTTATGAACAGAGAGAGTTACTTCAAGTTGCTAGTGCAGATATTGACAAGACTAAGAGGGAAATTGACAATAAACCAGCCCAAGCAATCCAACTCATAGCTTTTTTAAACAGTAAAACCAGGGAAGAGTTGGAAGAATTGAAAATTTTTGATAGAACATAAACCATTCTTCAAATAAAAAAGGTCCTGAACAAAAGAAACATAATGAGTAATCTAGAGGACCGGTGTAAAGACATGAATTTATCCATCTCAATATTTTTAGCCAAATACAAAACATTGTCAGAAGCAGGTTTGCCTGATATTCATGCATTGAATGACAAGTTAATGCCTCAAAAAGATTATGATCTAAAAATCAGAAATCATGCAAAAGAGCAAGCCAGACAACAACTGCCTCAAGGATCACCAACAGGCAAAATACTTCTTCAGTATTTTGAAAATCTGTTCTTTTTAGATAATGAGATCAGGCATATGTTCACTATCAAGCCTAAATTTTCCAAGTATATAGAGGCAGATGAAAGTTACAGAAAATTGAAGACTATGAAGATCCCCTCTGCAGAAAAGTGGCAAGAATTCACAGATCTGTTGTGAATTTAATGGATAAAAAATAGGAAATTCACTTGGAAATTCATTTTTTACTGTTACCTCAAATGGTAAAAATACAGGGTTAAAGTGCACAACAACAATCAGTTCAAATTAGAATAATCAGTTCTATTTTTGCTTGTAAAAAGGTAACAGCTTGAAAATTGTTTTGCAGCTGTCCCTCTTTTTAAGTTTTCTTTCCTATTTTTATTAAAACATTATCTCAATTCCTGAGATATTTTGTAAACAG
Organism: Pinus albicaulis; assembly: GCA_034641835.2. Classification (NCBI taxonomy): domain Eukaryota; kingdom Viridiplantae; phylum Streptophyta; class Pinopsida; order Pinales; family Pinaceae; genus Pinus; species Pinus albicaulis. The sequence continues at coordinate 323,911,037 of CM076584.1, read as the reverse complement.
TTTTTTGTATAAATACTTCACAATTCGAAGTATTCAGTGTGAATAAAATTTCTCAAGACAACTATAGTCTTATTTTCTGGTTATATTGAAGTTGGTGAGTCAATTAGTGAAAGCAGCAGACTGGAAAGAGATCAAAGACATCATAGCTAAGGATTCTCATGGTGACAAGATAAGTCTCATTTCTTTCCTTGTTTTCAGTGTATTTCTTTAAAGTTTACATTCATTCATATTATGTTTTTCTAGTCTATAATGATCAACTAAGGAAAAATTAAACAGGATTAGTGATAATAAGCTCCCTGTTTCGAAACTTGTTGGCATTTTAATGTTTTCTACTTTGTTCGTGCTCTCTACTTAGCCATTGGCCTGTGGGTGATATGGAGTTGTAATCTTGTGCTGAATGTGGTAGTTTTGCAATGTTTTAGCTAATTTATTACCTACAAATTGTGGTCCTCCATCTGTTATTATGTCCCTTAGAAGACCATAGCGCACAAATATTTGGAAAAGAAACTGTACTACAGAGTCCTCTGTAGCTTTTGAAAGTGCCTCTACTTCGACCCACTTAGTGACATATTCGGTTGCAACTAGGATGTATGTTTTTTGGTTTGAGGGAGGACTAATAGGGCCAACAAAATAAAGTGCCCAGTGTTCAAATGGTTCAATCACTAGTTGAGGGTTCAAAGGCATTTCATCAGACTGCCCAGGGCATCCTGCCCTTTGGCAACTATCACAGGCCTGCACGAATTTTTTGGCATCCTTAAAGATGGTAGGCCAGTAATAGCCTGTTCGTAAAACCTTGTGGGCAGTTCTACGATTCCCAGTTAGATCCCCTTCTTCAATCTTCTTATCTATAGCTTAAGGATTCTTAAGTGCCCTTTTGCTCAGATTCCATCCACTCCATCAAATCAAGACTATACATAGCCTTAGAAGGTCACCTATCTTGCCCTTAGCACATTTGCATCTTTGAGCCTTATTTCTTAGTTCTGCTTGCCTAGAGAGTTGACTCCATTGCCCAATATTCTGGTAGATCCTTCTAGTTTACCTTGAAATCTTTTTATTCCCACCAATCTTTTAAAATCAAACCCAAATACACAATCATAGCTAGCCTAATATCTGTTACTAAAACAAAGCTAAATCATACGAAGAGATCCCTCTCTGGAGTTCAAGAAGGCTAGATCTTGAATTCCCAAAGCGGTTCTTGGTTACCCCTGGTGTTCTTAACTACAAAATCCCTATCCCACAACCTGAGAATTACTAGGGTGATAACAGGCCTTGGGGGTATTATGATCCTTGGAGGAAACTCCCACAGCTAGAAGAGTTGACAGAGAAAATTGGATCGAGTACAAAGGTGTGGCAGGTGGGTTTTACCTTGCACCAATTGTTATGGTGCATATATGATTTGTATTATAGTTTATCTTATAATTTTGTTGAAGTAGCTACAAAAATTTACATAGTGATATGAGAACCACTCTCTAGAGTATACATCGATTTTGTACACATGGATTTTCAGTTGCTTTTTAAGATATATCATTGGTGATGATCACATGATTATATAATGAACCATTAAGTTGAAATATGAAATTATTCCTCACAACACACACACACACACATATTGATGAATTAATATTTTTTCTCATATAATTTTTTTAATCTATTTTGAAAAAAAAAAAATTATATATAATTATTTCTAAGAAGAACAAGAGAGAATTCCTTACCATATCTTCGTAAAACATATAATAGCAAGAAAATTAATCTATTGAAATTTCATTTCCAAACATATTTATCGAGTAAAATGAAGATTAAAAGGAGATATTCATGGATTTACCCATAACATCACCTCATAATTAAGAATGTAAATGTACAATATTGATGATACATAGGCTAGGAGAAAATTAATCTATTGAAATTTCATTTCCAAACATATTCATGGAGTAAAATGAGGATTAAAAAGAGATATTTATGAATTTACTTATAAAATCACCTCATAAAAGTGTAAATGTACAATATTGATAAAATTCATTTATATATGATAAATAATAAACCTTTATCTCACATGTATCATATAATCTTATAAACAAACAATTGCACCGGGGGTGCAATCCTCAAAAATTTTAAACTGCCTAATGTATATGTACCTATTTAAAGTATTCGGGGCCCACATTACAAATGCCCAAAGTGAAATATTTGCGCATATGTTATATATGAGCCAATGGTTTAAATAACTATTGGGCGGTGAAACAAAACTTATAACAAAATATTAATAAAACTATATCATACGTTTGGACTTCAAAAAAAATAAACCCGATTTCAATCACAAATTCGCGTTACAAAATAACATGCTGATGTCACCCTAATTTGTGATGCAGAAAATTCATAGAATATGCCATATAAAAATTCAGGTCCGTTTTTTGGCTTTATGTACGGAGGAAAATTGTGACGTGAAAATCAAATTAATTCCACCCTATAATGTTTCGGGTCCGGAATTCCACAATGCAGGCGGGCCAAAAAATAACGCAATCGAATCGCCTGCTTCCACGTGGATGGCTGATTTGGTCTGTGTTCTATGGGACCACTTTCTTCTGAATTAAGATCTCCCGCGTTTACTATTAAATTTCTCTATTTCCAAAACAATACAGCTCTCTGTTTTTAAGTGTGCAGGGACTGTGATTTCAAAACCAAAATTGACTGTTCATCAGTTTTAGAAAGCGGTTGTTTGACAGAGCCATTCAAACAGATTTAGAAAGCGGCCAGAGGACAGGGTATTTGAAATTAATATTTCAACATCCCTCATTCACTGAGAATACCCTCCTTGGTACCTTCTTCGCCGGACTACTATGTGTTCATCAACAGTCATGAACCCGATGTCCGTTTCTTCGCCAGGCATCTTCACAACAGTCTTCTTTCCAGAGGATTGCGAGTCTTTCTCAACAACATAGAATTGCAGGCTGGAAAATCCATACCTTCACAAATCAAAGACGCAATTAACGGAGCCTCTCTCATTATTACTATTTTCTCTCCAAATTATTTGCAATCGTAAAAGTGCCTCCATTAACTACTCCTCGCGCTGCTCTGTAAGCCGACCATTTTTGCAAAGGCATATAACTGTCGTTTATTGCATATAAGTGTCGTTATACCGACAGCGGCGAGAATGTCGCTATTGCGACGGCTGCCTCCAAACGTCGCAATTGCGACACTCAGACATTGTGTCGCAAAAAAAGCTTCGCTATTGCGACGACTGCCTCCAAACGTCGCAATTGCGACACTTAGACATTGTGTCACAATTACGACGTTTGGAGGCAGCCGTCACAATAGCGACGCTTTGGGGCATATTGTCGCAATTGCGACGTCTTCCCCCAAATTTCGCAATTGCGACACTTTGTCTAAGTGTCGGTATTGAGACACTTTTCTCTAGACGTCGATATAGCGATGGTTTCGGGCGGGATTGAAAAAATTTGGGGAAATTTCCGACATTTGGTCAAAAGTGTCGGAACCAAGTGTCGGAATTTCTGCCAAATGTACTAGTGCCTTGATGCAGAAACCCCGAGTGTGCACACATTGGTAGCACGCTAACCATGACAACAGGATCAAGCATCACTCCTTCCAGCATCATCTAATGAAATAGCCTCAAGGCTTCATCCACTTCTCCACTCTGAGCATAAGCAGTAATCAAGGCACCCCACGAAATGACATCTTGTTCAGGCATTTGGTCAAACAATTTACGTGCAAACTCCAAATGCCCACATTTGGCATAAATTGTAACCAATGAATTACCCAAAAATGTATCTGATTCAAAAACACTTTTTACAACATGGGTATGAATCTTCTTCCCCTCTCGAAAAAACAGATAGCTCACCACATGCCCTGAATACAAAGGGAAATGTAAAATTGTCCGGCCGTATGCCAACATTTTGGCATGAAGTTTCTACGCTCAAAACCTTCATATAATGTCGCTAGCACATCAAAAATTCTTCCACGGGCATCAGATCTGAAATATTTAAAAAAATTCTCACAATATCCAGATTCTTTGCATCAATGGTTTCACCATGCAGCAAAAAAATCTACATTTCTATCTCAACGTGCTCATCCACGTTACTTTCATGAGAGAACTCCTCCAATGGGTTATGCATTGATCTCATCTTTCGGTTTGAGATCCAGATCTACATCAATACAACAGATCATATCTCTATTCACAAGCCAATAAAACCCTTGGCAACAGAAAACGTCCATCTGAAGCCAAAACCTGAACCATGGCTCTGATACCATTTGTTAGGAAATTACCGCAAAGATAAAATATTTACTGAGAGGAATAAATAATCATAACCATGAAAGAGACCAGCAACAAATCATAAACATAAACAAATTTTTAACCGGGAAAACCCCAAATCTGGGGAAAAATCCAACCAATGAAATTTCATTAAACATTGGCCAAAAACCTTGGCCAATCTGGCCAAGTGAGCCTTCACCGCTCACCTCCAGGCCTTACATTACAATGAAGTCTTCCTAGCCTTTTTATAGGCTCCATTACATGCAATACCATGGGCCAAAACCATGGGTTCACAAAACCATGTTCCCAAAACCACTACTATTTACCCTAGTCAACTTTGGCTCTATCTCGAGTCAAGTTTACATAACATTGTCAATGTAATAAGTGCTCTGGTGTTCGATGGAAGATGGAGGAAGTCATGTAGATAGTCCCTTCTTGGAGAAAAATGTTCTGCTGATATTAAAACCAAGATATGGCTTGTTTCATGTGTTTTAGGCTTCATTAAGCCTTTTAATCATCTTCATGGTCTTCACTGCATCTTTATCCTTTCTGAACATTGGATTATAAATCTTCAATAATAGACATTAATACTTTGATTTGTCTCTGATACACATTGTTGTTGCTTCTAAATTGTTTTGGTGCATATACAAGTTTTGAAGGTGTAGGAGGGTTTTAATCAAGGTTAATAATGTTAATTATTAATTAAAACATACTCTGAACCCTCTCTGGTGCCTTTCTCTACTACTTCTGGCCCTGGAACTAATATTTGGTGTTCCAAATTACCCTGTCTGTGCCTATGTGACAGAGTGAATTTACGACCTTTGGTACTTGCAAAACACAATACACAAGTTATGAAATCCAAGGGGAGTGGGATGGGTTGCTCTGGACGGCCGTGGAGGATGCAAGAGCAATGAGAGGAAGCAGTGGATACAGGTGAAAATAGGTGAAAACCATGGTAGACTAGTGAAAAAATGGTCTGATGGAGGTCTGGGGCGATGTGAATTTTGGTCTCTCGGATCAGAGTTAACAGTGGCAATCTACGGTCGAGATTGCGCGATGAAATCATTTGGAGGACTAAATGAAATGGGGAATGAGATTATGTCGTGAATGTTGGATTAAATCAGGTTAAAGGTGATCAACGGCGGAGGTTCGTAAAAGAATTTGTTTGGAGGTTAGTTGAATGGAGAACAGGAAGGGGTCGAGGTTAAATCCGGACCGTCGGATCAAACTGATCAACGGCCACGATTAACCCTGAAAACTCAATGCAGAGGAGAAAAGGTGGTAAGGCAGAAAACCATGGTGGTTTTCGCACGGAATCGGAGGTGGTAAGTGGAATTCGCAAAAACAACACAATTCCACTCATCACGCGCCACGTGGCAGCGAAAAACCACTTACATCGTGTTTTTTTGGAACTTTAACCTTCGGACACTAAATTTACACGAAATCGATTCTCATCCATCAGATCTGATGATTTTGATTGGACGGTGCAGAAAAATCCCAATGGGGAAGCTGCATGGACGGGGGATGTGGGCCGTCGGGCTCATTATGGACCGTCAGATTAAGTGAATGTATGGCTCATATTAGAAGATGGGCGCAGTGTTTTCGGAAGGAGAAGAGGAGGTAGGGAATGCATGGGCACTCGATGAATTGATGGCCGTCGATTGATACAGATTGACGGTCTAGATCTGTTCAAAACATTTCATATTGGGAACGTGAAATAAAAGGGAAAAGGCTTCGGAGAAGGGTTTATAAAGACTTTTAGCGCCCGATTGCAGGCTTTGGGTCACATGGAGGAGGAGAGCCAATGGGTATAAGCCCTCGGGGGCTTAGGGGTATTTATAATGTAAAAAAGGGGTTTTAGGCCAAAATTAGTGCTTTTTAAGGCCAAATGGAGGGTTCCGGTAGGCAACAAAGGGCATTTTTAAACCAAATAAAGGGAGCTATCAGGTTTAAAAAGGGAATTTTAATGAGATGGAGGGTCAATGAAGGGATTTTGTGGGAATTTTTTGAGGAGGAAAAGTGAAAATGTAGGCTTTGTGGGGAACAAAATGGAGCAAATGGAGGCCTTTTAAAGCATTTTCTTCATAACAGAATAGCAGGTTTTCAATGGAAATAGTATTGAAGACTCTTCAAAGAATAGAAGACATATGGAGGCTTCAAGAATGAAATATTTTCAAGGGAAATTTTTCTCTTGAAGGCTCAAAAACATTTTAGCCACCTATTTGCTATGCCAAAAACTTATAGGTTGCTAACAGACCGGATGGAACTGAACCATGGTCCAAAGCTGCATGGTTGATTCTAGCAACTAGGCACCATGGGAAATCTGCCCTGTGATAGTGTTCGTGGCTTTAGCCACCAGCGCATTGCGCTGGGCTCATACCTCTAGCAACGTGATAGGCTGCAATGTGGCCTGTAAGTTGGAGATTTTCTTTTCCAATTGTGCCTTGATGATTTGCATTTCCATCTGAGATGCTTTTACTGCTGCAACCATACTTTCTACCTTGGCTTGAGGTGTAGTTGTGGCCAGCATTCCGTCTAGAACCTCCGTGCAGAGCTATTCGATCACTATTTCAAGCTCCACCTGCTGCAAAATAGCAAGGGACTTTTCTACGTTTTTCCATGCAATGGCCCACTTGGCCACACCAAGCTGTTGATGCACCTCTAGATCTCGTCGGTGGGTCTCCGAGATCACGGCGGTGTGGAGACCCTGTAATGCCTCATTGGGAAACTTAGCCAGATCCAAGTGTATCCCTGTGTCTACTTGGAGTTCGGTTCCTATAAGGGTAGTGCTAGGCAAAGAGTAGAGATGGCTTTCTTTCAGTGTTAGCACTATACTGCTAATTGCCAAGGGAGCCCGTCTCTGAATTACTTTGGCTTGCAGCATATCTGCCTCCCACTAGAGGGCATGGAGCTTGGTCTGAAAGGTGATAATTGTAGCCTTCTTTTATTCCTCTAAGGCTACCCATTTATCCTTTGTAGCTAGTGTAATTGCATCCGAGATTTGTTCGAGGTCACTGTCAATTAATGTGACCGTTGCATCATATTCCTGGCGTTGGGTGTGCTGCTTTTTTCGAGACCCTTTTTCAGGCTTGCCTAGTCGCTTTGTGGTCTGGAGGGAGGTGGTATATTGGTGACTCATCCCTTTCACGCTCAATGCCAGCTACGAACTGGCCCCAGCGTCCTTATCAGCAATTTGTGGCAGCTATGAGTCCCTTTCTGCGGCTGCATCCGAGCCCTTCTCACTTGGTCCTATGGTTTCCTTGGGGTCGATAGGGGGGGTCCCTCCTGCTGTGTAGGCCCCTTTGGTGCTCTTTTTTCCAGGGATGAATCCACTCCTCCACCCAGGGAGCTAGAGCGCAATTATCCTATCGATTTCTTTGTCCCCCGACCCAATCATGACTTCCTCAAGTTCGGGCTCTGTAGGTACTCAAGCTTCCATGGGAATAGGAGCTTTTATTCTAGTGGGGAAAGGGGCTTTCGATTCTAGGGGCCTATTGGCAGTGGGAGTGGATTACGTTACCATGAACAGGACACTACAGGCCTAGAGAACTGTGTAGTATAGAGAAACTACATACAGGTTACGAAGGTGATACAGAACTGTTGTCTGAGCTAACCATCCTACTTTATAGTGCCTATGGTCATCCAATAGTAGGGTAAATGTCATTCAGAACATACCATCAAGTAAACGGTAAAAATAATCTCAAGGAATCATGCCATTAATTGCCAGCCAGTGGCTCCAATCAACGGTAACTTTTCCTTTCTACCAGATTTTATTGTTTCAACTGTCACTTTTCACTCCATATGTGCACTCAACGTACTTGCTAAGCTTGGAAGAAATTTTTGTGCCTCTTGCGCATCCTCCCCCAACACAGGCTTGTTCCTAAGGTACCACAAAACCAAAGACATGTTTTCCCGACAGGTGTCATTCCAACCGAACCAGACCCCCTGCATAAACAAGTCTCTTAAAGGTACTCTAAGTAACACATATTCCCAAAAAAAATTTGTAATACCCTGCATGGCCGAGGAGAGACCATAGTAGTTTCCTTATTGTGAGAGTTTCCGAATATATGATAACTCTGCCTTTTGTATCTGCATCCCCATTCTTAGCCAACATAGGGTGCATCCCATTACTACCCATTCACAGCCCGAGCGGCCTAACAGCCGTATGCACTCCTTCAAATTTTGCGTCAGAAGCAGCTCATGGGTCCTCCCTACCCTTTGTTGAGGTTAGGCTAAGGTATTTTACCATGCTTGGTATCCGTGTTTCCCATGTGGGTATTTACGGTGCGATAAGCAAGTGTGATTCTCCCCATACCCCAGTGTCAACGTGCCGCAAGACTGCGTCAAGCGCCTCCGTCTCGCCTACTAACCCAAATGTTCCCAAGAATTCTTCCTTCAATGTCCCCCAGTTGCGAGTGCGCTAATTTAGCTCCAGATCTAAGTACCATGCAGAAGGAAGTGGCCCTAGGGCATGAATTAACAGGTGAACCCACTCTTTAGTCGTCCTGTCACATCACTGTTCTTACCATGCGAACAGATATTCGCATGGATCTTCTGATCTAAGGAATGTCTTAACCCACCCACCAGTTGGGGCTTCAAATCACAGGATCATCATATCCTGACATTCCTCCCAATCCTGGAAATCCTCCTCATGCATCTCCTAACAGCGCGCAGGTATTCCATGCATGGCTAGGTTAAGGGCCCATAGCCTTCATCCTTTGGGAACCTTGGCTTCGAATTCTCACAAAAATTCCTTAATGCTACCAAAACCATCAAAGTAGGGTAGGTCTCTTACCTTTGAAGAAATGCAACGAAAGTTACTTGTGACTCGAAAACATCACAGCACTGAGACATCGTGCAACTGGTTTTGCCAATTCTCCATCTCCCCATCAGATTTGAAGAATCATTCACTGTCCTTTTCCCAGCAAAGTACTCCTTTCATTGTGGGGTTGATCCAATATTCGTTCTGCACAGTCAACTTGTAAATGTGATCGACCTCCTCTTCATCGCGCACTAGCTCTGTGTATTGTTCACCTTCTGCAGGATCTAATGGTACTATCACCCTTGTACCGTTATTCTCAAAACCCATGCTTCTCTTTTTGAGGTTGATGATACCACCCATATATATGGCCCAGTCCAGCCCTAAAAGCACAGGGTAGGGGTCCGCATATTCTACAATTTCAATTACCTCAAAGTCGACTTGGACTTTTACTCCTACGATATCCACTATAATTTTAGACAACCTTCCTAGTGGGATGATTTTCTGCTGATTCGCCATGCGTAGCTAAATGGTGGACCATTCCAACTTAGGCTCTCCCATTCGTTGCCAAGTCTGTTTAGGTAATACGTTTGCATCTGATCTTAGGTCCAAAATAACCTGATTCATTTCATAGCCAGCAATCTGCGCATTCAACCACATTTCTCTCCCGCCGTGTTTCTTATACTTGTAGAGCTTGTGCACATCCTTGACCTCCGGGGGTAGATTGGGCCATGCTGTGCATCTATCTATTAATACCTGAAGATTCTCCATAGCCTTTGGGTTGCACAACAACTTCATACATGCCTGCAAGAAGGGCTTAACCTCGTCATCTACCCTGAGGTTCGCAGGTTCCTGAGCAGTAGTTGCCTCCGCCTTAGCAAAGTCCTGGGGAGCTGTGACAAATATTTCTTTTCCCTTTTTTAGGTCCAAAACTTCTTATTTGATAACTGCTTGTTAGATCAGATGTTCCATCGCAGCCTCCTCCTCAGGTCCCCTAATGGCCATCCCACTGTGTGTCACAACATTCACACTTGGATCTTTGTCTCGCAAATCAGCCTTAACTCTCTACACATTCTGCGTAGGTGTCGGCTGCCTTTCCTACATTTTTTCTATCAAGATTGGAAAATCTTCAATCGCATGGTCCAATTGTCTACAATATCGGCAGGATTTCCTTGTAGGGTTTGGGCAGTCCCTTGCAAATTTTCCTACTTCTCCACAGTTATAACAGATTAGCTGACCTCGTCCCCAACCTGCACTTCCACCTCGGCCCCCTCCCCTGCCCCTTGATGGGGAGCCACCTATGACTGCGGGGGTTCTCGGCGATGCAAGGTCTGATTGTACTCTATATAAGTTTCCTTGATCAATCATCAAATCATACGTCCAACAATTCTGTTCATCATGTCCCACCGATTTGTAGAACCTACACCATTGTTGCTTTACCTCTGGAACGTACACAGGAGGCAGGGATAGTGGTTGGTATCGTGCAGCCCTGCAACGTGAAAATCATCGCACCATAGCGCTGGCCCACTGGGTCCTGCAGCTTCCCTAGCGTGCAATGGGCTAGGTCACCCGGCCTGCATATAGTCTGCTAACAGAGGGTAGTTATCCTTGGTATGACCATTCACCTGGCATCGTTTGCACCATCTATTGAGGCTAGCCTTTGTCCCTCATTCCTTCCATAGGTTTTGGATTTCTATGTGCATCGCTTCTAGTTGGCCCTGGATCTCTTGGATGCCTAGCTGAGTCTCGTCCCGAGGCGTAGCTTCTAACTTCACGACACCCTCCAAGGCTTTCTCCTACGATTCAAAATTTTGGTTCCCCATAGGTATGCGCAGGTGAGGTAGCAACATAGCAATAAACCATTATGTGTGTTGTCTTTCATCATATTGGAATCCCCCTTCTCTGAACACCTTCTTCATTCGCTGATCGGCCTCCCACACAAATTCAAACGGCCCTTGATTGAAATCCTTTAGATCGACCATGATTTGAGAGTAGGACTTAGGTTTCTTGAACTGTTGTTTCAGGGCGGTCTTAATATCTTCAATGGTTGCATTTGCATTTTGGCCGATGTATCACATGTACCAGTCCAAAGCTCTTCCTTCGAAGGCAAGGGACAACTGTGCCATTTTCACCGCATCACTAGCTACATTCTGTGCATTCTATTCCAAACCTGCGACAAACCAGAACTGATCCATGTCTTCATCCCCCATGCCCTTAAATTTCAGCAACTTCATGTGTGAAACCATGTCGTCTTCCAGTGGCGGAGGTGTAGGTGACTTCTTACCCCTAGGCTGGTTTGAAAGAAATGTGGCTAGAGGATTCTATGATGTTGCTTATCTTACCGGACTGTAGACCAATCTATCTCCTTCTAGGTTGGTTTTGTAGTATTTTCCACTTTGTTTTGTGCTCTCATCCATATCAGAGGCCATTCACTCGGTATGGCTACACAGAATACTCTTTTCTCATAACAATATCTTGATCAACAATGGTAAGGTCTTCAGAAACTTACCTCGGAACCCCTTGAATAATCTTAGCTCTGCTTTAGAGTAGGAGACAAAATGATCGATGGAAAATTTTTTCACAAATCCTCCTAACACACTGTCTACCCACTGGTCCACTGTGTGAGTGATGGTATTATCAGTCCTTTCTAACTGCTGGATTAGTTCAGGGGTCCACTCTGTGACCCGCTCGTCCTTCCAACACTTATTAAATTCTACCAGTCCTACGAGACACTCCTGGAGCTCAATCACAATCATTACAAAGAATATCTTGTAGATCTCTATGAAAATGTACTTATTCTTCCACTCTTTAGTGGTCAACCTCTCACTACGGTTTTCTTTTTCGGAAAATTCCTGAACTTTTTGTTCAAACCATTCATCAATTTCCTTTCTCTCAAGCTTCCAGTACGACCTTGGCATTACTCGATCCCTCTCTCAAAATTCTCCAGGTCCTGGCAACGGAACCATTTTTTGGCTTGAGGGGTCCTAACCCAGGTTCGGATGTTAAAGGTTTGCCAACAAACCCCTATACTACTGGCCCTTTCGGCAGTGACCTACTCGCGCAGGCTAAATTCTTAGTCGAAGTAGTACGGGTGGGTGCTGGAACCAGGTTTCCGCACCCTGGGAGAAGGTAGGTAAGTCAAGAAAATCTACATTCAACCTTATAATGACCAGATCAGAGCCTATATCTACATATTCCCTTCGCATCCACATGCGCAACAGCAACGATACTCACAGTAATCAACGGATCATGAACTCATACAAAAATAATGCAACTATTTATATGAAGTGCAATAGAACAGATCCATATCACAGCATAAATAAGTAACACAAGTATATTCGCAACTTAAATCAATAATACAGCAGCATATATTGAGTAACCAAACATCACATATTCATATCATAGCAATTCCAGTGGATTCAGATATTCAACAATAATTCTGCATTTAATAATCCTTCAAATCTACTTACAATACCCTGAAACCCATCCTACGCACACAGCAACAGTGTCCACACACATCAGGATAGAGGCCCTCTACACACACAGCAGTAGCAGCCCTTACCCAACAACCCTAACCAGATCTATCAATTCGCACTTAGCATCAATCTCTTTTCATATTTAATCTTTCTTACAACTCAAAAAGGTTCAACTACTTATACTATTTTATACTATGCATCCAATGGTCTGCAAACCATGGTTTTCATACTCTTGGTCTACCCTTGACCCATTTACAATGCTTTAGGGGCCTTTTCCCACCCCAAAACCCTTGCGCTAGACTAAATATATGTTGAGATTTTGCATATTATTTTTGGCTAAAATATCATGGATAATGCCAACAATAGGATCTATTCCTAATATGATGGCATCAAATCCTGAAGAGGAGATATTATATCCTATTTTTTTGTGATAGGATGGAATAGAATTTATTATTTAGTTTCTTCACTACATCTATAAATTGTAATCCTGTAGAGGCAGAACATATGAGATATGAGGGATGAGAAAGAGGAAGAGCAGATGTGAAAATATGCTGTTGTAAATCTCTTGTTGAATAATAAGAATTCTAATACCTCTGTTTGGTGGATGTAGCCCAGATTGGTTAGGTGAACCACGTTAAATTCTGTCTCCTCTTTGTTTATGTTGTTTTTGATGAATGTCTTAGTTTCTGCTGCGTATATTTGGACAATTGGTATCGGAGCCTGCATAACTTGAGAGGACCGCTGCCAAGCAAAGCCAGAACTTCTGAGGAGGTCAAAGCTCTACATGTTGCAGGTAGAAGAATCTACCATGGTGTGGTGAGCAAGCAGGGGGAGTCAAAGCTCTGTGTGTTTTCATCGGTTGAATCAACGTTTGGCATCCACGTTGTTCTGGCGTTGAAAATTGGCAAAATTCTTGTGAAAATAAGTCTGTGACCCATGGCTGTGTGGCTATGGTTCTAAACTCAGTAAATGGGTAAGAACTAAGTCATGTTGAAAATATTTAGTGTAAGAACTAAGTCGATGGCTACTATGGTTCTGAACAAAGAAATGCATTTTTTGAGAACCATAGTTCTTGTCTGGTTGTGGACGTAAATTATTTTCTGTGGTGCATATTTTTTCTGCAGGTGATCTGGTGAGCAAATATAATCATGCTATGCACGGGATGTGGGAAAGTTACAAGGGTGTGAGGCGCAGGGTGGCATGATCATTGCCCCGCCAATTTGACTGTCTGGCTTGTTTGTTAGCATCTATCTCGCCCTTCGATGGATGAATAGGGACTGTTTCGTGTTGGTGGCTCATGCTTATTGAGGCAAGCACAAATCACAAAATTTCAGGATTCGCTTTATTGGGCGTGGTTGGAAATTTGGATCCTCGGACCACTAAGCGCCGTGAGCTGAAGGATTTACCAATGTACCGAAACCAACAACTCTGGAAGCACATGATCTAATTGGATCAATGAGATCGGTATCACAACAAATGATGTCTGCCTTCTAAGTGGGAGGAGCGTCGTGAGCTAGTGCTAGAGTTTTAAATCAAAAGTCCAGCATTCTTAATTTTCGCAGAATTAAACTGAGATATATGTCTGATGAAGAGTGCGGTTTGATTTACCGGTTTGAAGAAATTTGTCTGTATAATAAGGCAGCCTTCTATCAAATATTTTTTCTTTTTTAAAACTCTTGTAGCTGCTACATGGAGGAGAAGAATTGCTGCTAGAGGTAAAAATCTCGATTTATAGCACATTTATGGTATCCAATTAATCAATAATTGCATGTTTGAAAAAGGGAAGTTTATCAAATTCTTAATTTAATTAAAAAGGAAATTAAGGATCCATAGAGAAGAAGTTAGACATGGAAAAAACTCAAAGTTCTCGAATTGAGATCGAGAAGTTTAATGGGAGAAATAACTTCGAAATCTAGAAATTCAAGATGCATGATTTACTCGTACAACAAGGTGTGGCGAAGGCACTTTTGGGAAAATCCAAACAACCTTTCGCCATGACAGATGACGAATGGAGTGACATCAATGACATAGCACTGAGCGGCATACGATTGTGTTTGGCGGATGATGTTTTATTTAACATCGTGTCAGAGAAAAATGCAGTTGGTTTATGGACGGAGCTAGAAAAATTGTACATGACTAAATCCTTAACCAATAGGATTCTTCTGAAAAGACAGTTGTACAACTTGCGCATGAAGGAAGGTACAACAATAATCGATCATCTGAATACCTTTAATACTCTCTTGGTGTAGTTAGATAGCGTAGAAGTAAAATTTGATTCAGAAGATAAAGCTGTAACTTTATTATGTTCTCTGCCTGAGTCATGGGATCATTTTGTTGCTTCTATAAGTCTTAGTTCATCAGAAACCCTTGAATTTGATGATGTTGTTGGAGCTATGCTGTCTGAAGAAACTATAAAAAGGTCAAATTTAGAAACCTCTACATCAGAAGCAATGATGGTTAGAGGTCTATCTAAAGAAAAACACTTCAGTCAGAAAAACAACTCTCGGTCAAAATCAGAAGGGAAGAAGAGTAAGCTAAAATGTTGGTTTTGTGACAATTCGGGACATTTGAAGAAGGAATGTTGGAAGAGACAGCAAACATCTAAAGGAGACTCTTCAACAGACAATAAAGAATCAAACACAACAGATACAGGTTCAGGTTCGGCATCTGGTTCAGGTATAAGTGATGAAGTTTTATTAGTTAATTTTTCAAATCATGATCAACATTGGCTATTAGATTTTGTTGCATCCAATCACATGTGCATCCATAAACAGTGGTTTAAATCTTATAAGTCAATTAATGATGGAGTAGTTTACATGGGCAATGATGTCTCATGTAATGTTGTGGGAATTGGAGGCATCCATATTAAAATGTTTGATGGGACAAATAAAATCTTAACTGATGTGAGACATGTGCCTTAACTAATAAAAAATCTTGTTTCTCTATGAGTGTTAGACACAAATGGATATACAACTTTTATTCAAGGTGGAGTAATGAAAATTTACAAAGGAATCTTATTATTAATGAAAGCAAAGAAGATTGGAAATATTTTTCAGTTAGAAGTAAGAACATAGTCAGATCATGTTTCAATTGTATCTGAAAACTACAGTGATTCTATTCGACTATGGCATAAAAAGTTGGGCCATATGAGCGAAGGAGGATTAAAAATATTCTAAGTTAGATTTCTGCAAACATTGTATTTATGGGAAACAAAGCAAGAAAAAATTTAACACTGGAAAACATACTAGTAAAGGAATCCTTGATTATATCCATTATGATGTTTGGGGTCCATCTCCTACAACCTCATATGGAGGATCATCATATTTTGTATCTTTTATAGATGATTTATCTAGGAAAGTATGGGTCTATATGTTAAAAAGAAAGTTTGATGTATTCACAGTTTTCAAGCAGTTTAGAGCATTAGTTGAAAATATCACTGGAAGAACCATTAAATGTTTAAGAACTGAAAATGGTGGTGAGTTTACTTCAAATGCATTTGATAATTATTGCAAGGAAGTTGGGATCAAAATACATAGAACTACTGTATACACTCCTCAGCAAAATGGAGTTGTTGAACGCATGAACAGGACTCTTTTAGAAAGAGCAAGAACTATGCTGAGTAACACCAATTTGCAGAAGGAATTATGGACAGAAGAAATATCTATGGCTTTTTATTTGATAAATCGATCACCATCAACTACAATAGGATGCAAAATTCCTCAAGAAGTATGGAAAGGTCATCCTTGTGATTATTCTAAACTCAATTTTTTTGGTTGTGATGCATATGCTCTAATTCTGAAACATCAGCGTTCTAAATTAGATCCTAAATCAAAAAGATATATCTTTGTTGGATATGGTGATGGGATTAAGGGATACAGGTTGTGGGATCCTACAACTCACAAGATCATCATTAACAGAGATGTTAAATTCAATGAATCATCACTTGATAATCCAGATGTAGATAATAAATTGAAACAGGAAAATGTACCTAAGTTTCAACATATTCAGTTTGAAACCAATTCAAATACTGATGATAGTAAAGATGAACAAGTTTCAAATGAATATCATGAAGAAGTTCCTACAGATAATAATCAACAAATTGTGGAAGAACCAGCAACATCTTTAAGAAGGTCCACGAGAATCACACATCCTCCTAAAAGGTATGATGATTATGTTACTTCAGTTGCTTTAACCACTAATGATGATGAACCTTTATGCTATTAGGAAGATGTAGAAGGTTCTAACAATGATAAGTGGAAAGAAGCTATGAAGGATGAAATGAAGGCATTAGACAAGAATGCCACATGGGACCTGGTAGAACTTCCTAAAAATAGAAAAAATGTAGGATGTAAATGGGTTTTCAAATTGAAAAGGGGTGTTGATGATAAAGGAGATAGGTACAAAGCAAGGCTGGTTGCAAAAGGTTTTTCTCAGAAAGCAGGTATTGACTTTCACGAGATTTTTTCACCAATTGTTAAAATTGTTTCAATTCAGATTGTCTTAGCATTAGTTGCTTTTCTTGATTTAGAATTACAACAACTAGATGTTAAGACTGCATTCTTACATGGAGATTTAGATGAGGAGATTTATATGGAACAAACTGAAGGGTTTGTTCAAAATCGCAACAAGAAATTTTTCTGCGGGCTCAAGAAATCATTGTATGGTTTGAAGCAATCGGCGAGACAATGGTACAAGAAATTTGATTCTTTCATGATGAGTCAAAATTATATAAGAAGCGAATATGATCATTGTGTTTACTTTAATAAATTAAGTAATGGCATATTCATTATCTTAGTATTATATGTTGACGATATGCTTTTAGCAAGCAAAATCATAACTGAGATCAACAGGTTAAAGTCTCAGATGGCTAGGTCGTTTGATATGAAAGATCTAGGAGCAGCAAGACAGATTTTGGGCATGGATATTTTCAGATACAGGAGAAATGGTAAGCTGTGGTTATCACAACAGAAGTATATTGAGAAAATACTCTTAAGGTTTGGTATTAACAATGTGAAGCCAGTTTTAGTCCCTTTAGCTTCCCATTTTAAGCTTTCTTCAAGTTTATGTCCTAATACAAATGAAGAAAAGGAATATACTTCTCGAATACCTTATGCTAATGCAGTAGGAACTTTGATGTATGTGATGGTCTGTACACGACCAGATATTTCACATACAGTTGGGGTTGTCAGTAGATATATGGCAAATCTAGGTAAAGAACACTGGGCAGTAGTGAAATGGGTGCTTCGGTATCTGAGAGGCACAAGTGATTATTGTATCACTTATGATAGAAGTAGTGAATTTGTTTGTAGATATGTTGATTCCGATTTTGCAAGTGATTTGGCTAAGAGAAGGTCAAATTCAGGATATGTCTTTACTCTTGCAGGTGGAGCTATTAGTTGGATGTCAAAGCAACAAAACATTTTTTCTTTATCCACTACAGAATCAGAATACATAACTGCTTCACATGCTTGCAAAGAAGCGATTTGGTTGAAAGGTTTGTTTGGTGATTTTGGTAGGCTGCAAGACAACATAAAGTTATTTTGTGATAGTCAAAGTGAAATTAATTTGGCTAAAAATCCTTCCTATCATAGTAAATAAAAGCATATACCTATAAAGTACCATTTTGTAAGACAGGTTATCACTGAATAGGGAGTCTCTCTTGAAAAAGTGCATACAAAGGAAAACTGTGCAGACATGTTCACGAAACCAGTTTTATTAGAGAAGCTACGATGGTGTCTGGCTTCTCTTAGTTTTCAGAAAAAATGAATATAATAAAGAAACAAGGTATTAGGCTAATTGTTTTCAAGGTGGAGATTGTTGAGATTTTTCATATTATTATTGGCTAAAATCTCATGGATAATGCCAACAATAGGATCTATTCCTAATATGATAGCATCAAATCCTGAAGAGGAGATATTATATCCTATTTTGTTGTGATAGGATGGAATAGAATTTATTTTTGAGTTTCTTCACTACATCTATAAATTATAAGCCTGTAGAGGCAGAACATATGAGATATGAGGGATGACGAAGAGGAAGAGAAGATGTGCAAATCTACTGTTGTAAATCTCCTGTTGAATTATAAGAATGCTGATACCTCTATTTGGTGGATGTAGCCCAGATTGGTTGGGTGAACCATGTTAAATTATGTCTCCTCTTTTTTCATGCTTTGTTTGACGAATGTCTTAGTTTCTGCTATGTATATTCTGACAATATAATAAAACATACACAAAAATGGACCAGTTGCACAGCTTGCAGGAGACCCTGTTCCAACATTAGTGATTGCTAAGATTTAGAAATCTAGTTGAGTTATTATTAGTTGAACTCAATTAATTGAGCTTATGTCATTATTTGAGTCAGTTAAAGGTCAGTTGAGTAGTTAATATTTTTTCTAACTCATTGATCTCTCAGTTAACTAGCCAATAAGCTAAAAATAGACATAGTCATGCATGGAATTCAAATTTCCTAGTTGAGTTGGAGGAAAAGGCATGTTTTTATTTATATGTGTATATTTTTTAGTGTACAATGATTTTTCACTAAGTAGGGGATCATTTCCTCAAGCTATTGTGCAAGGAAATAGGGAACTTATCTTATTGTTTAGGAGTGTAATATTCCTAAATTAGCATGCAGATAATTGGAATATTAAAATCTAATTTTTCTTTCTTGTTTGATGAATAAGTGGGTAGGGAGACCCATAAATCTCTTTGTAAGGAATAAAACCACTTCTCATGTGAAAGTCGATCATATTTTCAGCTTAATAAAACACCCTAAGGTGTGAATAGGGGCTAGAGCATGTGGACTGGATCAACTTTGACCAAATCAACAACGCTGTCAAGGAGGAGTCGACATTTATAGAGAGACAACGCAGTTTTAGATGGAGACACCTTGCATGGAAGTAGTGTCATAAATGAATTGGGTTTAGGGTTAGAAAGTTGATTTATTATATAAGGAAGAGGATGGCAGCCATATTATTATGTTATGATATGTTATGTTTTGATTATATGGTCTGTTTAGACATATAATATTTCTTCAGTTGTTTAGCTAAGATTGCAGTGTTGTTTAGCACAGGGTGTTCCTCATCGGGAATCCCACCTCTATCCTTGAGAAGCCTCATAGGAAGAGCTTTTGCACTGTATTTCTACATTCAGGTTTCAGATCAAGCTTCATTCTTGTGGTACACCGTAGTTTCTGTTGAGAGATGTGCTGAGTTTCAGAATGTAGTAGTGGAAGATTATATTGGGTGTTTTCTGAGCTAGTTTTGCAATGGAGGAAGGTTTCCTTCCATTGGGAGGCCAGTAAAGGAGCTCCTTGGGCTTATTTGACATATTTGGCATCAAGCCAAGATGATTTTATCTCCTATATCGCAGTTCTAGTCCAGATATGCGTTATTTTAGTGAGTTGTTGCAGTGGGAAACCCAAAAAGGGCCGAAAATCCAAAGTTAAAATATTACCAAGTCATTTCTGGATTTTTCTGGGATGTTTGAGTAGAATCAGTGGTTAAAATCCTGGATCATTCTAAGCATTCTACCAACCTTCTGCACATGGCTCTCCCTTCAGAAGTAGTAGTTTCCAGTAGCAGCAGTTTTCCTTCCATTGAAGGGATCAACCCTTCATTCAGAGAGTCTTTTTGGAGGAGTTCTTTTAGATCTACATCAGATTCAGCCACCTCCTTCTATTTGCTTAATTTGTAGTGCACCTTCAGCCCTAGGTCATTAGATTCACCATTCATATTTAGTGTATTTTCGGAAACCCTTCCTGGGTTGTCTTGGAAAAGTGTTGAGGACCATAGATCTCCATGGTTGGCCCTGTATGAGCATGATCTTATCAGATCCATTTATATATATGTTCCAGTTGCATTATTAGTCACTAAAACTACATTGCGCTTGCTTTAGTACTTTGTGTAGCAGCGTATTACATGTTTTTGGGTGTATTTTGGCATTGGAGGTTCCTTTTTCCTATCTTGAGGAGCCTGATCCCCAAGATCTTGTACCTAATATTTGATGTTATACATAATACCATGGATCTATCATTTGGCTCATATGTAATGTGTTAATACTTGTTTCTATTTCATTATTAAGTGCTATATTGTTGCTTATCAGAGTATAATCTTGGCTCAACCTGTGAAGAAATTGCATCTATGCTATCAGAAGAAGAAGAAGCTTCTCACAGAAAAGAGAAGGATTATAGAAGAGACAAAGGCAAGTCTCCATTATTTGGAGAAATGGAGGGAAAGAAGTTTTCAGAACTTATTCTCCAAACTATGCATGAGATTAAAAGAGAAATCAAGGGAATGAAAAGGGAAAGACATGAAGGTCCCTCCAGAATATTTGCACATGAAGAAAGCTCCAGTTCTTCATATTATGGGTGTGAGCATTCAGCCACACAATCAGATCTCCAACTTCGTACCATGCCTACATTCTTGGCAAGAGAAGAAGTAGGAGGAGAAAGACCAAAGGAGGAGACTCTTGGTGACTATCTCCAAGAATATGAATCTCAGTATAGAAGATTCAAGGAGCATCTTAGCTTCCAAGGGTTTTGTCAAATCAAAGAAGATAGAAGACCCAGTAACTGCAATAGGAGAAGAGGGTGCATGTAGCACACTTTTTGTAGATTCTTTCTACCTACTTTTTATGGGTCACCTAGGAGCACAGCCAAGGTTTGGGTAAAGAAGTTAGACACATATTTCTAGCTGCATCAAGTTTCAGAAGAGGAAGCCATTAGAGGAGCAGCGCTGCATCTTGAAGGTAAGGCTTATGCCTCGTGGTTATTTGAATCTTCTTCATTGAATAATTCAAATATATCTACTTATGAAAAGTTCACTAGGAGGTTTGTGAAAAGATTTGGTTTGAAACAATCCGAAATTTCCATGGGAGAACAAACCAAGCCCAAGAAATCAGAACCTTTGCATGAGTTGGAAGGATCTATGAAACCAACTCCATTTCAGAACATTGTTGAGGGGGTTAAAGATCTAAAACATACTTTTCCAAGGGAAAACGCCCCACTTTAGCAAGAACTTTCTTCTCAAGAAGAAGACATGGGGATTCCTTTTTCAAAAGGATATCAAGACAAAGGATCTCTTAATGATGAGGTATTCTCCATTCATGAGGAGAAGGAAGAGGAATAGCTGGGAAGATCCTCAAACGTTGTCACATATGAGGTGGATATCTACTTCTATTTGGGAATGGAGATGAAGCAATTGCTTCAACTAGAGGAGCTCTTGTACCTTTTGAAGAAGTTCCAAAGGATATTACATATGAAGTTCATGAGTAGCATGTGTCTATGTTGATAGGAAATGAGACAAAACAATGGAGGAAGTGTGTTCCAATAGTGAATGCAATCTTAGGGACACACACTATGATAGATCATTCCTTTGTGATCAATAATTTTGACACCAATGAGATGTTAGGTGTACATAGATTCATTACAATTGAAAAATACACCTTAGACTGTGAGATCTTGTAGAAGGTAGGAGGAAATGAGAAGGAGGGTCAGCACCAAATGATTGGGAACATATACACCCATCCTTTTCAGGAGGTTTATGCATAGAATCTGGAGGATGATTTGTGCAGTGAAATCAAGGACAAATCAGTCCACTCACATTTACAACTTGCTCTAGGCCTTGATGTTTCATTACATGCAGGAATTCCACAAGGGAGACCGCCTGATTGGAAGAGGATCAAAGAGTTCTCTCAACATGTTTCACAAATCATAGATCCAGGAGGAGTTGGAATAGTGGGAGGACATTGTACAACATTTATAGTCTTCGGCAGACTCAAGGAGGAGGGAGACATTCTCCCAACATCACCATTACCCACTCTCATTTCAGATTCTACATTGTGGGAGGAGCAACATGGGAAGGATAACAACCTTCCAATATGTACCTTTGGCAGCGTAGATTTCAAAGAGGAGGATAGCCATATGACAGATTTTCTTTGTGATAGATCATTAGCATTGTCACTATGGAGGATAGATCCATATTGGAAATCCCAGCTATTGGTGGATTATTCCAAGGATCTTTTCACATGCATGATACTTGATGACTAGCTACATGAAGAGGGCTATTAAGTCCAAGATGAATTCATCTATTATCATGGAAGGATATTCTTATCTAGAGCCTCCAATCTCAAGGAGAAGTTGTTACAAAGAGCACATGAAGATTTTCTTTTCATCCATACGTATTCCATGAGAGCCTACATCACTATCATGGAGAGCTACACTTGGGAAGGCTTTGAAACAGAACTATATCAGCATTTGAAAAGATGCATGGACCATGTGGATATGGGAGAGACACATAACTCAATGAAGGAGTTATCACAGCCACCTATTTCATCTTTTGGAATGAGAGGGGATCTATCTATAGACCACTCTATTAGTATGAGTAGAAATTTTGGTAAGGAACATGCTTATGTACATGATGTTTCATTTGATGATTATTTGCATTCATTTACCATGTATATGCAGGCCATTACTCCAAGGAGGAGCATTCTTCCATATAAACTTCATGGCCAACTTTGGGCCATAAGCATTTCTGAACATGGCCACTCCCTTGGAGGATATAGGGAGATGTTGTATCACTGTGGGTGCACTCCAAAATCACCAAACATTTTTCACCTTTTCAGCCATTGTGAGAAGAGTTGGGTAGCAAGTAAGTGGTTGGGAAACCACTTACCATATCACTATCTGATGCAGTCAGGAGATATACTACACTGGTTCCACACATGGGACTATGATCCACCTCCATTATTGCATTTGATTGTTTATGTATCATTGGTTTTGATCCCATATGTTGATGATGTTCTTATTATTGTTGGGGACATGATTCGAGGGTTAACACATTGGTTGGATGTGTCCATTGGGAATGAAACTTCCCACATTTCTTCATGCTTCAAGGAGAGCATCATAAATTATATGGTTGCTACATTAAATCACTCTTTTCCTTATGAAGGGAGCCATATTATTGATTTATGTCCTTGGGAGGAGCCTCTCACATGGGAGGAATTTTTCTATGAATTTTCATTCTAGAGGGTGATTCATTCTATATGGATGATAGCTTGGAGGATGGAGCTTCACATGGGGATGAAGGTTCCCTATATTTTACAGATATATCCTTGTAGTTGCTTGAGGATAAGCAACATTTGGGAGGGGAGGATTGTAATATTCCTAAATTACCATGCAGCTAATTGGAATATTAAAATCTAATTTTGCTTTCTTGTTTGATGAATAGGTGGGTAGGGAGACCCATAAATCTCTTTGTAAGGAATAAAACCACTTCTCATGTGAAATTAAATCATATTTGCGGCTTAATAGAGCACGCTAAGGTGTGCACAGGGGCTAGAGAATGTGGACTGGGTCAACTTTGACCAAATCAACACCGCTGTCATGGATGAGTGGACATTTGTGGAGAGACAACGCAGTTTTAGATGGAGACACCTTGCATGGAAGCATTGTCATAAATGAATGGGGTTTAGGGTTAGAAAGCTCATTTATTATATAAAGAAGAGGATGGAAACCATATTATTATGTTATGATGTGTTAAGTTTTTATTATATGCTCTGTTTAAACATTTAAGCTTTCTTCAGTTGTTTAGCTAAGATTGCAGTGTTGTTTAGCACAGGGTGTTGTTGATTGGGAATCCCACCTCTATCCTTGAGAAGCCTCATACGAAGAGATTTTTAACTGTATTTCCACATTCACGTTTTAGACAAAGCTTCATTCTTGTGGAACAACACAGTTTCTTTTGATAGATGTGCTAAATTACAGGGTGCAGCAGTGGAAGATTGTATTGGGTGTTTTCTGAGCTACTTTTGCAGTGGAGGAAGGTTTCCTTCCATTGGGAGGCCAGTAAAGGAGCCACTTGGGCTTATTTGATATATTTGGCATCAAGGAAAGATTATTTTATCCCCTATATCATAGTTCTAGTCGAGATCTGTGTTATTTTAGTGAGTTGTTGCAGTGGGAACCCAAAAAGGGCCGAAAATCCAAATTTAAAATCTTGCCAAACCATTTCTGGGTTTTTTTGGCTTGTTTGGGTAGAATTAGTGGTTAAAATACTGGATCATTCTGAGCATTCTACCAACCTTATGCACATGGTTCTTCCCTTCAAAAGTAGTAGTTTCCAGTAGCAGTAGTTTTCCTTCCATTGAAGGGATCAACCCTTCATTGAAATAGTCTTTTTGGAGGATTTCTTTCAGATCTACATCAGATTAAGCCACCTCCTTCTATGTTCTTCAGTTGTAGTGCATCTTCAGCCCTAGGTCTTTAGATCCACCTTTCATATTTAGTTTATTTCTAGAAACCCTTCCTGGGTTGTCTTGGAAAAGTGTTGAGGACAATAGATCTCCATGGCTCGCCCTGTATGAGCATGATCTTATAAAATCCATTTATATATATGTTCCAGTTGAATTATTAGTCACTAAAACTATGTTGTGCTTGCTTCTGTACTTTTTTTAGCAGCGTATTACATGTTTTTGGGTGTATTTTGGCATTGGAGGTTCCTTTTGCCTATCTTGAGGAGCCTGATCCCCAAGATCTTGTACTTAATATTTGATGTTATACATAATACCATGGTCCTATCATTTGGCTCATATGTAATGTGTTAATACTTGTTTCTATTTCATTATTATGTTCTATATTGCTGCTTATCAGAGCATAATCTTGGCTCGGCCTTTGAATACGTTGCATCTATGCTATCAGAAGAAGAAGAAGCTTCTCACAGAAAAGAGAAGGATTACATAAGATACAAAGGCAAGTCTCCATTATTTGGAGAAATGGAGGGAAAGAAGTTTTCAGAACTTCTTCTCCAAACTATTCATGAGCTTAAAAGAGAAACCAAGGGAATGAGGAGGGAAAGACATGAAGGTCCCTCGAGAATATTTGCACATGAAGAAAGCTCCAGTTCTTCATATTATGGGTGTGAGCATTTAGCCACACAATCAGATCTCCAACATCGTACCATGCCTACATTCTTGGCAAGAGAAGAAGTAGGAGGAGAAACACCAAAGGAGGAGACTCTTGGTGACTATCTCCAAGAATATGAATCTCAGTCTAGAAGATTCAAGGAGCATATTAGCTTCCAAGGGTTTTGTCAAATCAAAGAAGATAGAAGACCCAGTAACTACAATAGGAGAAGAGGGTACATGCAGCACACTTTGTGTAGATTATTTCTACCTACTTTTGATGGGTCAGCCAGGAGCATAGACAAGGTTTGGGTAAAGAAGTTAGACAAATATTTCCAGCTACATCAAGTTTCAGAAGAGGAAGCCATTAGAGTAGTAGCGTTGCATCTTGAAGTTAAGGATTATGCCTGGTGGTTATTTGAATCTTCTTCATTGAATAATGCAAATATATCTACTTATGAAAATTTCACTAGGAGGTTAGTGAAAAATTTTGATTTGAAACAATCTGAAATTTCCTTGGAAGAACAAACCAAACCCAAGAAATCAGAACCTTTGCATGAGTTGGAAGGATCCATGAAACCAACTCCATTTCAGAACATTGTTGAGGGGGTTAAAGATCTGCAACATACTTTTCCAAGGGCAAATTCCCCACTTCAGCAAGAACTTTCTTCTCAAGAAGAAGACATGAGGATTCCTTTTTCAAAAGGATATCAAGACAAAGGATCTCTTAATGATGAGGTATTCTCCATTGATGAGGAGAAATAAGAGGAAGAACTGGGAAGATCCTCCATTGTTGTCACATCTGAGGTGGAGATCTACTTCTATTTGGGAATGGAGATGAAGCAATTGCTTCAACTAGAGGAGCTCTTGTATCTTTAGAAGAAGTTCCAAAGGATCTTACATATGAAGATCATGAGTAGCATGTGTCTATGTTGATAGGAAATGAGACAAAACAATGGAGGAAGTGTGTTTCAATATTGAATGCAATCTTAGGGACACACACTATGATATATCATTCCTTTGTGATCAATACTTTTGACACCAATGAGATGTTGGGTGTACATAGATTTATTACAATTGAAAAAAGACACCTTAGACTGTGAGATCTTGTAGAAGGTAGGAGGAAATGAGAAGGAGGGCCAGCACCAAACGATTGGAAACATATACACCCATCCATTTTAGGAGGTTTATGCACAGAAGCAGGAGGATGATTTGCGCAATGAAATCAGGTACAAATTAGTCCACTCACATTTACAACTTTCTCTAGGCCTTGATGTTTCATTACATGGAGGAATTCCACCAGGGAGACCCCCTGATTGGAAGATGATCAAAGAGTTCTCTCAACATGTTTCACAAATCATAGATCCAGGAGGAGTTCGAACAATGGGAGGAAATTGTACAACATTTATAGTCTTCGGCAGACTCAAGGAGGAGGGAGACATTCTCCCAACATCACCATTACCCACTCTCATTTCAGATTCTACGTTGTGGGAGGAGCAACATGGGAAGGATAACAACCTTCCAATATGTACCTTTGGCAGCGTAGATTTCAAAGAGGAGGACAGCCATATGACAGATGTTCTTTGTGATAGATCATTAGCGTTGTCACTATGGAGGATAGATCCATATTGGAAATCCCAGCTATTGGTGGATTATTCCAAGGATCTTTTCACATGCATGATACTTGATGACTAGCTACATGAAGAGTGTTATTAAGTCCAAGATGAATTCATCTATTATCATGGAAGGATCTTCTTATCTAGAGTCTCCAAGCTCAAGGAGAAGTTGTTACAAAGAGCACATGGAGATTTTCTTTTCAACCATACGTATTCCATGAGAGCCTACATCACTATCATGGAGAGCTACACTTGGGAAGGCTTTGAAACGGAACTATATCAGCATTTGAAAAGATGCATGGACCATGTGGAGATGGGAGAGACACATAACTCAATGGAGTTATCACAGCCACCTATTTCCTCTTTTGGAATGAGAGGGGATCTATCTACGGACCACTCCATTAGTATGAGAAAAATTTATTGTAAGGAACATGCTTATGTACATGATGTTTCATTTGATGATTATTTGCATTCCTTTACCATGTATATGCAGGCCATTACTCCAAGGCGAAGCATTCTTCCATATAAAATTCATGGCCAACTTTGGGGGATAAACATTTCTGAACATGGCCACTCCCTAGGAGGATATAGGAAGATTTTGTATCACTGTGGATGCACTCCAAAAGCACCAAACATTTTTCACCTTTTCAGCCATTGTGAGAAGACTTAGGTAGGAAGTAAGTGGTGGGGAAACCACTTAGCATATCACTATCTGATGCAGTCAGGAGATATACTGCGTTGGTTCCACATGTGAGACTATGGTCCACCTCCATTATTGCATTTGATTGTTTATGTATCACTGGTTTTGATCCCATATGTTGATGATGTTCTTATTATTGTTGGGGACATGATTGGAGGGTTAACACATTGTTTGGATGTGTCCATTGGGAATGAAACTTCCCGCATTTATTCATGCTTCATGGGGAGCATGGGACATTATATGGTTGCTACATTATATCACTTGTTTCCTTATGAAGGGAGCCATATTATTGATTTATGCCCTTGGGAGGAGCCTCTCACATGGGAGGAGTTTTTCTATGAATTTTTATTCTATAGGGTGATTCATTTTATATGGATGATAGCTTGGAGGATGGAGTTTCACATGGGGATGAAGATTCCCTATATTTTGCAGATATATCCTTATAGATGCCTGAGGATAAGCAACATTTGGGAGGGGAGGATTGTAATATTCCTAAATTACCATGCAGCTAATTGGAATATTAAAATCTAATTTTTCTTTCTTGTTTGATGAATAAGTGGGTAGGGAGACCCATAAATCTCTTTGTAAGGAATAAAACCACTTCTCATGTGAAATTAGATCATATTTTTAGCTTAATAAAGCACCCTAAGGTGTGCACAGGGGCTAGAGAATGTGGACTGGGTAAAATTTCACCAAATCAATAGCGCTGTCATGGATGAGTGGACATTTATGGAGAGACAACGCAGTTTTAGATGGAGACACCTTGCATGGAAGCATTGTCATAAATGAATGGGTTTTAGGGTTAGAAAGCTCATTTCTTATATAAGGAAGAGGATGGCAGGCATATTATTATGTTATGATATGTTATGTTTTGATTAAATGGTCTATTAGACATATAAGCTTTCTTCAGTCGTTTAGCTAAGATTGCAATGTTGTTTAGCACAGGGTGTTCCTGATCGGGAATCCCACCACTATCATTGAGAAGCCTCATAGGAAGATATTTTGCACTATATTTCCACATTCAGGTTTTATACCAAGCTTCATTCTTGTGGTACACCACAGTTTCTATTGAGAGATGTGCTAAGTTGCAGGGTGCAGCAGTGGAAGCTTGTATTGGGTGTTTTCTGAGCTAGTTTTGCAGTGGAGGAAGGTTTCCTTCCATTGGGAGGCTAGTAAAGGAGCTCCTTCAGCTTATTTGACATATTTGGCATCAGTCCAAGATGATTTTATCCCCTATATCACAGTTCTAGTCCAGATTTTCATTATTTTAATGAGTTGTTGCAGTGGGAACCCAAAAAGGGCCGAAAATCCAAAGTTAAAATCTTGCCAAACCATTTATGGGTTTTTCTTGGTTGTTTGAGTAGAATCAGTTGTTAAAATCCTGGATCATTCTAAGCATTTGACCAGCCTTATACACATGGTTCTTCCCTTCAGAAGTAGTAGTTTCTAGTAGCAGTATTTTTCCTTCCATTGAAGGGATCAACCCTTCATTCAGAGAGTCTTTTTGGAGGATTTCTTTCAGTTCTACATCAGATTCAACCACCTCCTTCTATGTGCTTTAGTTGAAGTGCATCTTCAGCCATAGGTCTTTAGATCAACCATTCATATTTAGTGTATTTCTGGAAACCCTTCTTGGGTTGTCTTGGAAAAGTGTTGAGGACCATAGATCTCCATGGCTGGCCCTGTATGAGCATGATCTTATCAGAGCCATTTATATATATGTTCCAGTTTCATTATTAGTCACTAAAACTACGTTGCGCTTGCTTTAGTACTTTGTGTAGCAGCGTATTACATGTTTTTGGGTGTATTTTGGCATTGGAGGTTTCTTTTTCCTATCTTGAGGTGCCTGATCCCCAAGATCTTGTACTTAATATTTGATGTTATACATAATTCCATGGATCTATCATTTGGCTCATATGTAATGTGTTAATACTTGTTTCTATTTCACTATTATGTGCTATATTGCTGCTTATCAAAGCATAATCTTGGCTCAGCCTGTGAAGGCATTGCATCTATGCTATCAGAAGAAGAAGAAGCTTCTCACAGAAAAGAGAAGGATTATAGAAGAGACAAAGGCAAGTCTCCATTATTTGGAGAAATGGAGGGAAAGAAGTTTTCAGAACTTCTTCTACAAACTATCAATGAGCTTAAAAGAGAAATCAAGGGAATGAGGAGGGAAAGACATGAAGGTTCCTCAACAATATTTTCACATGAATAAAGCTCCAGTTCTTCATATTATGGGTGTGAGAATTCAGCCACACAATCAGATCTACAACGTCGTACCATGCCTAAATTCTTGGTAAGAGAAGAAGTAGGAGGAGAAACACCAATGGAGGAGACTCTTGGTGACTATCTCCAAGAATATGAATCTCTGTCTAGAAGATTCAAGGAGCAGCTGAGCTTCCAAGGTTTTTGTCAAATCAAAGAAGATAGAAGACCCAGTAACTACGATAGGAGAAGAGGGTGCATGTAGCACACTTTGTGTAGATTCTTTCTACCTACTTTTGATGGGTCAACCAGGAGCATATCCAAGGTTTGGGTAAAGAATTTAGACACATATTTCCAGCTACATCAAATTTCAGAAGAGGAAGACATTAGAGTAGCAGCGATGCATCTTGAAGGTAAGGCTTATGCCTGGCTGTTATTTGAATCTTATTCATTGAATAATGCAAATATATCTACTTATGTAAAGCTCACTAGGAGGTTAGTGAAAATATTTGATTTGAAACAATCTGGAATTTCCTTGGGAGAACAAACCAAGCCCAATAACTCAAAACCTTTGCATGAGTTGGAAGGATCCATGAAACCAACTTCATTTTAGAACATTGTTGAGGGGGTTAAAGATGTGCAACATAATTTTCCAAGGGAAAACTCCCCACTTCAGCAAGAACTTTCTTCTCAAGAAGAAGACATGAGGATTCCTTTTTCAAAGGGATATCAAGACAAAGGATCTCTTAATGATGAGGTATTCTCCATTCATGAGGAGAAGGAAGAGGAAGAGCTGGGAAGATCCTCCAGTGATGTCACATCTAAGGTGGATATATACTTCTATTTGGGAATGGAGATGAAGCAATTGCTTCAACTAGAGGAGCTCTTGTATCTATAGAGGAAGTTCCAAAGCATCTTACATATGAATATCATGAGTAGCATGTGTCTATGTTGATAGGAAATGAGACAAAACAATGGAGGAAGTGTGTTCCAATAGTGAATGCAATCTTAGGAAAACACACTATGATAGATCATTCCTTTGTGATCAATACTTTTGACACCAATGAGATGTTGGGTGTACATAGATTGATTACAATTGAAAAAGACACCTTAGACTGTGAGATCTTGTAGAAGGTAGGAGGAAATGAGAAGGAGGGCCAGCACCAAACGATTGGGAACATATACACCCATCCTTTTCAGGAGGTTTATGCACAGAAGCAGGAGGATGATTTGCGCAGTGAAATCAGGGACAAATAAATCCAATCACATTTACAGCTTGCTCTAGGCCTTAATGTTTCATTACATGGAGGAATTCCACCAGGGAGACCCCCTGATTGGAAGAGGTTCAAAGAGTTCTCTCAACATGTTTCACAAATCATAGATCCAGGAGGAGTTGGAACAGTGGGAGGACATTGTACAGTGTTGAGAGTCTTGGGTAGACTCAAGGAGGAGGGAGACATTCTCCCAACATCACCATTACCCACTCTCATTTCAGTTTCTACATTTTGGGAGGAGCAACATGGGAAGGATAGCAGCCTTCCAATATGTACCTTTGGCAGTGTAGATGTCAAAGAGGAGGACAACCATATGACAAATGTTCTTTGTGATATATCCTCAACACTGTCACTATGGAAGATAGATCCATATTGGAAATCAAAGCTATTGGTGGATTATTCCAAGGATCTTTTCACATGCATGATACTTGATGAATAGCTACATGAAGAGGGCTATTAAGTCCAAGAAAAATCCTCTCAGATTCAGCCACCTCCCTCTATGTGCTTCATTTGTGATACATCTTCAGCCCTAGGTCTTTAGATCCACCATTCATATTTAGTGTATTTCCAAAAACCCTTCCTGGGTTGTCTTGGAAAAGTGTTGAGGACCATAGATCTCCATGGCTAGCCCTCTATGAGCATGATCTTATCAGATCCATTTATATATATGTTCCAGTTGCATTATTAGTCACTAAAAATACGTTGTGCTTGCTTTAGTACTTTGTGTAGCAGTGTATTACATGTTTTTTGGTGTATTTTGGCATTGGAGGTTCCTTTTGCCTATCTTGAGGAGCCTAATCCCCAAGATATTATACTTGATATTTAATGTTATACACAATACCATGGATTTATCATTTTTCTCATATGTAATGTGTTACTACCCATTTCTATTTCATTATTATGTGCTATATTGATGCTTATCAGAGCATAATCTTGGCTCAGCCTGTGAAGACATTGCATCTATGCTATCAGAAGAAGAAGAAGAAGATTCTCATAGAAAAGAGAAGGATTACAGAAGAGAAAAAGGCAAGTCTCCATTATTTGGAGAAATGGAGGGAAAGAAGTTTTCAGAACTTCTTCTCCAAACTATGCTTGATCTTAAAAGAGAAATCAAGGGAATGAGGAGGGAAAGACATGAAGTTCCCTCAACAATATTTGCACATGAAGAAAGCTCCAGTTCTTCATATTATGGGTGTGAGCATTTAGCCACACAATCAGATCTCCAATTTTGTACCATGCCTACATTCTTGGCAATAGAAGCAGTAGGAGGAGAAACACCAAAGGAGGAGACTCTTGATGACTATCTCCAAGAATATGAATCTCAGTCTAGAAGATTCAAGGAGCATCTTAGCTTCCAAGGGTTTTCTCAAATCAAAGAAGATAGAAGACCTAGTAACTACAATAGGAGAAGAGGGTGAATGCAGCACACTTTGTGTAGATTCTTTCTACCTACTTTTGATGGGTCACCCAGGAGCACAGCCAAGGTTTGGGTAAAGAATCTAGACACATATTTCCAGCTGCATCAATTTTCAGAAGAGGAAGCCATTAGAGTAGTAGTGCTACATCTTGAAGGCAAGGCTTATGCCTAGTGGTTATTTGAATCTTCTTCATTGAAAAATGAAAATATATCTACTTATGAAAAGTTCACTAGGATGTTAGTGAAAATATTTGATTTGAAACAATCCAAAATTTCCTTGGGAGAACAAACCAAGCCCAAGAAATCAGAACCTTTGCATGAGTTGGAAGGATCAATGAAACCAACTCCATTTTAGAACATTATTGAGGGGGTTAAAGATCTGCAACATACTTTGCCAAGGGAAAATGCCCCACTTTAACAAGAACTTTCTTCTCAAGAAGAAGACATGAGGATTACTTTTTCAAAAGGATATCAAGACAAATGATCTCTTAATGATTAGGTATTCTCCATTGATGAGGAGAAGGAAGAGGAAGAGCTGGGAAGATCCTCCAGTGTTGTCACATCTGAGGTGGAGATCTACTTCTATTTGGGAATGGAGATGAAGAAATTGCTTCAACTAGAGGAGCTCTTGTATCTTTAGAAGAAGTTCCAAAGGATCTTACATATGAAGATCATGAGTAGCATGTGTCTATGTTGATAGGAAATGAGACAAAACAATGGAGGAAGTGTGTTCCAATAGTGAATGCAATCTTAGGGACACACACTATGATAGATCATTCCTTTGTGATCAATACTTTTGACACCAATGAGATGTTGGGTGTACATAGATTGATTACAATTGATAAAGACACCTTAGACTATGAGATCTTGTAGAAGGTAGGAGGAAATGAGAAGGAGCGCCAACACCAAATGATTGGGAACATATACACCCATCCTTTTCAGGAGGTTTATGCACAGAAGCAGGAGGATGATTTGCGCAGCAAAATTAGGGACAAATTATTCCACTCACATTTACAGCTTGCTCTAGTCCTTGATGTTTCATTACATGGAGGAATTCCACTAGGGAGACCCCCTGATTGGAAGAGGATCAAAGAGTTCTCTCAACATGTTTCACAAATCATAGATCTAGGAGGAGTTGGAACAGTGGGAGGACATCGTACAACATTGAGAGTCTTGGGTAGACTCAAGGAGGAGGGAGACATTCTCCCAACGTCACCATTACCCACTCTCATTTCAGATTCTACGCTGTGGGAGGAGCAACATTGGAAGGTTAGCAGCCTTCCAATATGTACCTTTGGTAGGGTAGATGTCAAAGAGGAGGACAGCCATATGACAGATGTTCTTTGTGATAGATCATCATCGCTGTCACTATGGAGGATAGATACATATTGGAAATCCTAGCTATTGGTTGATTATTCCAAGGATCTTTTCACATGCATGATACTTGGTGACTAGCTACATGAAGAGGGCTATTAAGTCCAAGATGAATTCATCTATTATCATGGAAGGATCTTCTTATCTAGAGCCTCTAAGCTCAAGGAGAAGTTGTTACAAAGAGCACATGAAGATTTTCTTTTCAGCCATACATATTCCATGAGGGCCTACATCACTATCATGGAGAGATACACTTGGGAAGGCTTTGAAAGGTAACTATATCAGCATTTGAAAAGATGCATGGACCATGTGGAGATGGGAGAGACACATAACTCAATGAAGGAGCTATCACAGCCACCTCTTTCCTCTTTTGGAATGATATGGGATCTATCTACGGACCACTCCATTAGTATGAGCAGAAATTATGGTAAGGAACATGATTATGTACATGACATTTCATTTGATGATTATTTTCATTCCTTTACCATGTATATGCAGGTCATTACTCCAAGGAAGATGTAAAGTTCCTTTTTTAGGAATATTGCCAAGCTACTAAATATGGACATTGTATAAGGAAAAATGGACAAATAAAATGCAAACCAAATCTTTTTTCCTATTGCATATGCTGTGTGGGACTTAAATATGGATTTTCAGCAGAAACAAATCAACTTAGATATGCTAAACAGATCTCCCACAAACTGGTATCAGTGAGATATTTCCTCTTAAGACATTAAAAATAAAAAATATGATCTAAAACAGAGATTGAATGAGGAGGAATTTACTGGATATGTCACCTTTACAATAAATTATGAGATCCAGAGGTTGTCTGGCCCTTTTCAAACTCTGTCTATAGACTCTTGTCGAGAGGTAATATCCCAAAAGGGTTTACTCAACAAATCATGCCTGAAAAATGCATTATTCAGGTATTATGGCTTCAAATACCAAATAATATGTTTTATAATGCTTAGAAACCAATAGAAATAACAATATCACTCTTTACTTAGCTTTAATCATCATAAAGACGGGGAAAATTAGCATTTTATGCACTAAAATAGGTGTATAAGAAAATATACATAAAATGAAGGGTCAAGGTTTTGGAATATGTTATATTAGGTCAAGAGGGACTCACATGCCATATTTTAGAAAGAAAAAAAAATCGTTTTTCTAATTTAAATAGGTCCTCCTTCCCATCTAGTCAAGAAAAACCCTGATTTCCCATGACCTAAATTATGCAGAAAAGTGTTGAAGCATGGGTAGCGTAATTTCTGAAGATCTTGGCTTAGTTTATGTATAAATTTAATTATTTAGGTTCAAAATAAGATTCATATGGATTATTCAAGGTAAAACAGACATTTATATGAAGGAAAACCCCAAAATGAGTTGTTGCAATGCATAGAAAAAGACTGCAGACTATTCCATCGTTATTTTCCTGAAGATTCAATTGTTGTAAGTTAAAACTCAGATCTATGACATATCTATGGCTGAAACATCAAATCCATACCAGATCTGGAAACTACTCAGCCTTCTCCTCAAGATCCCCTTGGGATTTCATCAAAATAATACATATACAAGTGTAGATCTGACTTTGAAAGCTACAGAACTGCAGAATACTCAAAATTTCTGAAGATGAATTTTTTTATAATATGAATCAGATCTTAAATAGCATAAAACAATAGCTACTTTATAAATTTACAAAGTGAGAGGCAAGCCTCAATCACTAGAGATCCTCTATTGCACAGAAACCAAATTAAATTAAACCCTTGGTGCAGAAAACATAGTTCATGAGAGGGAATGCGCAGTAGCTTTAGAGAAATGAAGAAAATTCTATAAAATAAAGATCTGAATACAAAATTAGAGAGATATCCTCTTCCGGGTGGTCACAAGACACCCTCCTTGAGAGATAATTCCTCCAAAACACTAGATCTCTGCAGATCTAGGATACCACTTGCTGCAACTCAAGCAACTGCAAAACCCTCAACAAGATCAACGCTACTACTGGAGATGGATCTTGGTCTTCAACCTAATAGTGGCTCATTTCAATACATTCTCCTCCAAGAGCTACTCAAGGAAGGAGAGAGGATTCCTAAACAAGAAATCCTCTTCCCTTAGGCTAAAAAACCAAGAGAGCTAGAGTTGCTCAAGCAACCTCTATTTCAAAATCCCTTCAACAACCCTTACATGAGCCCTCTCCTCATTTTTATAACTTGAAGTCATGCACAAACCCTAAAACACTTCAATGGACTTAACCCCTTTCACATTGATGCCCTCCTTCTAGAACTGTGCAGTTTTTCTAGGAGGTTCAATGAATCTTGATAGAACTGAGATTTGGTCCTGTTGACCCAATCAAATGTCTCAATCCTGTTTCACACACAAGTGGATTTTATTACAAAGCCCAGATTTATCCCTTTTCACATTGAGCATGTATTTATTCTTTGATTTAAGGAGTTTTTCATGTCCTCCTTTACATTTTATTCCTCAATCAGGAAATGCAAAAATAAACAAGGCAAAATTAATGTTCCAATTAGCTGAAGCTAATTTAGGAACATTACAGTATCCCCCTCCCAAATTTTGCTTGTCCTCAAGCAACTGCAAGGAAGAACCAGACTTCTCCTTCCCCTTTTGTGGCCTCATCAATGGATCCCACCATGGATGAAAATGGTAAGCAATGAATCTGCCCCGCAATGACCTTCTCCAAGTGCAAGATAGCAAGTGTACATCATGAGAAATGGGAGGTACAAGTGGTGATATTCTTGTTTCTCCATGGCCTCATCAGGTAGGAGTGATGAAGAGAATGGGGAAAACTTTTCCCAATGAGTGTCCCCCACACCCATGCCATCATCCAAATAAATAGAGCCATTCTTGATAGCTCATAGAAACAATTATTAATCCCCATGATGTGCATTGAGTAGGGGCTACAAGGCTGGA
This sequence comes from Pinus albicaulis, assembly GCA_034641835.2. Taxonomy (NCBI): domain Eukaryota; kingdom Viridiplantae; phylum Streptophyta; class Pinopsida; order Pinales; family Pinaceae; genus Pinus; species Pinus albicaulis. The sequence goes on along the minus strand of CM076584.1, from coordinate 323,874,131 downwards.
AATGAGGGATGAATATACCCAACTCACACTGTCCCTCTTCCCACTGTTGATGGATTTGGAGCTGTGGATCCTGGGCTGCAAAAATGTGGTCACCATGAAGCCAAAAGGAATTTGAAACTTCATGATCTCCTTCATTGATTTCAGTGAGTCTCCTTGACCACCCTCTTAGGCATATAGTGAACAATTTACCTTTACCACATGTGCTCCAAAAGATATGTGGAATAAGTGGCATATGATGTGCTAGATGGTGACAATAGTCCCTCCCTTGAGACCAGCGTTGTCCATCATCTTGTTGCCTCAAGTCATGATACCATAAGTGGCCATCCCACCACTTGCTTGCTGAAATAAGCTTCTTCAAAGCTCAGAAATGATAGATGAAAATGAGGGTTAGCTAAATGGAGATCAATCAAAACATGTCTTGCTATGATTCCTCCCATGTGAGAGGCTCCCCTTCATCATACAAACTCAATACATGACCCTTTGTAGAAGTTGATACAATGTACCATGCAACAACCACAAAAATTTCCCTCCTTTTCTTGAAATTCAATTGAATATGGGAGAGTGCATTCCCAATGGATACATTAATCCAATGTGTCATTCCTCTTCTCCCACATATGCTCCTCATAAAAATAGGAATGTCAGCAACATAGGGAGCAAGAATAGAATTCACGTTGGCTACCATATGCAACAAATGTGAAGGGCAATGATCCCTGATATGCAACCAACACAGTTTGGACCTCAACTACCATAGAGACTGCTGAAAAATGTGGTCTTCCAACCACTTTCATGCTGCCCCAATCTCTTCATAAGCTTGGAGGAAATAAATGATGGATAAGGCAATCTGAGCATTTCCTCCAAAGAAAAATTCCTCCCCAAGTCCTCCTAGGGAGTGGATATCAACATTGCTCATGGCCTCAAGTAGACCATGCAGCCTCAAAGTAAGAATGCTCCTCCTTGGAGCAACATCCTGCACATATGTGGTTAAGGGATGCATGTATACATGATATAGATCAAAATAATCAACACCCTTACCACAAGTTTTGCTCATGCAATGGGAGCAGCTCATAGATGAGCCTCCTTCCATTCTCAAAGAGAAGAGAGAATACTGTAATAACTCTTCCCAAGATTCATGTGCATGCATAGCTCCCATGCCAAATGTAGATGTGGGAAGGCTGATATCCTTCCCCTACTTTTCCTGCCAAAACGTAGCAACTGAAATGAGAGTGGGTGTGGATGACGTTTAGAGACTGCTTCTCTCCTCCTTGAGCCTACCCAAGACTCTCAGCGCTGCATCAAGACCTCCCAAGGTCTCCACTTCTCTGAAATCATGGGGCAATGCCTCATCATGTGAAGCATTCACCTTCTTTTGCTAATCAAGTGGCCTCGTTGGTGCAATGTCTCCAGGAAATGAGACATCATCTAGTGGTGACTGAATACATGAATGGAGAAAACCCTCCATGCTTCCACTATGCAATCCAATCACCTTTTTAGGTGCATCAACCTTCTGCAATAGATAGGAATGAGAATGGCCCTCTTCCCCATCTTCTGTCGGTATCATCATGCTTTTGCACCTTCTCTATCTCAAGGGCTTGTGAAATGCAGCCCTTTTGATATCTCCAAGGGAATATCTTATTCCTCCCTTACTGCTCTTGCACAGCGCAATGCAACTCTTTTGTTCTAGATCAGCATCACATGGAAATGTAGATCTCTCCATGCAATGGGCTGAAATGAGAACAGATGAATTCTTGACCATACCTTGGTGAAATGTAGAAGCAAGAACTTCTTCTGCAATTGTGTAGTCTTCCTCCATTGAACATGAAGGTTGTTCCTCCAAGGTTGTGCCAGCACTGGTATAAGTCTCTACACCTTCCACCTCCTTGAGATCTTCTTGAATATCCTTCAAGGTCTGGAAAAAGAGTGGGGGAATCTCTTTTTCTATCATTCCTTCTTCTCCCATTGGTTGAACCTCCTTGGAGAGGCCCTTCTCTGATCTAAAAATGGATGAAAGTAGTCTCATCTTCTCCATCATTTTTCTCTTTATTTCTGCTCTTAATTCACTGATAGCTTGATCTCATAGGCTGTGCTAGAGATCATGCTCTGATACCACTATAAAGTTCCTTTTTCAGGAATATTGCCAAGCTGCTCAATATGGATGTTGTATAAGGAAAAATGGACAAATAAAATGCAAACCAAAGCTTGTTTCATGTTTCCTATGCTATGTGGGACTTAAATATGGATTTTCATCATAAACAAATCAACTTAGATCTGCTGAATAGATCTCCCACAAACTGGTATCAGTGAGATATTTCCTCTTAAGACATTAACAATCAACAATCTGATCTAAACCAAAGATTTACTGAAGGAAAATTTACTAGATATGTCACCTTTACAAGAAAGGATGAGATCCAGAGGCTCTCTAGCCCTTTTCATACTTTGTTTATAGACTCTTGTCGAGAGGTAATATCCCAAAAGGGTTTACTCAGCAAATTATGCCTGAAAAACGAATTCTTCAGGTATGATGGCTTCAGATACCATATAATATGTCTGATAATGCTTAGAAATCAATATAAAGAACAAAAACACTCTCTACTTAGCTTTAATCACCAAAAAATGGGGAAAAGCAGCATTTTATGCACTAAAATAGGTGTATAAGAAAATATGCATAAAATTAAGGGTCAAGGTTATGGAATATGTTATATTAGGTCAAGAGGGATTCACATGCCAAATTTTAGCAAAAAAAATTCGTTTTTCTAAGTTAAACAGCTCCTCCTTCCCGACTAGTCAAGAAAAACCCTGATTTCCCATGACCTAAATTATGCAGAAAAGTGTTGAAGCATGGGTAGCGTAATTTCTGAAGGGATTGGTTGATTTTATGCATAAATTTCATTATGAAGGTTTATAATAAGATTTATGCAAGGTAAAACAGAAATTTCTATGAAGGAAAACCCCCAAAATGAGTTGTTGCAATGCATAGAAAAAGACTACAGACTATTCCAGCGTTATTTTCTTGAAGATTCAGATGATGTAAGTTAAAACTTAGATATATGACATATCTATGGTTGAAACATCAGAACCATACCAGATCTGGAAACTACTCAACCTTCTCCTCAAGATCCCCTTGGGATTTCATCAAAATAATACATATACAAGTGTAGATCTGACTTTGAAAGCTACAGAATTGCAGAATACTCAGAATTTCTGAAGATGACTTTTATTAGAATATGAATCAGATCTTAAATAGCATAAAAAATTAGCTACTTTATAAATTTACAAAGTGAGAGGCAAGCCTCAATCACTAGAGATCCTCTATTGCATAGAAACCAAATTACAATAAACCCTTGGTGCAGAAAATGCAGTTCATGAGACAGAATGCACAATAGCTTTAGAGAAATGAAGAAAATTCTATAAATATAGTTCTGAATACAAAATGAGAGAGAGATCCTCTTCTAAGTGGTCACAAGACACCCTCCTTGAGAGAGACACATGGCATGCACATTTGGTGTTTTTTGGTACCTAAGTGGGCCATTTTTAGGTGACATGTGTCACCACTCATATGGGACCACGTGGCACATGTGATGTCAACATGACATCATCCTTATGGTTTTATCCTGGAGGGATTTGAAGTGCATAGAGGAAGAACCAACAGGCTAACTAGGTGTTGAGATGACACGACAATTGTCAGAAACAAATCAACCCAGTTAGGCAGTTGATTGGCTCATAGAAGCAGTAGGGGACCCATTGGGACAACTCATCCCTGAAGACAAACCCCAAAGGTAAATTAAAGGAACACAGGGGAATCGTCAAGATAAAGGTCTCAGAGGCCAATGCATAAGCACCACGAAGAGGTTATATGTGCAAAATAATGATCGAGAGTGTGGGGTTTGAAGCTAAGAACTTGGATAATAAGGCCAAGGTCACAGTTTGTGGTATTATGAATGGAAAAGCGCCAGTACTAGGGGCTTAAAGGATAAATTTGGAGGCATGGCAGACATTGAAGGAATATTTGGTAGTTTGGCCAAAATAACAGCCAACTAAATTTAGAACTATAGTCATAAGTCTAGTTAAACCTTGATAAAGTGCCATAAGTGATTGTTTGAGAATAAATTGACAGAAACACTTACAGTTTGAGTTCTAAATAGCATATCAGAGCTTGATAATTTGAAGAGCACATCTAGAACACTTATTGAAACTTGAAAAATATGAAAATAAGTGATTCATGCAAGGATTTAAGTCCACATAAACTAAAAATTCAAAGGGGCTAAAAGTATAATGCAATTTTATTTATAATAAAAATAAATTGAGGAATTATGTAAGAGTGTTGTAGAAATGTGTGAGTTGTGTTGAATTGAGGCTACTAGTGTGGATGGTGATATCCTCAACAATCAAATATTGTTTAAGGTGTTTTGGTGAGTATTTGAAGAGACATAATGTCTTATTTTGTAAAAATATGTGGCATTCATGGTTCTAGTGTGAAAATGGATGAAAAATGAATCATTGATTTCAAGCAAGTTGTATCTTTCAGAACAAGGGTGGTAGCTCCGTCCAGTAGGTGTTGGTAAATATTTAGGGGTTGTAGCTCCTTTTAGTTGTAGTTGATATATTAGGGAGTTGTAGCTTCTTGTTGGTTGTATCCAGAGAATTTTGTAAGAGTAAGTTTTAGCTTGCCTTGTGAAGGAATAGAAGTTAAATTTGAAGAATATGTTTTTTCCTTGTATTACTGATATTATTTCTTGTCACTCTCATCTAAATAAATTTCTAAAGTCTATCTCGGTGTTCTAATATCATTGCAAGTGAAAGAAATTTTTTTAAATTCCTATAATATTGATTCACCCCGCCCCCCTCTCAGTATTTTCATGGTTTCTAACAACTTGGAGGCCCCTGAGGGCAACAGGAACTCATAAATCCATAATGAAATGAAAATTTGTGGCCAACCAAGTTGGTCACCCTGGACATAGTGGCACAACCCAAGGGAGTATGATCATAGAGAAGGGTGTCTATCACTTAGGTGTGGGGTTGATGGGGGATGTGATCCTATAGGTTGGAGGTTTCTAAGGTTTGGTGTGAGGAACTAGAGGGTATGATCAGGAGTTCATAACTTTTTCTGAACATTCAAAGTTACACGATTGGGTTGAAACTAGGATGGTTGTGTAGATCTCATCTTTCTGATTCCAGCGCCATGAACGGTTCGAAAAACCGATGTCGTATGAGGGATATAACGCATTCTTATTGAAATGAAAAACAAGTAATTTTTTGACATTTTGACCAAGTTTGACTGGCATGCACAGTCAGCAAGCTGGAGGTACAGTCAGCATAAAAGGAATATTCTCAAAATATTCCTTTCCTTAGAACTAATCAGGGTTTGACAAGTGTTGATTCTTTATTGGTTGTACAGGGTTTTGGAGGAGCCAATAACGGGGTGACACATGGCCAGCCTTGAGGCCGCCACGTGTCCCTGCAATTGCACGTTAAAAAAATTTTGGAGGCTGTAGGAATTGACCCCCAGACCTCCTACCAAGCACGCGCATGCAATACCACCTAAGCCACATGATGTTACTTAACCAGTATAGACAGCGAGTTATATTTAAGTTTTGTGGAAACTGAAGTTGGGGCTTGCGGAACTACCGGTGGTCCCAACCAGCCAGCGATCCCCATACACTAGTCACATAAAAAACTATTAACCGTTGGAAACTTTCCATGTGGTTATCGCAAGCTCGCAGTTCAACCAGAGTTCAACCCTTATCACCACAGTTAAATGTCGTGGGTTCCGCCAACCGTTACAGTTAGGCCATGGGTTTGGGGTGCGCATGTGGCCACCCCAACCACTCACACTTAATGTTACAGTTAAATTCAAAAACATTTTAGGCAAGCGCGCATTTTTGAGCGGAAGATCTATTTTAGCTCCAGTTAAGTGGAGTTCTCCACTTTTAGTGGAGCTTTTCTAGGTGAAACTGGGGAAAATAGTAGGAGACTCAATTTTCACCCATTCTGAGTGAATGAAGAGTCATTTTTGACTAATTGGAGCATTCTGGAGCCATTGGTACAAATAAAATATCCATTAGAGCACTATAACTACATGTAATAGAAAAATTTTGAGCATAATGAAAGATGGACATGCCATTAGGAGATGGACCAGCAGATGTAGCCTAGGAGGGGTGAACTGCTTCATCATGCCTACTGTGTAAATTTCATGTGGTGACTTATTTATTTGTTTTACATTTTTGTTCTATGTTATTTAAGTTTTTTTATGCTTCTAATTCACTAAAAATCATCTGCAATTCATGGTTAAAATCCTCAATCCTTATGCAAACTAATGAGACAAGTATGCACATGTTTATAAAATGAAAAGACACTTAGCACAGTAAAACTAATATAGTCATTTCAGTTCAGGTTGGTATCAGAGCTAGATTTTATTCTCTGGTGTTGTTTAGTGAAAATAATTGTTTAACTGTTTGCAAGTTTTAGATGCTTACAAGGCTCAAGCTCAAGAGAGGAGAAGGAAAATTGGTGGAAGTAGAAGGGTATCAAAAAGAGCCAAAGCAAAGGAGAGCAATATTCCCACAACCTCCACCACCCAGTTCACCTCCTAATGAAGCATAAGCTCCATTAAGCATGCCTCAAGAGGAAGGAGAAACCCATGAAGAAGTTGATCCCAAAGAGGAAGAAAGAGTGTTCATGAAAGCATTTCTTGACATGATTGAGATGGTTAGAATCCTTTATCAAGAAAGGAATGAGAGACTGGAAGGAGAAGGATCTAAACTTCATAAGGAAGGACAAGGATCTTCAAGAGATAAGCATAATGAAGATAATTCAAAGAAGGGAAATGGAGGAAATGGAAGCAATGGAGAACCATCATCCTCACCCTCATCATCATCATCCTCTACTTCTTCTTTAATACATCAGCCACACAAGTCAAAGAACACTGGTAAAAGTCCTTTTTTAAAACTTGATGTTAAGTTTTAATTTCCAATGTTTAATGGTGAATTCAATGTATAAAAGCTTCATAATTGGATTAGTAAATTGGAGGTCTATTTGAGAATCCAAAACCTTCAAGATGATGATACAAAAATTCAATTAGCTTCATTGAGAATGGAAGGTGCAGCACTTGTTTGGTGGGAAGCCAAGGCAAAGGAGGAAATCAAGAAACATGGTAATTTTATTCTATCATGCTCATATTTCATTACTGCTATTAAACAACAATTTTATCCATTAGCTCATATGCAAAAACACATCATGAACTGGCAAAATTTTAGGCAATTAAAGGGAAAAAATGTGCAAGAATACACCTAAGAATTTAGGAGAAAAGCTCTCTTATTAGGGGTAGATTTGCAGAGCCAAGATACTTTTCTCAATTACATAGGAGGCTTACATAGCTAGCTAAAACATACTATTCTCATGTTTAACCCCACCAGTATAGATGAAGTATGTGTTCAGGCCACACATCTAGAAGCTAGAGGGAAGAACATTTCTGAAGAGGGTAGGAAGAAACCTTTTAAAGGTAGAGCCAAGGAAAAGACCTCAAAAGGTATAAAAAAAAAAGAATGCATCTATTAAGAAATAGGGAGAAAAAGTGGTTTGTAAACATTTTTCAAAAGAAGGCCATGATGAAACTCATTGTTGGAAATTACATCCTGAAATGAGGCCAAAGAAACCTAATAACAAAGGGAAACAGAAAACTACTGCTACAGCTCAACATGATTTAGGATCTGATTCAGGTGATGAATCTAAAATTACAGCCATGGGATTGAAGAACATGAAGGGAAAATAAATTGAAACTAAACCCAGTACCAGTACATCAAACTGTCATATAAACACTCCAAATGAAGAAGAAATAATAGAATTGTTTCATGTGAGGGTCATATCCAAGCATACCAAGATTGACACATTTTTTGACAGTGGGTCACAAGAAAACTTAATCTCTGAATACTTGGTCAAGAAACTTAACCTTTAGACCATTCCACATCCTAAACCATGTACATTGGGTTGGATTTGTAAGGATGCAAATCCACAGGTTTCAAATAAATGCATATTGCGGTTTGCAATCACTACAAATTTTGTTGACACAGTTGAATTAGATGTGGTTCCACTTGACATGGAAGGTATTGTGTTGGGGAGTCCTTACTTGTATGAAAATAAATCGATCTTCCATCGCCATGAGAAAAAATATCATTTATTAAAATATGGAAAGCAGTTCATTGTTAGAGCACATCACAAGAAGAAAACATTGCTATGGTAAATGTTGGACAGGTAAAGAGGCCGGTAAATTCAAGTAAGAATTTTGTTCTTCTTATGATTAAGCATAAAGCTAATATTAATCATGAATCATTTGAGTAATATGATCCTAAGTTTAAATCAGATTTATATGATGTAGTTAATGTGAATCATGAGATGTTTCAGGAGCCAACAGGATTGCCTCCAAAAAGAGAGATTCAACATGAGATTTAGTTGCAGCAAGATTGTCCTCTTCCAAAAATCGGTATGTATCGCCTGTCGATAATGGAGAATGCTGAAATAAAGATGAAAATCAAAGAGATGTTGGATAAAGGAATCATAAGGCCAAGCACCACGCCATGCGGTTCACCCATACTCTTGATACCAAAGAAATATGGGACTTGGCACATGTGTGTAGATTTTCAAGCTTTGAACAAGATTATGGTAAAAAATCGATACCCACTCCCAAGCATAGATGATTTGCTTGATCAGCTGAAAGAAGCAAAGTTTTTCACCAAGTTAGATTTATGAAGTGGATATCATCAAGTAAGAATTTCGGAAAGTGATATATGGAAAACTACATTCAAAACCAAACAAGGACTCTTTGAATGGCTAGTTATGCCTTTTCGTTTGTGTAATGCACCGGAAACTTTCATGCATGTTATGGATAGTGTTTTGCATCCATTCCTTGATGAATTTGTGATTTTGCACTTAGATGACATATTAATTTTTAGAAAAACAAGAGAAGATCGCGTCTTGCATGTAAATAGAGTGCTTGATATTTTGAAGAGAAATTGTTTCTTAAGATGTCAAAATGTGAGTTTGGAAAGACTTCTTTGGTCTATTTGGGACATATTGTAGAAGGAGGAGAATTTAGGATTGATCCTTCTAAAGTGGAAGCCATTGTGAATTGGTCCACACCAAAAACAGTAACCGAGGTAAGAAGTTTCTTAGGTGCAGCTCAATATTGGAGAAATTTTATTACTAACTTTTCTTCCATCATAGCTCATATGCATTCAGTGACAAGTGTGAAGAAAGGCTTCCAATGGGGAGGCAAACAAAAGAAAGCTTTCAAAGCTTTAAAAGACAAGATCAGTTCAGCTCCAGTTCTTGCATTACCAAATTTGAGATAGCCATTCGAGATACACACTGATACTAGTGATTATGTCATCGGCGCAATACTTTTGCAGCATGGTAAGCCTATCGCTTTTCATTCTGAAACTTTTAATGGTGTTGTGACTAATTATCCTACATATGAAAAAGAACTATATGCGTTGGTACAAAGTGTCAAGAAGTGGAAACACTACTTGATGGGTAAAGATACTATTGTGCATACTGATCACCAACCATTACAGTACTTACAGTCACAAACAAAATTGCAACAATCAAGACATTTCAGGTGGATGGGATTTCTTCAATAGTTTCACTTGGTTATAAGGTACAAGAAAGGTATTTTCAATAAATTTGTAGATATGCTTTCAATACCAATCATTAGTGCTTCTACTTTACTCAAAAATTATTCTGTTGTACATGAGAGTTACATAGAATAATATGCACATGACATTGATTTTCAAGATGTGTATGCTAGTTTGAGTGAAGAGAATCAAGTTGAAGAAAAAGATTATCATATGCATAACAATTTGTTGTTTCATTTGGGCAAGCTGTGTATTCCACAAGGAGAGAGGCTAAGTTTCATGAGAGAATCTCATTCATCTCTTATTGTTGGACATTTTGGCGTAAGAAAAACAGTGGCGCATCGACAGAGGTAATGCTATTGGCCTCGCGTGATAGATAGTGTGTCATGTTTTATAAGAGGTTGTTCTATGTGTGCAACAAGTAAGCCTAGTAATAGGAAGCTTGGGTTGTACACACCACTATCGATACCATCAAGGCCATGGGAGAGTGTCTCCATGGACTTTGTTGGAGGTCTACCTATGTCAAGAAAGCAACATGATTATCTTTATGTAGTTGTGGATAGATTCAGTAAAATGTGTGTACTTATGCCATGTAGGAAAACCATTATTATTGAACAACTTGTTGAAATTTATTTTCAACATGTTTTGGTTCATTTTGGATTGCCAACTTCTATTTTTAGTGACAAGGATTCCAGGTTCATCGGGAAATTTTGGTCAAATCTATGGAAGATGATGGAAACAAAGTTGAAAAAGAGTACCGCTTTTCATCCACAAATAGATGGAAAAACTGAGGTGGTGAATAGAACTATTGTGCATCTATTGAGAGGATATTTCAGCAAACATCCAAAGTTGTGGGATGAACAACTGCATTACATTCAGCACGCTTACAACTAGGCAAAGCACTCTTCAACACAAACATCACCTTTTGAAGTATCCTTTGGGTATTTTCCAAAATCACCATTAGAATTCATCTTTGGGAAAGATGTTGCAATTGATGGCCATAGTGACATTGATCAAGCTTGAAAGTTCATTGAGAAAATTCAGATTATACATCAACAAGTTCAAGAACAGCTTGAGAAAAGTCAAATAAAATACAAAGAGAGGCATAACAAACATCAGGTTGATCACAAGTTTCAAGAGGGAGATGAGGTATGGTTTCATATTAGCAAATAAAGGATGCAAGGGGAATGTAAAAAGTTCAAACCCATTCACTGTGGTCCATTCAATATCAGAAAACAAGTTGGTAATAATGCATTCCAACTTGACTTGCCTTCTTACATGCAAATGTATTCAGTTGTTAATGTCGAAAACTTACACTTGTATGAGCCACCTTTGATCAATGATCAAGGAAGTGATGTTCAGCTACCTTCTATTTAAGAATTCTCGCCAATATTTCTAGATGAGCTCAAGGAAGATACAATTCTTGACAGGAGGACAAGAGCATCAAAGAGGGGAAGTGTTGACTACCTTCGAGTTGGGCTCAAAGGCACTAAACCAATCAAGGCAAAATGGATGGAGGTTGGAAAGGTGAGGGATTTGTACCCTCATACACTGAATAGGTGATCGAGTCTTTTGGGGTCAAAGAGCTTCCCAATGGGGAGGAGTGATCAGGAATTCATAAATTTTTCTCAAAATTTAAAGTTACATGATTGGGTTAAAACTAGGATGGTTACGTAGATCTCGTCTTCCTGATTCCAACGCTGTGAACGGTTTGAAAAATCAATGTCATATGAGGGAGATATCACATTCTGATCGAAATGCCAAACAGGTAAATTTTCGACAGTTTGACCAAGTTTGACTGGGATGCACAGTCAGCAGGGTGGGGGTATAATCAACATAAAAGGAATATTCTCAGAATATTCCTTTCCTCATAAATAATCAGGGTTTGAAAAGTGTCGATTCTTTATTGGTTGTACGAGGTTTTGGAGGAGCCAATCACGGGGTGACACATGGCCAGCCTTGAGGCCACCACGTGTCCCTGCAACTGCACGTTGAAATTTTGTTGGAGGTCACAGGAATCAACCCCCTGACCTCCTTTTGAGCATGTGCACGCCATACCACCTGAGCCACACAATGTTACTTAACCAATATAGGCATTGGGTTATATTTAAGCTTTGTGGAAAATGGAGTTGGGTATTGGAGAATCGCCGGTGGCCCCAACCCACCAGCAGTCCCCATACACCGGTCACATAACAAATGGTTAACCATTGTCAACTCTCCACGTGGTTATCACAAACTCATAGTTCAATCATATTTCAACCCTTATCACCACGGTTAAATTCCATGGGCTTCGCAGACCGTTATGGTTAGGCTGCAAGTTTGGGTGCGCATGTGGCCACCCCAACCACTCACACTTAATGTTACAGTTAAATTCGGTGGTAGTTTAGGCAAGCGTGCATTTTTTAGAAAAAAATCTATTTTAGCTCCAGTTAAGTGGATTTCTCCACTTTTAGTGGAGCTTTTCTAGGTGAAACTGGGCAAAAGAGTAGAAGACTCAATTTTCGCCCATGCTGAGTGAATGAAGAGTCATTTTTGACTAATTAGAGCATTCTGGAGCCATTGGTGCAAATAAAACAACCATTAGATCATTTTAAATACATGTAATAGCAAAATTTTTAGCATAATGAAAGATGGACATTCCATTGGGAGCTAGACCAATAGATGCAGCCCAGGAGGGGTGAATTGCTTCATCATTCCTGCTATGTAAATTTCATGTGGTTACTTATTTATCTATTTTACACTGTTTTTTAGTGTTATTTAAGATTTTTTTATGCTTTTAATTCACTAAAAATCATCTACAATTCATGGTTAAAATCCTCAATCCTTATGCAAACTAATGAGATAAGTATGCACATGTTTATAAACTGAAAAGACACTTAACACAGCAAAACTAATACAGTAATTTTAGATCATGGTACCTAGAGACCCCAAGGGTAATAATAACTCCTGGAGCCATAATGCGTTGTACATCCTTAGCCAGTCTAATTAAGCACACTGGAGGTAGTGGCACAACCCAAGGGACTACAGATGCAGAAAAGGGGGTACACCCCTTGGTGTATGGTTGATGGGGGATGTGAGGTTGGAGGTTGTTAGGGTTTGGTACCTGTTCCCAATTTATTTATGGTACTAGATGTTGTGGTTCCTATGATTTGGTAGATCTGGCAATACCAAATGACAAGACAACATCAAACCACTTTGGGATCTCAGGATCTAGCCCTCCTGGATCCAGAGAGGGGTCTCTCTATAAGGTAAATAAATAATATATCTTTAAAGGTAAATTTAAGGTGTTAGGCTAGTTATAGGGCACAAGGGTTGTTGTTTTGTTTGTTTGTTTGTTTGGTTGAGAAACATGAAAGAAGGGTCCAGTGTAAGGTAAAGGAATGAGTAGAGAAGGACTTTGGAAATGGGGAGATAATTCAAAGAAAACACAATTCCATTGGGCAATGGGGTCATAAAAGCGTTTACTTGCAATTCAAATATCCAAGGCTTTCAAAGGGCTAGTCATCCAAAACAGAGGATCTCTTAAGATGATAGTATGGGATGAAACAATAAGTAAATGAGAGGGAATGACAAGGAAAAACCTTCCAAGGTGACCACTTTGGAGTAAATCTAGGGACAGGACATGCCTTATACCTCTATGATCCAAACTCCTAATGAGGCTAACTCTGAAAACAACAATCCAACAGTCTTCCTGACTACTTTCAGACAATGAAAAACATTTAAGTTTGACACAGAGTGAAGTCTAAGATCATAGAAAGACTTTTAACCTTCTCTGCTCTTGGCATTCAACTCAAAGGGATCTTAGAAAGGCTAACTGTTGGAAAAAAGGAACTTAAGGGACAGGAATAATCACTAAATCTCCCTATTCTCCTATTCTTTCAGCAAAACCAAACAAGAACATCTAGGAAACAAACTCTAGATTCATACATCAGTAAGCATGGATAGAGCCACCTCTATACTAGTTAAATTATGTTGAATTTTTTCTAAGATACACAATTAGCAGAAAACATAAAAATAAGAAAATGTAGTAAGCATTAGGGTACTTACAGCAGTATATCCTAAGCTAAATTTATTGTTTTCTTATCAGAGAAAATGAAACATGATGTATAACAGAGGGAAAACAATAACAGAGAAAGAACACATCACCAATGATTTAGATCAAGATCCAATGAACATGCTTGTCATATTAGAAGAGAAAAACCAATCACATACACTCTTGTCCAATAGCTTGGTATCATCCAAAAATCATCTCTCAGCCTATTTACAACTACTACTCACAGAACTCTATCTCAATGAAACAGATTACAATCAACGGCCAACCAACCAATGTTTACAATGTATTTCTTATGAGTTCTTATGGATGAAAGAGTGATAGTAGTGGAAGATAGAACTTAAATGACTCATTAAAATAGAGGGATAGGTGTCTATGAAGTCCATTCTATCTTAATATCTTTACATTGACTTTTAGTACCCTTTAGATGAAATAGGGGACTTCGACAGATTGATATTAACTCCCTGGATATGTTCCTTGAAGTACTTTCTGGCTGTTGGTACTCTGTTTGTACTCTAAGACAAGAAAGGATGAAGATTTTCCTTTCAAGTCTTCCATGCTTTGTAACTAATGCAATGACAGTTCTAGGAGCTTTTTGTCATAATAATAACTGTTATGGGCTCGATGTGGAATAGGAAATGACGTGGGAACTTGTCCTTTCTTAAGAAAAGAACATTCTGCTGATATGAAAGCACCGATATAACTTTGATGTGTGCTTTAGGCTTCATTAAGCCTCCTTGATCATCTTCGATCTTTGAAATGTATCCTTTATGTCTGTAACTGTGAATTAGGCCTCTTAGTCTTCAATATTATGTACTAATCTTCTTTAATTATTCTTCTGATACTCTTTTTCGTTGCTTCTGACTGTGTTTGTGAATATACAGGTTATGGAAGGCACTGGAGGGTTTGAATCAGGGTTAATGACACTGATCTTTCAATAAAACATGCTTTAAACCCTCTAGGGATGTCTCCTCTATGATTTTTGACTCTGGAAATGTCTTTCTGCGCTCTAAATCACCTTGACTGTGACTGCAATGACAATATGGATTATCGCCCCTTGAAAACCTGCAAAACACAATAAACTCATTAAGATAAAACCTGTGGGAGTGAGGAGGACTGTTTCGGAGGCTCGTGGAGGATGGAGGAATACTGAAGGAAATCATGGATGCAGTGATAAATTGGCTAAAAAGCATGGCAGAAAGCGAAAAAATGGGTCTAATTAAGGTTGAGTGCGAGGACGAACATAGGTCGTTGGATTAGATCAATCAACGGTGATCTACAGTTGAGATTCGTCGATGAAGTCATTTTAGTGAATGGAAAAAGGATGGGGCGAGATTAAATGGGGGTCGTTCGATTAGAATAATCGACGGCGGAGATCTGTGGATGGAGTCATTGGGGAAACAAACGAATGGTGGCTGAACAGGGTCGCGACGTAATGTGGGTTGTTAGATTAGAATGAATCAATGGCTATGATTGAACCCGAAATCACGTTGCGGAGGGCGGTAAGGCGGAAAATCAGAGTGGTTTTCCCAAAAAAAATTGGTGGTATGTGGTTTCGCCAACAAAAATGCGATACAATGCAACAGCTGACACCTGTCCCTTTAAAAACTGCCGGTTTCGAAAAAAAATTGGACATTAACGCTTGGGCGGAAAAATTTTGCAAAATGGAACGTCAGCCGTCGGATCGGAGGGCCCAGATCTGATGGTGCGGAAAGATTTCGATGGGAAAGCTGCACGGATGAGAGGAGTGGTGGGGTCCACGTTTATTTTGTCACGTAGCAGAAAATTTGAGTGGTAGGGTGAAAATTTAATAGAAAAATGGGTTTCGTCAGGTTAAGTCCCGACTATCCAATATTTAAGAATGAACGGTCGTGATTAAAGGAAGGGCAGAAATATTAGAACGGGGGATGAGATGTTATATGGTGTGGGATAGATCATGGCCATTGGATCTATAGGATGGATAGCTGAGATTGCATCGCAAAAAAATTTTCGGAACCTGGTGGACGGAAAGAAGGTTGGCGATGAGATTGAATGTTGGTCATTGGATTGGAAAGGAGATCAACGGTCGGGGTTAATTGGCGGGTACGAAGGTGAATGGATTATGAGTGGAGCGTGATTGAATCTCAGCCATCGGTTCTTGTGGATTCGACAGTCGAGATTAGATCGGGAGATCGGAGGAGGAGGAAAATTGAACAGAGAGAAAAGGCTTTTCGCAATTGCGATTACGTGAGGGTCGTCCGATCTAAGGGATGATCGACAGTTAGGATTTAATCGTAGGTCGTAATGATGGAGGGCCTATAAGCGGAGTGCAATTGAATCCTGACCGTTGGTTCTTGTGGATTCAACGGTCCAGATTTAATTGGCGGATGCGATGACAAGGGTCTGTGAGCGAGCTCGATTGAATCTTGGTCGTTGGTTCTTGTGGATTCAACGGTCCAGATCAATCAGCGGATCGGAGGAGAAAAGGACCTATCGTATCAGAGTTTTTGAAATAAACGTTTTAACAAAGAAACTATAAACCTCGATTGCGATTGCACGATGGGGGCTAGCTCCTTATCACGGGACGAGGTCACATGCAGAAAAGGGGCTAGGGCTAAGGCCGAAAGGGGCTTAAGGCCTAAATGCTGAAAAGTGGGTTTTTAGGCCAAAATGAAGGTTTTTAAGAGGGTTTTGAGGGTTTCGATAGGTGCAAAGGAGGGTTTTTAAACCAAATAAAGGGAACGATAAGGTTTAAAAAGGGGGTTTTGATGATTTAGGAGTGAAATGAAGGGTTTTTGGAGGATTTTGAAGGGTGAAAAAAGTGGTGAAAATGGAGGTTTGGTGGGGATGAAAAGGAGCAAATGGAGGCCTTTTAAAATAAGTTTCTTTCACAAACAGTGAGGCTCATCAGATGGAAACAGTAGTGAATATTTATTCAAAGGACAGAAGACACATAAGGCTTCAAGAATGATAAATTTTCAAGGGAAATTTTTCTCTTGAAGACTTAGAAAAATACTTAGCCACCTGTTTGCTATGCAAAAATTTTATAGGTGGCTAACAGTGGCTCCACATGGGGATGGAATCTTCTTGAAGGTGTCAAGAATCTTAGATAATAATTTTTGGAAGTAGGCCAGATGCCTAGTACTTGAAACATCCCTTTCTTCTTTGATCAGCTGCTACAAACATGATGGAGATTATATTAGCAGAAAACCTTTTCCTAAGCAATTACCTACCCACCCTATTGTCCTGACATTTTTTCTTCAAGGTGCATTTAGACTTGCAGAACTTTCACATCATCATTTTTTATTGGAAGCAGAAACTAATCTAATTCTACCCTTATTCCTCCATGAGACCAGATTAAACATTTGGACTCATAGATTCTCTACCTAAACTAATATCTGCCAGGATTAAGTTGTCTGACAGATTTTCATTCTCTACATTCTAAAACATAAATTTAAATATAGACAAACCAGGATTAGACTGTCTGATTTGTTGTGGGTCCATGGCATAAAGACAAGTTGCACATGGACTGAACTTTGCAAAAATTGAAAACAAAATTTGAAGGCTTCAGATCTGAAAATCACCAGCATCCTTCCTTCTTCTTGTGACTCAGATTTTGAGCTTTTTAGAGTCACCCTTATTTCTTCATTTCAGGTCTGGTTTTGATCTTGATAGAGCTACTTCTTCTTCTTTTCTCTACTGGTTCAAGTTTTGAGCATATTTGAACCTTTCCTTTCTATTTTTGTATTTTTTGAATTTTCTTCAAAGTAAAAATCAACAACTAACTAAATGCTCACAAGCTGAGCTTTATTGAGATTCCTACCTACCCTAATATAACTTGGGAATCTCCGATGTTTTATATGATACAATAGTGCCAGTGTAGCCAGTTAAGCATTAGCAACAAAGGGTAGAAAATCTGACTGCTTGCCAGAGAGAACCATAGTTTACTTTGAATGTGGGTCTTCAAAACCAAGGCCACCACCAGTGGTGACCACTCCTGATGTATCTGGCCCCTGCAAAGGATCAATGCTTGGGAATTTGAGCCAATCAGGGCCACCATATACTCTGCCACAGTATCAATGAACACATGATGTAAACTTTCTTCTTTTAGGCCTCCCATGGTTGGTAGGCTATCTGCATCCTCAACAGATTTAATCACTGTATCTTCAGTGTGGCTCATGAAGGCCCAATCATCCTCTTCCTGCACATCAAAAGGTGGTGAAATTTCTTCATGCTTTGGGGGAGGGAGACTCTCCAAAAATGCTCTGGGGTCCCTGAATTGATATGATTGTTCTTATGAGTTCAAAACTTCAATTTCAGCTTCATATCTTTCAACCACCAAATCTAAGAAAATTTTCTTAAGCTCAAGTTTATCATTGAATTTTGAGCTAAGGAGGATAACCTTTGGAAGGTCTTCACTTCTAAGTTCTGTTATTATACTTGATATTCCATACTGAAACTCTGGTATGAGACTTGGCTGAATTTTTTCAAATTTCTCATAGTCTTCCATTGGTGTGGATGATGTTGTGATGAAACCGCTCTCTCAGTGGAGTCTTGTGAAAAAAAAGATAATCAATAGGCCTACTAATCACCAGTCGAGTCTTTTGGTCATTTAGGAACTGTGGAGTCGCCAGGTGGAAGGTTTAAAGTGTTTCAAGAAGATTTACTGTCCACCACAGTGATCAACTACCAGATCAAGGCTAATTGGTCTTCTTTGAGTTCTTAGATATGTTTTAAGGAGTGTTTTACTCAAATTTCCCCAGTGGAGTCGCCATTATGTTGTGGTTCCTATGATTTGGTAGATCTAGAAATACCAAATGACAAGACAACATCAAACCACTTTGGGATCTCAGAATCTAGCCCTCCTGGATCCTGAAAGGGATCTCTCTATAAGGTAAAGAAATAATATATATTTAAAGGTCAATTTAAGGTGTTAGGCTAGTTATAGGGCACAAGGGTTGTTGTTTTGTTTGTTTGTTTGTTTGGTTGAGAAACATGAAAGAAGGGTCCAGTGTAAGGTAAATGAATGAGTAGAGAAGGAATTTGGCAATGGGGAGATAATTCAAAGAAAACACAAGTCCATTGGGCAATGGGGTCATAAAAGGGTTTACTTGCAATTCAAATATCCAAGGCTTTCAAAGGGCTAGTCATCCAAAACAGAGGATCTCTTAAGATGATAGTATGGGATGAAACAATAAGGAAATGAGAGGGAATGACAAGGAAAAACCTTCCAAGGTGACCATTTCAAAGTAAATCTAGGGACAGTACATGCCTTATACCTCTATGATCCAAACTCTTGATGAGGCTAACTCTAAAGACAACAATCCAGCAGTCTTCCTGACTACTTTCAGACAATGAAAAACATTTAAGTTTGACACAGAGTGAAGTCTAAGATCAGAGAAAGACTTTTAACCTTCTCTGCTTTTGGCATTCAACTCAAAGGGATCTTAGAAAGGCTGACTATTGGAAAAAAGGAACTTAAGGGACAGGAATAATCAGTAAATCTCATATTCTCCTATTCTTTCAGCAAAACCAAAAAAGAACATCTAGGAAACAAACTCTAAATTCATACATCAGCAAGCATGGAAAAACCCACCTCTATACTGGTTAAATTATGTTGAATTTTTTCTAAGATACACAATTAGCAGAAAACATAAAAATAAGAAAATGCAGTAAGCTTTAGGGTACTTACAGCAGTATATCCTAAGCTAAATTTACTATTTTCTTATCAGAGAAAATGAAACATGATGTATAACATAGGGAAAACAATAACAAAGAAAGAACACATCACCACTGATTTACATCAGGATCCAATGAACATGCTTGTCATATTAGAAGAGAAAAAAAAATCACATACATTCTTGTCCAATAGCTTGGTATCATCTAGAAATCATCTCCCAGCCTATTTACAACTACTACTCACAGAACTCTATCTCAGTGAAACAGCTTACAATCAACGGCCAACCAACCAATGTTTACAATGTATTTCTTGTGAGTTCTTATAGATGAAAGAGTGATAGTAGTGGAAGATAGAAATTAAATGATTCATTAAAACAGAGGGAGAGGTGTCTATGAAGCCCATTCTGTCTTAATATCTTTACATTGACTTTTAGTACCCCTTAGATGAAATAGGGGACTTCGACAGATTGATATTAACTCCCTGGGTATGTTCCTTGAAGTACTTTCTAGTTGTTGGTACTCTGTTTGTACTCTGAGACAATAAATCATGAAGATTTTCCTTTCAAGTCTTCCATGCTTTGTAACTAATGCACTGACAGTTCTAGGAGCTTTTTTTCATAATAATAACTGTTATGGGCTCGATGTGGAATAGGAAATGACATGGGAACTTGTCCTTTCTTAAGAAAAGAACATTTTGCTAATATGAAAGCACTGATATAACTTTGATGTGTGCTTTAGGCTTCATTAAGCCTCCTTGATCATCTTCGGTCTTTGAACTGTATCCTTTGTGTCTGTAACTATGAATTAGGCCTCTTAGTCTTCAATATTATGCATTAATATTCTTTAATTCTTCTTTTGATACTCTTTTCCGTTGCTTCTGACTGTGTTTGTGAATATACAGGTTATGGAAGGTGTTGGAGGGTTTGAATCATGGTTAATGACACTAATATTTCAATAAAACATGCTTTAAACCCTCCAGGGATGTCTCCTCTATGATTTTTGGCTCTGGAAATGTATTTCTGTGCTCTAAATCACCCTGACTGTGACTGCAATGAGAGTATGGCTTATCGCCCTTTGAAAACCAACAAAACACAATAAAATCATTAAGATAAAACCTGTGGGAGTGAGGAGGACTGTTTTGGAGGCTCGTGGAGGATGGAGGATCAGTGAAGGAAATTGTGGATGCAGTGAGAAATTGGCTAAAAAACAAGGCGGAAATCGAAAAAACAAGTCTGATGAAGGTTGAGTGTGAGGACGAATGTAGGCTGTTGGATTAGATCAAACAATGGTGATCTACGGTTGAGATTCGTCGATGAAGTCATTTGGGTGAATGGAAAAAGGATGGGGTGAGATTAAATGGGTCTCGTTTAATTAGAATAATCGACGGCAGAGATCTGCGGATGGAGTAATTGGGGAAACATACGAATGGTGGGTGAACGGGGTCACGACGTAATGTGGGTCATTAGATTAGAACGAATCAACAGCTATGATTAAACCCAAAATCACATTACGAAGGGCGGTAAGGCGGAAAACCGGAGTGTTTTTCGCAAAATATTTTGGTGGTATGTGGTTTCGCCAACAAAAATGCGATACAATGCAACAGCTAACACCTGTCCCTTTAAAAACTACCAGTTTCAGAAAAATTTTGGACATTAACGCTTGGGCGGAAAACTTCGGCGAAATGGAATGTCAGCCGTCGAATCGGAGGGCCCAGATCTGACGGTGTGGAAATATTTCAATGAGAAAGATGCACGGATGAGAGGAGTGGTGGGGTCCACGTTTATTTTGTCGCGTAGTGGAAAATTTGAGAGGCAAGGTGAAAATTTAATAGAAAAATGAGTTTCGTCGGGTTAAGTCCCGACCGTCCGATCTTTAAGAATGAATGGTCAAGATTAAAGGAAGGGAAAAAATATTAGAACGGGGGATGAGATGTTATATGGAGTGGGATAGATCCTGTCCGTTGGATCTATAGGATGGACGGCTGAGATTGCATCAGAAAAAATGTTTCGAAACCTGGTGGATGGAAAGGAGGTTGGCGATGCGATTGAATGCTGGCCATTGGATCGAAAATGAGATCAACGGTCGAGGTTAATCGGCGGGCACGATGGTCAATAGATTATGAGTGGAGCGTGATTGAATCTCATCCGTCGGTTCTTGTGGATTCGACGGTCGAGATTAGATCGGGAGATCAGAGGAGGAGGAAAAGTGAACAGAGAGAAAAGGCTTTTTGCAATTTCGATTACGTGAGGGCCATCCGATCTGAGGGATGATCGATGGTCAAGATTTAATCAGAGGTCGTAATGACGAAGGGCCTATGAGCGGAGCGCGATTGAATCCTGACCGTTGGTTCTTGTGGATTCAACGGTCCAAGTTTAATCAGCGGATGTGATGACAGGTGACTGTGAGCGAGCGCGATTGAATCCTGGCCGTTGGCTCTTTTGGATTCAACAGTCCAGATCAATCAGCGGATCGAAGGAGAAAAGGACCTATTGCATCGGAGTTTTTTGAAATAAACGTTTTAACAAAGAAACTATAAACCTCAATTATGATTGTGCAATGGGGGCTAGCTCCTGGTCACGGGACGAGGTCACATGTGGAAAAGGGGCTAGGGCTAAGGCCGAAAGGGGCTTAAGGCCTAAATGCTGAAAAGTGGGTTTTTAGGCCAAAATGAAGGTTTTTAAGAGGGTTTTGAGGATAGGTGCAAAGGAGGGCTTTTAAACCAAATACGGGGAACTATAAGGTTTAAAAAGGGGGTTTTGATGATTTATGAGTGAAATGAAGGGGTTTTGGAGGATTTTGAAGGGTGAAAAAAGTGGTGAAAATGGAGGTTTGGTGGGGATGAAAAGGAGAAAATGGAGGCCTTTTAAAATCAATTTATTTCACAAAAATTGAGGCTCATCAGATGGAAACAGCAGTGAAGATTTCTTTAAAGGACAGAAGACACATAAGGCTTCAATAATGATAGATTTTCAAGGGAAATGTTTCTCTTGAAGACTTAGAAATATACTTAGCCACCTGTTTTCTATGCCAAAATTTTATAGGTGGCTAACACTAGACATGTACCTAGTTTTGGATGAGTTTTTGTCCCATGGAGTTGAAGCCCCGGCTCGATGGCGACCTACTGTTGAGAGGAAATGAGAAACGTGGTCTATGGTTGGGGGGAATTTCTAAGGTCTGCAACTAGTTGATGAAAACAAAAAGATAAGTATTTTCCTTCTATGATCATTTATTTATGCTTCAATAATATATTTCTTTATATGAACTACATGCAGTTATCAATTATGTAAACATTTTCTCATAAATTAGTTATTGCATTTTAAAGTGCATTTAGTCATGCATAGCACCCATAAAAGAATTAAAAATAAAAGGAAAATTCGCAGGAAAATGGTCCACTATGATAAAAAGCACAGTAATATGCCTTAGGAGGTGGTTGAGGAATGTTACAGTGAAGATGGAAATCTAGACCTCTCCCTAGTTGGGCTGAGATTTAAAATCTATGAAATTTTCCAATTCAATTCATATGTATAGTTTACAATAGCATATGTGTATGAGGACAACAATATTGTAAATATGAAAAATAACATTTATCTTCTTATCTTGCATCAAGGTTTAAATCCTTTGCACTTGGAAGTGTCTTTGATGAGTCAAAATAATAGGACCATAGAAAAACAACCACGAAGACCTTAAACACCTATAGGTGAAAGGGTTGACATGAATGAACACGAAGCAAAGGCATGTAGGATTACATGGGATAAGATCAAAGAAAGCATCAACAAAAAGAAGAAAAGGGAAAAGTTCTTAAATCTCCTCATTTTGTTATTTCTCATTGCAATTTCGCATACATGAAGATTTATTCATAACCTAATTTTCTTCATGGATAAATGTGTGGTTTCTTCACATTGGTACCACTTTCCATATGTATTTTGAGAGATTATTTGAATAATTGAATTAAAATGTAGAGGGGGTAGTATAATTTTCTGATAGATCCACTATCAAACCTACAAAAATTATCACCATTATGTTTAAATCTCCTGGATTCTTTGATTTTATTTTTCATTATATTATTTACATTCTTGAGTTGTGGAGGAACTTTTTGTTTCTTGTGAATATTAAATAGCAAGGTCATTCTATTCACATGTTTTATGGAAAACTTGAAATCAGGAGGTCATTTGAAAACATGGTCATCATGTCAAGTTCAAAGAATGAGAAATTTTTTGAAGCTAAAAGGGAAATATGCATGGACGGATAATTTTATGTATCTGTGTCACCATGATAAAGATACATTTCCATCCAATATCTTATGACATGCTATATTTAGGAAAATCAATTATGATAGTCTACTTATATTGAATAAAAATGTTGTTTTTGGTTTCCCTACAAAGAAATGTGATGCATGTATTCTTGATAAACATAGAAAGCAGCATTTTCTTGGTTCCACTTTCAAAGCATGTAGGAAGCTAGAGTTGATACACTCTAATTTCTGTGGCCCCATTCCTATTACATATACCATTGGTAATAAATATATGATGAAATTATGACATTGGGATATATTTTTAATGATTACACTAGGATGTGTTGGGTTATTTGTTGAAACAAAAATATCAAGAATTTTAAACATTTAAAAAAATTGATCTCTGGATTGAAAATGAAGCTCAATATCATATTATTTGTATTGATCATGGAGAGGAATATAATTATAATGAGTTTGAAAAAAAAAATCATAAACATGGGATTAAGCATCAAACAATTTTCCACACAATCATTAGCATAATGGTGTATCAAAAATAATGAACAAGACATTTTGAATATGGAAAAATCCATTATATTTCTCAAGAATGTGAAGTTGATGTTTTGGGCTGATGAAATTATGTGTGTAGCATATTTGAGAAACATCATTTCATCTCATTATCTTGGGAAATATTACCCATCCATATGCATTGATAACCGTAATAGAATTTTTTCTCCTATGATGCATTTTTATAGCCAACGATGCCTATCATGATCCATAGCAGTCTCAAATGGCTCACACCCACTATTTGTTCAATTCTTCCACTTGTCTGGTATATTCATCTAATGAAGGTGGGGTCATCTATTGTGAGGCACATTAACCATTTTTTCATGAAATATCTTTCATTTAATGTTTTTGGAAATTCTAGTATGAATCATGGCTCTGAAATTGGATTATAGACCATGATGTTTGACAATATATTTATTTTGTTATTTCACCTTAGTGGTTATAATTTTATTCTACTCCAGTGTGACCTTCAATAGGTATTTTTCTTTCATTTTCTAGGAGTGGCATAAATATAAGTTTCTAATTATCGTAGGATTCCATGTTTCTCATAATTAACACTTGCCAATTTTTCCTTTTTTTTGTTATCCCATATTTTAATTAGTTGTTGTCAGTTACTCATACTAATTCCCTATATACCTCATCCTATAAGAATAAGGGAATTAATCGCCTAAGGTTGATACAATAATTAATAATAAATAAAAATGAAAATCATAAACCAAATGTTAAAATGCAAAAAAATGGAAAGAGATATAAAGGAAATAAAAATCCAATTATCTTGAGCTCTACCCTCTCTTATATCTCCACTCATTGCTCGAATTCCAAGGATAATTTATGCCTATCAAAGTAAAATTAACTCTCAAATAAAATCCTACACCTAATGAATTGATAAACTAACCATAAATTAAGGGGGTTATATCCTCTTTACATGACAATCAATGAATTTTGTTAAGCAAGCCAAGTATATCAAAGAAAAAGGTAAATTAGGGACTTGGAAAAAAAATGGAAAGGGAAGGAATCTAAGTGCTTCCTAAGTACTCCATCTATAGAAGAATCTATGGATTATGGTTTTTCATAACATAGTATATTATTATGACACCTTTCATGAAGAAAACCCGAGACCATAACGTCTATCACTTACACCTATCATTTGAAATCGTCGGCCTAGTAATTTTTACTCCCCTTAAGGTTGGAAGCACCTAATAGGAGCATATAATAACCATCATATACTTATATATAAAAACTTTTATATAGTCATATACTAGTGACATTTGAATATGATATATGTGAAGTAATTTTATTTCTATGACATTAAATATGGCTATGCTCTTATGTTTCGTGTACCCATGATGTTTATCTCACTCAATTCCTTGATTATGTGCTAGATGGTTCTTCCAGTTGTAGCTAAGATCCCTTGAGGTATGATGTGATGTTTACCCATCACTTCAGAGAGGATGTCCAT
This sequence comes from Pinus albicaulis, assembly GCA_034641835.2. Taxonomy (NCBI): domain Eukaryota; kingdom Viridiplantae; phylum Streptophyta; class Pinopsida; order Pinales; family Pinaceae; genus Pinus; species Pinus albicaulis. The sequence goes on along the minus strand of CM076584.1, from coordinate 323,848,545 downwards.
ACACAATCCATGATGACACAGAGCACTTGTTGGAGGAAATTGGGGCACCTTTGAGGAGTGTTGACCTTGATGAGGACTTTACACAAACGAAGAGACCCTCCACCTTCCTCAGGACCTTGGATGTTGAAATTTTGGGCTGGGATGTTTTTTTGGGAGAAGGCGTAGACTTAAGATGAAAAAATACCCCTAGGATGCATTATACCTTATTCATAAATGTTTCTCTTCTCTTTATTATGATTGATGATGATGATTACATGGGATCCATTTGGAGGGGATTTTACACCTTCTACCATGATGAAATCATTCCCTAGTTTGATGATTCCATGCCCTAGATTGCATTTGATGATGGCATAGGTTTTTGGTAGGATGAAATTGGCTTGAAAGGGCTATTTTGGTGATGATGCATGATTTTCCAATGATGAGGAATTTTTTGCGATGATACATACCCATTGAGCCATTCATTGCACCTTTTTATGGAGATATGTTCCTTTTTTATAATGATGTAACCCTTGGAGACATTTTTACTCATATGTGTGGGTCATTTGAGGTTATTTTTCATGTCTATTCATAATAAAGGAAACCATTTTGGATTAACTTAATGACCTATCGACCTTGTATCACGGATTTCGGTATTTGTTTAGGGATTTTAGCCTAATCCAAGGATTAAATGGCTTGTTTTTCATCATTTATATAGGTAAATGGTTTGCATCCTTGAATCACTATCACAACTAGGGATAATTTGTGTCATGATTAGTCTTTTCTCCCTTATGCATTATGGAGGTGACTTTTGTTTGGTGGAATTGGAATGTGATGTGATCTCTTTTCATGGGTGTTTATGGTGGATCTTGGATTATGTATGGTTAAGTTATTTTATTTGCTTCATCATGATGTTATGTTTTATTGGATTAATTTTCATCTATTAAATTATCATATTTGGTATTTGCTTCATTTTTCTTGTTAAACTAAACCCTTCTTCCAAGTATTTGAGGAATAGAGAGAGTGTTTTGTTTTGATTAATCATCTTGAAAATTTGAGAAGATTGATCTAAAACCCTAGTGTAATTTAGTTTATTTTCCCAAGTTTTGTTTGGATGTTGTTTTCATTCCAAGGAAACCATAGAATTCTTTGACTACTAGACTCCATATGTGATAGATTGAGAAGGCATTAGTCCATGTCTGTTGTGGTAATATCCTAAATTATAAAAGTATTTTTTTTTGGTAAATTAGGGTTTATTTATGGAGATCTTGTAATTTTAGAATTAACTTAATTTTCAATCCATGACCTAGGATTATACATTTTTAAAAAGAGCCTTAGATAAGTAAAAAAAGTCTTACATGCATTTTATAGTCATTTTATAAGGTTGGCATCAAGGGATTTATTGTTTCTATATGCCTTATTAACCTTTGAATATTATTGTAATTTATTTCCTAATTTGTTATTATAATTATCCTTCATTTTACACTTGTTTATCATGGTTTCAAAATCTAATTTGTTGTCATGATAAACTATTTCATTGTTGCAATTTGCTTATTTTAAACCCTAGTTTGTGATAAGCCTTGAGTATTTCCTTGTTTGGTGTGTTTGGAAATCCTATTTGAACCTCTTAGGTCAACCATAACCTCGTGATTGAGCCATAGCTACCTTAAACCCAAATATGGAAATTAATTCTCCATCCACCTCAAACCCTTATTTGTTGTACTTACACCTAATGTATTTTTAATGTAGGATCCCTAGGGGGACGTATTTTAAATTCCTTGGGTTACTTGATCCCTAACCCCTAACAAGAATTCATCCCTTGTATTGGATTGTGTTTGTCACTAAAATGGACGAAGTAGTTACTAAGGTGATAGTGGTGACACTCTCATGTATTTCTCATTGTCTATGAAATTTAGTGAGGTATTGCACTACGTGCTATATTGTGTTGCAGCATTTTCAACACCGTTTTTAGGGAAGAGTGACCTTCTCCTTCATATTTTAATTATATTCTTCAACCCTACTTTTGATTAGTATTCCTCAAATACTCTTTTGAGTTTCTCATATGGAGACTCCACAATCTCATCTAAACTTGGAGAATTCTAATCAAATATCGAATAAAATATTTCCTAATCCTCCCAAATTCAATAAGAAAATAACTCATAAGTCTCTTGTAGTCGAGTATTTATTTGGAAATATTCCCATGGTTGTATCAATGGTTAATACCACAATAAATTCCAATCCATGGCTATCTAATGATTTTAAGATGTTGGATATGACCACCATCCAAGTTTATACTAACAAGATTCCTAATAAATTTGATGATTCGTTACCTAAAAACATGTAACCCAATTATGTTGGTTGTTGGTGTGTGGGTGGATTTTATATTGAAGAATATGTTTTGAAACATTTCCCCCTTTACTTATAATCCATTTCTCAATCCTAGTTTAGAAGCTTGTCTAAGAAGAGCATTAGAATGAATTCCAAGGTTCATTTATTAAACGTTGGGCATCTAGGAAAAATGGAAGGTTATATATTATGTAGTTCCATGAAATAACGAATAAAGAATGTACAATAATTCAACAAAATGTTTGAGAATTTGGTCAAGATGAATCATGTGTAATATTCCCAAATGGGAGAATGCAGTAGTACTTAAACATAATATAAGAACTGCAACTAAGTAAATAATAAATCTCAAGACAACATCAGAATTTATAGAGAAGCTGAGCCATTTTATTATGTGGAGAAGATTCAGCTACACAATGTACAAGATATGAGTAGATCTAGCCAAAGAGATGGCCTAGAATCACCCTGAAAACATGCCACAATAGGAACTGCGTAACTAGAGAGCTATTGGAAGCAAATACTGTGTTGTCCCTTCAGTAGAATATGAATATATGACTACAGGCTTAAAATAAAAATGTAGATGTACAGAAACCTGGAGCTCTGATGATGCCAAGATTCAAGATCTGGCCAATGTGATGGATTCCAAAGATAACCCAGAAAAGATTTTCCAGATCTCCAACTTTGGAAAATCACCCTCCTAGGGTTTGATCCTTAATCTGCTGGGATTACAGATCTGCAGCTAGATCTGACAAATATATGGCTGAAATATGTCACAAGATCATATCTAAGCCTGAAGGGTTGATCCCTCCTTCAGATCTACAAGCTAGAAGCTCTAGATCTAGCTTCTCAATCCTCCAATAATGATTACAGTTGTTGCAACACAACTGCGTTGTAAGGGAAAGAGAGGCCTTCTACTTGCTGAAAAATTTTGCAATAGACTCCAAGATGATGGAAATACTGATGGCAAGGTGAGGGGATGACCCCTCACAGGATTACTAGCTGATATGCTAGCAACTTCCTTCCTCCTCTTGGATCTACAAAATGGACAGTGTAATTCCTGAAGGTATTACTATTGTTAGGAGGTCAATAAATTTTTTCCTGATGCCAGATCTGATATGAAGATCTAGGAATTTTGATCTTTAAGCCCAAGGTGATAGGAATAAACCTTCACCAGTTCTCCAGCTGAAATACTAAAGACAACCTCCACCTTCCAAACTGATCTTCAGAAATCTATAATTTCTGAATATGAATGTTCTGCAAAAATTAGGAAAAGATATGTGGCACCAATGCCTGATGTAGAATGAAGTATAATACTCTTTCCAAAGCTACTCAAATAAAGAGATGGGATTCCCGACCAGGAACACCCTGTGCTAAACATCACTTGTAATCTCTGCTAAACAGCCCAAGAAAGCAATGGAATGTCACATGACAATTCCAGATCTAAACAGATCCTCAACATCAATAAACTCAAGCATGTCTTCATTATTTCCTTCATCTTCTTTATATAATGTTTGAGCCTTCCTATGCATTGGCCCTCATCTAAACTGCGTTGTGCATGTGGACAAGATCCTTCATGTTTGATTGTGTTGTCCAACCAAGTCATCCATAATGTCTAGGTGCAATGTACACCCTCTCCATCATCTTATCATGAATGCTCCATGATCTTCTGTTTTATCTCTTCAAGATCTTATTTGACTTTGTCAACCTCCATGATCTATCTCATTAATGAGACATGATCTCCAATTCCATTCACATTATTAGTTGCTCAACTACCTCATTATGTAGATCTAGGCTTAATTACTCCACATTCACACACAAAAAGTGGATATTTATTCATATTGAGGATTATGTGTCCCTCCACCCTTTTATTTACTTAATTCATTAAGAAAATTAAGAACTCTAATATTCCAAATATCAAGTGAAAATTTGGGAATATTATAGTCCTCCCCGGAAAAATGTTGCTTGTTCTCAAGCAACTGCAAAAGTGGATGCTACAGCAAACATCCTCCCTCCAAATGGCATATTCATGTGGAAGTCCTCCCCATCTGTCACAATGTGCTATGAATGTCCAGCTACAAGGCTACCTCTCTAGAATTTCTAGAATGGCCTCCAACTGAAAAGTTAGATACCCTTCCTCATAAATGAATCTCCAAGTGGCAACCATATGATGACCAAAGCTCTCCTCTATACATGAGATACACAAGATAAACTAGTTCATCCCCAAAGTGGAAAGTCCCAACTCATGAACTATCTCTCCAACCCATGATACATAGAGTAGATTACATACATCAATTCCCTCATCATTAGCCATGTTTGCCATGTAAGAATCAAACATCACATCATCATAGTGAAAAAAAATAAGTAGAGACATATGGGAAAACATGAACAATGTCAAACCATATTCTCCTAATAACAACAAATGCAGCAAAGCCTCCTACTTCCATGCTAGATCATCATGAAAATAAGTAAGAGATCCATACTCTCTCAAAAGAAGCCACCGCAACAATGCTTCTTGTTGCCATGCCAAATCATCAATGAGAATATGAGAGCCATACTCTCTCAAAAGTAGCCATCTCAGCAATGCCTCTTGCTGCTATACCACATCATCATCGTACCAAATGTAGTGGCCATATTCTCTCAATAGAAGCCACCTCAATAAGGCATCTTGATGCCCCATCACATCATCATCATGCCATGTACAATGACCATAATCACCCAACAGAAGCCAATGCTATAAGGCCTCTTGTTTCTATCCTCCAACAATGGCATTCAATGTATGGGAAGAATTCAGCCCATACTCTCCCAATAGTAACCAAAGAAACAAGGATTCTTGTTGCCTCCTTACATTATCATGATGCAAGTCATGGAGCAACAATAAAGTAATGGACATGTGAGATGTTTCATCAACATAATACAAATAAGCTCCTTTGTGCCACATCATGTAAGAGTAACACCTTCTCCAAACCCAAGTACATACATGAACATGAGATACATCCCAAACAGAAATATATGTAAATACATGAGACATATCCCAAACAAGAGTAAATACATGGACATAAGATATAACATGTGATGTCCAAACTCTCTTCTCAACAACCATAGTAGCCATGCCTTTTTCTTATGCATTCTACCATTGAGACATAAGGCATGAGACAAGAAAATGTGAACCTTTGGGTAGTAACCATACTCACCCAAGAGCAACCAACACAGCCATGCTTCTTTTTGACCTATGTCATAGGTCTGCAAGTGGTTTTTTAACTCCTTGCTCCCTTCTATCAGCCATTCATTCCAATGTGGATGATGGATCTCATTCGGTAAATACTTTGCATCCTCCCATTATATGACACCAAACTCCTCAAACTGATGAAGTACTTTGCACTCCTTTAAATGTTGAAGTGCACCTCCAATGAGATCCCTTGATGAGATCTTCTTCTCATCCATGGCCTTCCAAAACCAATGATGTTTTGGATCTGCTGCAGGTAGAAGTCTCTCTTTGAGCTATGAGATGATCATTGAGAAAGTGTCATCAAGAAAGGAGAAAATATTTCTCACCTCAAGATGTCTACCATTCATCATCTTATCCTCCATTGCTTCATGAGTGAAGCTACCTTCAAAATGCTCCAAGAATAATGGGGCCTCCTTATTATCACTGCTTCTAAGTGACAGCATTCTAGATATGTAAGGTAATACATATATTGTCTCAAAGAAAGGTACAATATTGATCTCATAACTATTCATTGTACATAGGATCATGCTCATCCCTTATTCTGAAACTCTACACTTCAACTCAAGAGGTTGATTGTATTCCATCCATGAAAAACTGGGATAGATTTTCATCTCCTCCTTGATCAAATCAAGGGTCCTTTGCGCTGTGAGATGTTTCTGCTTCAAATCAACATTTTGATCTAACCCTTGGTTATGCATTGGCCCTGATGGCATGTCCCCATAAGTTTCAATAAGATATACTGAAACAATAGGTGATGAATTTGTATGCATACCTTGGATCAACTGATATGTGGGAACCTCTTGATAAAACACAAGAGTTCCTCCAATCGGGACATTGGTGTCTCCAACTGCTGGTAAGAGATATGGTTGCTCTTCTACCAATGTACCAGCATTGGAATATTCCTCCTCTTCCTCATGCATCTCCTGAATCATGCATGGGACTCTATGTGTCAAGAGCTCAAGACTATCTTGCAAGGTTGTAAGTGTCTCTTCTCTGCCGAATGTAAGTACTTTTGCAGCTGGTGGTGAATGGAGTGACTTCTTGTCTAGAGTGACAAGAATGACATCCTCCTTCGTTTCCTTAGGAAATGTCTCTTTTTGGCACATATTTGTCTTCTTCACATCATACTTCTTCCTCAATTTGTGAAAGAAATCTGAATATTTAGTCACCTTTACATGCTCCATGTGACTAAACCACCAAACATTTTCTTCACCTAAAATATGAAGTATTGCATTTTGGACAGCCTATTTTTCAACCACGGAATGTAGCCTGAAAAATGCATCTAAATCTTTCCTCCAAGCCTTAACATTGCTTGAGTAAGACCCATCAAATGTAGGAAAATAGAATCTATTGTGCCTCTTCCTTCTATTGCTGCTATAGGATCTTATTTCTTCCTTGAGTTCAAAGAATTCTTGGAGATTTAGACTCTCTTTGAAAGCTCTAGACTGTTCCTTGTACTCTTCAAGATACAAACTGAGAGTCTCATGAGTCTCAGGTTCTCGTCTTTCTTCATTTCTATACCTCTCACCTTCTTCAAAGAAAGTGGGCATAGTAGATCTATGAGGAGATCTATGATTCTCCAGTTTTCTTTTCTACTGATAGGAAGTGTTGGGACCCTCCTCTTCAAATCTTCTTCTTGGATCCTTCCTTTTCCTTTCTCCCTTCATTTGATATACCTTCTTGGATAGATATTGCATGGATCTAAAGAGAGGAGTGGCAAGACTGTAATTCTCCTTCATGATAGATATCATCTATCTGCTTATTATTTTGATGCAAAAGATGAAGTGTCCACAAGCTGAGCCAAAGATCATGCTCTGATACCACTATAATATTCCCAAATGGGAGAATTCAGTAATACTTAAACATAATATAAGAACTGCAACTAAGTAAACCATAAATCTCTAGAAAACATCACAATTTACAGAGAAGCTGAGCTATTTTATTATGTGGAGAAGATTCAGTTACACAATGTACAAGATATGAGTAGATCTAGCCAAAGAGATGGCCTAGAATCACCATGAAAACATGCCACAATAGGCACTGCGTAACTCGAGAGCTACTAGAAAAAATTATTGTGTTGTCCCTTCAGTAGAATATGAATATATGACTGCAGGCTGAAAATGAAAATGCATATCTATGGAAATCTGGAGCTCTGATGATGCCAAGATTCAAAATCTGGCCAATGTGATGGATTCCCAAGATAACCCAGAAAGGATTTTCCAGATCTACAACTTTGGAAAATCAACCTCCTAGGGTTTGATCCTTAATCTGCTGGGATTACAGATCTACAGCTAGATCTGACAAATAGATGACTGAAATATGTCACAAGATCAGATCTAAGCCTGAAGGGTTGATCCCTTCTTTAGATCTACAAGCTAGAAGCTCTATATCTAACCTCTCAATCCTCCAATAATGATTACAGCTGTTGCAACACAACTATGCTGTAAGGGAAAGAGAGGCCTTTTGCCTGCTAAAAAATGTTGCAATAGACTCCAAGCTGATGGAAATACTGATGGCAAGGTGAGGGGATGACCCTCATAGGATTACTAGCTGAAATGCTAGCAAATTACTTCCTCCTCTTGGATCTGCAAAATGGACAGCATAAATCCTGAAGGTATTACTATTGTTAGGAGGTCAATAAATTTTGGCCTAATTCCAGATCTAATATGAAGCTTTGGGAATGTTGATCTTTAAGCCCAAGGTGATAGGAATAAATCTTCACCAGTTCTCCAGCTGAAATACTGAAGACAACCTCCACCTTCCAAACTGATCTTCAGAAATCTACAATTTCTGAATATGAATGTTATGCAGAAAGTAGGAAAATATATGTGGCACCAATGCCTAATGTAGAATGAATTACAATACTCTTTCCAAAGCTACTCAAAGAAAGAGGTGGGATTCCTGACCAGGAACACCTTGTGCTAAACAGCACTTGCAATCTCTGTTAAACAGCCCAAGAAAGCAATGGAATGTCACATGACAATTCTAGATCTAAATAGATCCTCAACATCAATAAACTCAAGCATGTCTTCATTCTTGCCTTCATCTTCTTTATATAATGTTTGAGCCTTCCCATGCATTGGCCCTCATCTAAACTACGTTTTGCATGTGGACAAGATTCTCCATGTTTGATTGCGTTGTCCAGCCAAGTCATCCATCATGTCTAGGTTCAATGTACACCCTCTCCATGATGTGTGCATTAATTGCACAACTTCCTCCATCATCTTATCATGAATGCTCCATGATCTTTTGTTTTATCTCTTCAATATCTTAGTTGACTTTGTCAACCTCCATGATATATCTAATTAAAGAGACATGGTCTCCAATTCCATTCACATTAGTAGTTGCTCAACTACCTCATTATGTAGATCTAGGCTTAATTAATCCACATTCACACACAAAAAGTGGATGTTTATTCATATTGAGGATTATGGGTCCCTCCACCCTTTTATTTACTTAATTCATTAAGAAAATTAAGAACTCTAATATTCCAAATATCAAGTGAAAATTTGGGAATATTACATCCTGGGAACCTTAAGCCCCCATGAGATGTTATTTTGTTGCATTATATTAATGCTTTTGAGGGACAATTGGGTTTTATTTTAAGAGATAAAAATCTTAAAACTCTTTCTCACAATAGAGAGTATGTTATTGAAATTGAAGACAACCTTTTAACTTCAAAGGTTTATCTTTTATATAACCTTGGAGAAAAATCTGAGACCAATCCTAGATGAGTGAATCATGTTGACCCTGCCCAAAGTAATTTTCTCTCTTTTTAAAAAAAATTAATAAAGTAACCAATGAAATTATTCAAGGGAAACTTTCTTTGATGAATATGATTGACCAGTTAGATAATGATAGAGGACCAATCCTAGTTATCCCCATATACCCCAATTCAATAACAATAGACCCCCAAGGAGGTACCAATAACAAAACAAAACAATAGACCTACTCCTAAATAAAATGTTCCTAAGACCTAAGTTCCTTCAAACATGGTTAACTAAGAAGATGATGTGTGGTGTCCCTGTTGTGAGAAATATCAAGATGTGAATTATTTCCCTTCTAATCAAAGAAAATGGTCGAGAAAATATTGAGCATTTAAACTTGATCAGTGATTGATATCATCCCATAATGTTTCATGAGAAAGAGTATCATATTACAAAACAATAACATGAGGAAATGGTCAAATTTTGTGTCAAATTATCTAATGTGAATGTGAATGCTATTAAAACAAAGGATAATTTTAGTAAAAGGTTACAATACACAATAAATAAATAAATAAATAATCTAACTCTCAAGGCAACAATAATGATATCCCTTCTAGTGGATGGACTACAATTTTATTGGATTTGAATACTAACTCTTGTCTTGCTTTGACCCACAAGAGTGATGAAGTTGTTTGAATGTTGATTTGGGTAATTTTCTTGGTAAAGTAAATTATCTATGCCTACTTGAGTTAATTAAGCTTGCACACCAAGATATCAAGTCAAAAATTTCAACTTTGAAAAATATCTTGAATACCCTCCTAAAATATTGAAAAACATGCATTTTGTATCAGGAATGGATGGCATTCACCTTTCTTCATCACATAAGTAGTCAACAACTTATTACTTCATACTTGATTATGGTTCCTCTGCCAAAGTGATTCCATTAAAATTTTTAAATCAACTAGAAATGAAAATTACTAGACCTTATAGAAGTGTTTGTGCATTTTATTCAAAATCTACCCAAGTTTATGGCCTTAATAACTTAAATGTTATTTTTTCTACTTGTCCTGGCATATATATGCTTATGGATGTTGTTGTGATAGATATCCCTAATGCATGAGGCATGCTCCTATGTCATAAGTGGTTTAACGCCTTAGGAAGAAAAATACAAATGGACTTATCATATGCCACTATCCCTACCCTAGATAGTAAACCATTTATAATATTTAGAGAATCCACTACAAGGTACCATGTAGAGGACCTCAATGATAATATCTATCAAACATCATATGCTAGTAGAGAGTTATAGAGCCATCATGATTTCACCAATTAAATGACACTAGCCAAGGACTATCCTCATGATTTTTCCATACTCCCTTTCTCTTCTAAAGAAAACATTGATGAAATTGTCCAAGAAAGTAAATAAAATGAAAGGATATGTGTAGAACCTTTTAATCTTAGCATTTTTTGGAAACATTTTGACCCTAATATTTCTTTAATAGATAGTAAATTGGAAGAAAAATATAACGTAGGAAATAGCATATTCCATTTGAATGATGATATCAATATAAAAGAATTGGCATATCCTACTTATGTTAAATAAAAAAGGTATAAATGATACTCAAACCTCTATATAAAGCTATTGTGGTCAAAAGGGTATGAGGAAAAGGAGATATAGAATTAAGAATAACCCTAATAGCATTATTAGCGGGGGGGATTGGAAAAGGGATAACTAATGACTTTAGATAATAACCCTTGCCCATAAAAAGTTCATGAAAATATTGGAGCTTATTCTTTCTACTTGACAAAAACTTGATGGGGTAAAGTTTCCATTGGAAGTTAGTGGCCTACTTCTTAAACCTTATACTAGCACTTGCTTGGTTCTAATATTTAGAAGAGTTAGGAATAATTTGTATATCATATTTATTGATTTTACACCCTTCCTTTTTTTCAATCATAAATAAATAAATGGTATTTTATTTTATATGTTTTAATGTCGTTTTCATCATTTTTCCTATTCTAGGGAAAAGGTATCAATCTGCTTCTATGTTACTATTATTTTTTTTGTAGGGTCTATATAATGTTAGAGTGATGCAAGTGAAAATTTTGTGAACACTAGGAATTGTTGGGATTCTCATGCACTACTTATTCAGTCCCATCGATCATGTGCTCTATGGTGAGCTCATGTCCCTCATTCTGAGGTATTTATTACCCATCCATAGGCATAGATAACCCTAAGAGAAAATTTTCTCATATGATGTAGTTTTCCAACCAGTAGCCCCTACCATAATTCACAAGATAGCAATCATATATGCCTCATGCCCACTATTTTTTCAATTCTTCCACATGATTATTTTACTCATCCATTGAAGGTGTGGTCATCTATATTGAGTTACATTAACCATTTTTTTCATGCAAATGCTTTCCTTTAATGTTTTTTGGCATTCTAGTATGGATCATGGATTCAAATTGGGTTATAGACCATGATGCTTGGGGTGTATACCTGTTCCCTTATTTCACCTTGGTGGTTTTAATTTTCTTGTAATCCAATGAGACCTTCCTTAGGTATTTTTCTTACTTTCTAGGAGGGTCACAAATAGGAGGATCTAATTATAGAAGTGATCCATGTTGATTATACATAACACTTACCATTTTCCCTCATTTTGTTATCTCATCATTTGATTGGTTATTTTCAGTCGCTCATATTATTTCCTTGTTGTTATAGGTCAATTTGGGCATCATCCCCCGAGACCTGGTCAAACTGGACATCATCCCTAGGACCAATGAAATAGGGTCTATCATCCCCTTATATTTCAGTTGCTACATGCCCTAAGTGAAGACATTTCATTCATGGCTTCTATTGTGATATTTCCAATGTTTGAAGTATATATTATATCACCTACTGACTCACCAACGCTCACTTGCAAGGGACTAACTGCATTGCAGTGCCAAATCCTCCATGCAAGGGTGCACTGCAGTGCACTTCCCGACACTCAAGGGTGCGTTGGTCACCTGGGAGTGGAATTCTCATTGTTCTGAGAGTCTCCACATGGCCATTTCCTTCTAGAAAATTCCATATGTGTCAAAAATTGAATCCAAGTGTCCATCTAACACCTCTGAACTTGGAAACATGTCTTTCCTATCATAAGAAAGTCATTCATTGAGAAACTACCATCAGTTTCCCTATATATTGAGCACTCATCCTAGTGCTAGGGAAGGAAGAATTTTGGTAAAGTTATGTTGTTGGATCCTCATTTGATAAGATAGTGAAAGTACTAATATGTTGTTGGGATAATGTTGGATGTGATGAGGCTAGAACGAAGCTGGAGCAGGTTGACAACAAATCGATCCATTGGTTGTAATCTTCCCCTTCTACTCTTTAATAAATATTGATGTTCATTTTCCCATACATATGTCTCTATTTCTTGTGCAATGTATTCTTGAATGATGTATGTATTTCATGTCTAATCAATTTTATTTGAGTAAGATAAGTAGATATCTTGTATATTTCATGTTGTTTGTTGTTCTCTGTTTGTGTTTGTAGGAATCGATCTAGTGACTTGGGTTGGATTGAGAGCCATGCTACGGCAACAAAAGGAGAAGGAGAAGCGAAATAATATTAAGTAGGCTCATTTCCCATTCCGTATATCTACTTTTTTTAGAGAAATTGATAGTTATTTTTTCCTCTATTGTTCTAAGTGATAAACACCACACTTAGGAAATTTGTGTTTATCCGTAGATCACAATTCTGTATAACAAATTGGCGACTCTGCTGGGGATTATCCTATCATTCTTGATGTTTTTTCCTCTGTTTATCCTCATCTGTAGCATCTACTTTCAGTTATCAGTCATTTGAATGAAAAAATTTCCTTAGAAGTGTGTCTAACTGCTTGATTTTCAATCTTAGTTGTGTCCAACGCACTATTGGTCAAGACACAATGCCCTACAGTGCATTGTCTCCCACTCAGGGGTGCTCTGCAACGCACTATCTCCCCTTAGAGACTATGTAGCCTCCTCATCCAACCAAATTCCATCAAAAAATTTCATTGCTTTCAGTTTCAGCCACTTTTTTGTTGTATTCTCAGATGTCTGATACCTCCTAGAGACCAGTAAAATTTCCTATTCTTCCTCCTTTGAAAAGTAAATTTGTTCAATATTTCATTAGTGTTTTTCTTTATCATTGGAAAATAAAATTCAAAGTATTTTATTTCTACATTATATCAATTATGTTTTTGAGAAGGAAATTTTTGTTTCATTCCTCGTTTCCCATATGAAAATTGTAGTTCCATCCTTCATTTTCCTAAGAGAAATTGTTGTTTCATTCCTTGTTTCTCATAAGAAAACACTTGTTTGATTGATTTGTGCATATAGTTTCCTTTCTTTCATTCACATTAAAGGGATCTGCAAAGAAAAACATGCATGTGCATATAGTGAACTGTGTGTGTTTCATAGGAACAAGTTAGTAAAGCTGCATTTAGTTTGTGTTCTTTTTTGTTTACTCAAAAATTGATTTCTATTACCCCTTAGTAGCTAGGATTTTCATTGAAAAAGCTAAATTGAAAATTTTGCATTTTTAGGAATTTCCATCACATCACGCGGTGAACCTCAAATACAAAATTTTAAACAAGATCAACATAAAATTTACATCAATTTACCTAAGAAAGAATTGGAACATTAACGATAAAATTTAGAAGGTCTAGGATAGAGACGTGTTCCAGCATCGTTAAACATAACATTTATCGCTAACTTGTCTACGATAAATTCCGAGTGTGATACCTCACTCCACGTACATAAGTATATCGGAGCTCGTCCACGTACCTTCGGGTATATGGGGCGATGTTCTAGTACGAAAAGTATAAGGGGGTGCTCTCACTGTGTGGTTTCACATTAGACAGCCCTAATATGGAATTTGGCCTCCACGTACCTTCAAGTATATTTGGGAGGAAAAATTTAGATTTCTATCCATCCATAGGTAACCGAGTCAATCGCCTTATAAATTGTGATACACCGAACATAGCATTTTGGGAGATTTTCTGCCCATACTTCTTGGTTCGCCAGGAGGTATTCTGCAATTCACAATTACTTGGTAAACCTTTTGCCTAGAATTACCCTTTTATTTTGTTTATTTGTTTTTTCCATAAAATTAATCAGTCGTCATGGAAGAAGAACATCCATTTCCCCGTCATTCACGTAGAATAGCACTTAAACCACCTTTACCACCGGAAGCCATTTATGGTCGACGAAGGCGACATCGTTCTACTGAAACCAGTACTATTAGTACCCCTCGTGTGACATCATCCTCATATATACTAGAGTCGTCTCGATTTGTTTCTACAAATCCTACTTCATCAACTATTGTCGAGACGAAGTCCTCACATCTACTTGTGGAGTCACATTCCATCCAATCAGTGAGACCATACCTCTCGAACCCAACGTTGTTCAACCGGAAATTGATCTGTATCCCATCATTCTTTTACCAGAACATCTAGATCCTGAAGTTGAACAACCAGAAGTTGTTCCTATATCGGTCGCTCCACAATCGATTGTAGCCATTGAATCTCCCATATCACGCAATCAACCACCTAAAATCTATCTCGGGCCTGACGACGAATTTCTTCCACCTAGTTTTATTTTGATTGAAGAAATGCCACAAGAAGAAACACCTTCGAATCCAACTCATTTTGGATCAGAGCTTTATCTTTACGAGAATTTTCCTCAATCACCTCACACTGCTTTCTTTGATCCTATGTCAATTCAAGTTCCCGTAGATCCTATAGGGTATACATTGGGTCGTATGACCATGGCTGAGTCAAGGTTGTACCTTCTGTTAAAGTTGCAACAGAACCTACTCTTGCTACCCCGTCGATGTTCACCACATCACCAGACTCACATTTATATGGTGGCCCTTCCATCCCACCTTGTTACCAATATTTATCTAAAACCTTCTCCTGTGCATCCTCAAACCCATAGACTTCACCAATATCATCATCTGGTATGATATCGGGTACATCTCTAATGATTACTGAATGGCTTGATGCTTTATATACATCTTCAGTGCCATATCAAGCTAGTCCATATAGGTATATTCCATCCAGTACAATCTCAACTGGACTCCTGGCATTTGGAGAACAATATATTCCATATTATTATACTCATCATGTTAGGGAGAAACCTATGGTCACCAATTTTGATAGGACTATGTCGTTATATGTTCATCCTAATGTCGGAATGATTTTTTGTCAGTGGCAGCCTATTCTTCTTGTTCAACCACAAAAGGTTGTGCATTCATATCAACTGGATCAACCTAATGTTCCCACATCTACTCCACTTGTTAATACATTCTTACCCCTATTATAGGCTCAAATTTCTTTACCTTAACCATCTCAGGTGGGTCCTTCCACCCAATACCCTCAATTATTGGGCCCTCGGACTCCAACTCCTTTGGCTGGTTTACAACAACCACCTATATCCGAAATTATTTATTCACAAGATGGATTACCCTATTATGGGATGTCGCAGGCACAACCAGGTTTTACCTATTCACAACCAATTCCAATCTATCCTAGTTTGGGCTATAATATTTGTGGACAGACACCTTGGCAACCACAACCACAAATGCCACAACAATCATTTCAATAGCAAGTAGCTTACCCAAGTTTTCATCAACAGAATCCTCAAGCATTTGCTTATCAAAACAACCCCTATCTGGGTTACTAGTAACAAATTCCTTATGTTGGTGCTCAAAGGCCTGTTTCCCAAGAAATTCCATCATACCCTGGTTATGCTCAACCTAACTTAAATCAACAGTTTCCTTTTGTTGCAACTTTAGAATTACCTGATTTAAATCGGCTTACAAATGATCAATCAGCTATGCTCCTTAGTGGCTAGTGATACCACATAAATTACCCTCGGATATTTCTAAGTTCAATGGAAACCCTGGGGAAGACCCATCGACGCACGTTATGACTTATCATTTGTGGTGTTCATCCAACTCCTTAAATGATGACTCCATACGCCTACGTCTTTTCCAGCGTACGCTCATTGGTCTAGCCGTGAAGTGGTACATTGAATTACCACGAGCTTCATTTGATAATTTCACCACCTTAGCTACTACATTTCTGACCCACTTCTTGTTACCCAAATGATATGAAACTAGAATGAAACTCTTGAATAATTTCAAATAGACTAATGCTACTCACATTTTTTATCATATTCATGAGTGGCATCATCATCATAGAATGGTCAAAACATTTGTTCTTGATCAGCTCCTTGCTGAGTGGTTCATTAAGTCTTTGCTGCCATCTATCACTGAGGATGTGGCTAAGGGTGGCGTCATCACTGAAGAGCAGGTCATCTCACATGCCCAGTACTTATATTTGATTTATACTTGGTCTAGCATGCTCTTAGAGAAAATTCCCAACGCGTCGTGATCTAATTTTATTGTTCCTCCTCCATCTAAGGAATCTCATACCATCGATGGTATGATCAGTACTACAAGCACACATCACTCTACTACATCTGATCATACACCTTCTTCCAAAATTCATGCCTTGTCATCTGAAAATGGGAAAAGTGATAAGCAACCCAGAAGTAAGAAAAACGGGAAATCAAAGAAAAATCAAAATTCAACCCCACAGGAACAATTATCTGATCAACAAACTAGAAACAATCAGAAACCTCACTACCCTTGCATAATATGTAATGAGGAGCACTCTGTTTGAGATTGTCCTCACCGCACTGAAGTCTCAAAATTAATTAAGACCTTGCATGCATCTATTGTGTTGACAGATCCATTTCCGAACTGAGACAAAAATTTGTTTGCTACGAATCTAGCTTCTATTTCCGAAGTGATTATGCTATCTGTCACGAAGCCAACAACTGATGTTTTGGTGTCAACGCTAAATAAATATTATGGTAGTCAAGCTACTGATCAACCTACTACCTCGACCACGAATCTGTCTATGGAATATGTTCTGCCAACTGTTATTCCTGAGTTAACAATAAATCCACCGAAGGGATTTGTCCATAAATCAACATTCAATCCTCGAGCCCAAGCTGCTCAAAATTATAATATAGTTGAATATTTGGCTCAATCCCCTTCAGCTATGTCGATGCTTGAGGTACTTAAAAATTTTCCCTCCCAGAAGCAGGCTTTGTTGTCGGCGATTGGTGGAATCGATCCGATAGATTCCGATATTTTAGTCTTTAATCATACGGGCTATGTGCCACAATTACCAGCATAATTGGTATTCTCCATCCAAGTAAAAGTTCTCAATCACCTTGTTCATCGTACTATTATTGATGATGGAGCATCTACCTGCATATGTCTCTAAACTACTAGAAGTCACTTGGCTCATCATGCCTATCTCAATCGCGTACGATGTTGAAAGCTTTTGACAATCATACATATAAGCCTTGCGGTATCATCAATAACCTGCATGTTGAAATAGGGGGAAAAAAATTAATTGTTGAAGTTGAGGTCGTTGACAGACCCCTTGACTAAAACATTTTACTCGGAAGGCCATGGGTATATGGTATGACTGCGATCATCTCTACATATTTTAGAATGATCTCCTTTCCTCATAAAGGTGTTATCACAATCATCAATCAACTCTCCTTCTTTGCCTCTAGTTCCCAGGTAACTGGAAGTGTTCCATTAGTTCACATACCCTAAATATAACTTCAAAACATTATTGTAGGACTCTTAAAGGATTCTTCCCTAATGGGAACCTTTGCATTACCACCACCCATGACATCGGCAGAAATTGCAAACATAGAGACTTGCTACATGATATCTTCCACTCCATCTAGCTCAAGGAAGATTACGAGTGATTATGAAGTTGTTACATTGGATGAATTTATGCAACCCAACCAAATTGAGCTAGCATAGCAATCAATCTACATGGCTTGGGCAGTGAATTTGAAATCATTGTCGCTGATTGTTTTGGTTGATCGTTCATTGGTACTCCATCTGATCCTTTTTCATCCAAATTCTTGATTGATGAGAGCATTATGGAATCCATGATTCCAGAAGGAGAAACATGGGAAGATCATCATCATCGTTCCCATATTCAGGATTACGAAAAATTTAATCTTATTGAACTATATCACCCATCGATCAAAACTTTATTTTCGAATTATTTTCCCATTAATGCAATCGAATCCGAGCGAAACTTATCAAATATCGAAGAAACCATTTCTATCAAATTTCGACCAAACCCGGTGTTGTAGAAAACATTCATGTCTGTGTGCCTTGTTCTCCATCAGAACTCGAAATTTATCGCTCTCTCTTTTTTGAATTTCGTGACATATTTTCTTGGTTTTGTGAGGAAATACCAGGCATAGATACTAGTATCGTTGAACACACTATTAAAATGTACCCTGATGTCAGATCGGTACATCAACGCCTTCGTCCTGTTCATCCGAAGAAGGCTGCTGCCATTAAAGAAGAAGTTGAAAAAATTTTGCGTGCTGGTTTCATTTACCCTGTTCCTCTTACTGATTGGGTTTCCAACATTGTTCCTGTCATGAAGAAACAAGGGACAATTAGAGTGTGCGTTGATTATCAAGATGTCAATCTTGCTTGTCCAAAAGACAACTATCCTACTTCCTTTATCGACCAGATTATTGATAATTATGTTGGATGTGAAATATTTTCATTCATGGATGGATTTTATGGCTACAATCAAATCAATATCTGCCCAGAGGACTAATATAAGACAACATTCATCTATCCCTTGGGTACATTTTCTTATCAGAAACTCCCATTTTGTTTAAAGAACGATGGGCCAACATTTCAGAGAGAAATGGGTTATTCTTTCAATGACATCAAACACATTATTCAACCTTATCTAGATGATTTACCCATGCATTCATGAAACTGGACTCATCACCCGATGCATTTGAGAGCTATCTTTCTATGTTGCCGACACTACAAAATACGCCTCAATCCACATAAATGTGTGTATTGTGTTGGTTATGGTAGTTTGCTAGGATTCTTCATCTCAAAAGAAGGAATTTGAATCGACCCATTAAAGGTCCAGGTCGTTCTTGATTTTCCTGTGCCATCAAATTTGCTTCAGTTATAGAAAATTCAAGGAAAGGCTAACTTCCTAAGGAGGTTCACACCCAACTACGCCGAAATGGCTAAAGGATTTACTCATCTCTTGAAAAAGTGGATTCCCTTCCATTGGGATAAGCTTGTGCAAGCTTATTTTAATGTTGTCAAGGATACACTTGTCCAGGCGTCATTAATGTATCCCTATAATTATCAGAGTGATTATTTCTTATATATCGCCATGGTTGAAATGACCATTGCTATGGTATTGGTCCAAGAATAAGATGGGATAGAACATCTGATATATTATTTGAGTCTTAATCTCAATGATACGAAATTGAAGTATTCATACATCAAAAATCTCACCTTGACAGCCGTTCAAGCTGTCCAAATATTTCGCCATTATATCATGTTCCGAAATACCATTGTCATTTTTTATTGCAACCCCATGACTTACATTTTTTCATGTCAATTGTCGAGGGGAAAATATTCAAAATGGATCGTCATTTTATAGGAATTTGATTTGAAATTCATCAAATCCAAGTCAAAGAAGTCTTTAGTTTTGGCTGAGCTTCTCTGTAACCTTCCCTCTGATAGTACTGCTACTACATCCGAACCATCAACTCCTGATGAGTCTTCGATCAATAGCATCGGAACCATCAAATTTCGATGAGTTCTCTCGTTTCCATTGGATCATCCCATCCTTGAAAGGATTTCATCATTTATCTCCAAACTTGATACTTTTCGTCGACACTTTCGCTCTGGGAATGATGTATTCGAGCTGGCCAAATATTATCCGATCGTTGGCATTACATTTTATCACTGGTGGTGTTGAGCAAGCAATTTTGCTGGGAGAAAGCTTTCCATGTTTGTGCTCAACCTAGTCTCCTAAATTGAGTTCATTTAATTGTCAACGAGGGTTGGTAAACTGCTGAAGTGAGGTGCACTGTATGTGCCTAGGTGTTTGTTTCTTACTGCATTGTGTTTAGTGTTTTATGATGTTTTTGGTCTTTTTATGGTTTTATGCTCACAAGGGAAAGAACTAAATGCTGGTGGAAAGAAGATACTAGTTAAAAACAGAGTGAAGCCTAATTTGTTGATGACAAATGACAAATGCAAATACTGAGACAAAACCAAACCTAACTATGACTTAGCAAAGTACAAAGCTTGATAATGACTTCAAGAAAATAAATCACAACATGAACTTAACTTGTCCAATTCTTTCATTAAATATATTTTGGAAGAGCTAGAGAAATGGGCAGCTAAGTGTAAAAATTCTCCTAACTAAGCAATTAAATAATCAACTTATAATGATACAAAATTTTATCCATGATTAAATATTTGTTGAAACATATTTGGAAAAGAACATTTGTAACATCATAAGATCTCTACTCTAAAACTAGCTCCTAATTATGTTCTGCAATTTAGTTTAACACCACTAAACCTCACTCAAAAGTTATAGATTTCCTTTTAGAATAGTCTTTTGAGGAAAGGCTTGTTTGTGAAATGGTAAAAAGGTTGCAAAAAGTACTTCAGGCCTAATACTGATACTATCTTCTGTCTAGATGATTATGAGTTAATATAGGCTTATAACAAAAGAAGTTTTGTAAATAATGAAGGCCGTGGTATTTAAGTTTAACAACTAATGCAATTTAATATGCAATGGATGGCAACCAAAAGTGGAATGTAAATACAGTGAGCTAAGCTAGGACTGAACTAGAGTGCTACTAGTCTATAGTAAATAGTGCTAAACTAACAAGCCATTATCAAACTTGAAATGAAATAACAGAGCATGAATTAAATGCAATTTTCCTCCGGAGTGCCCTAACTAAGTTATCATGCAATTAATCTATGGGATTCTACAGCCTATTTTGTTCATCATGAATGGTATTTTGGAAGAGCTTGTTAGAACAATCCTGGTTGTATAATTCAATGCATTTGAACACAAACATGAAAACTGAAAACAAGTAAAATTAAAAACTAAGACATCACAGCTATTTCCTACTCGTTATTATGATGTTTTGGAAGAGCTTTTTAAGAGTAAGATCAGCTATGCTACTTAGTGAAAACAAGCAACTAAATCCTACAGTATCACATTCATGCCTTAGTCATCATAATGATTTCTTGGAAGAGTTTACTAGAGTAAGTTCAACTGTGATAATGAATGAAAGGAATTGCAAATAAAATCTATAACACTATAGCCATTTCTCATTCATTATAATGATTTTTTGGAAGAGTTTCTTAGAAAAAGTATAGCTATAATGACTAATGAAATTAACTATGAACGCAAACTTCAAAGACTTGAAAACGAACTAAGATACTTATCTAAATTGCAAAAGTAAAGCCGCTCAGGAGGCAGGGGCCCTCTACCACCAGAGTAGCACAAAATCTAACTCAAGATCAACTCAACGCGTTCATAGAAATGTTTTCTTCTTCATTAAAGGAAAATAACTTAAAACAGAGTGTTCTCGGTCTTCAGAAATATAGCAGTCAATCCACGAAATCTAATCAAAATCTAGAACTTGTCTCTCGGTTTCCCGAGTACATTTATAACAAATATTCATAACAGAACTTGAGATAATACAGGAATCATTGTCTTTTCATATCAAAATCGTACTAGAACTCTAAAGATGGCAGCGTAAAGTGACAAAGGACATCTGGACTGTCCTTGTCCTATTAGGAGTCTCCCTCCTTGTGTGAGTTCCCACGTACAAAACCACGTCCAGAATTCTGTTCATTCTTCATGGTGAGCAACAAACATTGAGGACATGATGTGGAATATACCCATGTGTGGCTTTTCCTGAGAGGACACCTGAAACATGCTTGAATGTGAAGACAGCTGCAGAATTGGCGACTAGCTATGGAATGTCTGCATTCTGTAGCTAGTTTCAGTTCAAAATACATTACAACGACAAAATCACAAAACTTAGCAAGTTAGCCATGATATTCATTCTTAAAGTAATTTTAACTAATTTCATTGATCATTTTAGCCTAGGATAACAATGGACAAAAGAAAATGGAGTGAAGTTCGATGGAAGAAAGAACAATCTTGGGGCTCAACATACCCCCACTGCTGACTTCTTGCATGTCCTCATGCAACTTATTCCATAAAATCAGAGACTTTTGCAAGAACATCCAACCCTCTTCTTCTTCTTTGCCTGGAAGTTAAAGGCCTTCTAGGCTTCCTGATGACTAACTTGAACCTTAAATTGGTAAGTGCCCTGATTAACTTCGTGTTCCTCTTTTTCAACTTTTCATTAGCCTTTTCCACTTTGTCCATTTGTAGAGACAGGGTTGAGTTCATACTGGTTTTTAGTTTAACTTGTTCCTTCAGAATATCATTCTTAGTCCTGATATGTCTATTAAGTACTTCCAGCTCGTACCTATCTCTTCTTAACACATCTATTTCGGACAGTGGAGGACTAGGGGTTCTATCTCTACTCTTTGAAGCTTCCCTTTCCAATGTTTCAACATAGTTATAAATTTCTTGTTGTGCAGGGTCAATTTCAGGGACTTCTTCATCAACATCTTCTTCAATAGATGTTTCCTCATCTTCTATGTTTATCACCCTGGTTTTTTTTATCTGTGTTTTCCTTAGTTTCCCCCTGAGTCTATGGCTCCTTCTTGGCTGGGATGATCCCTCTCCTTTTTCTGTGGCAAATTTTCTGATTACCCTCTCTTTCTTAAGCTGTCTCTTAATCTGAGTCAATTTCTCAGAGATTATTTCTTCACTGCTATCTTGAATTGCTTTATCAGTTTCAATTTTAGAGCCTCTCCATTTTTTGCTTCTCTTTGTAGGCTGATGTTCAGGTGAAGGCTCTTTTGGTTCCTCAAAGTGATTTCTCACCAAGAAGTTATCCCAAGTATCTTTTGTTTTGGTTAAATGGTGTTCAATTATAATCTTAACCAAGCCATGATGGTATAGAGTTGTTTCTAGGAATTGGACTCTCCTTTGAACACATGAAGCCATCTTTTTCAAACTTTGAAGCAAGAAATAGGGCAAATTAAGCTCTTCTTCTAGGAAATGCATTATCAACCTAATATGGTAAACATAGAAAGTACCATATCTACCTTCACAAGTGATAAATTTTTGTAGGATAAGTAACATGTTTCTCCATTTATTCTTTAATGCAGAGCTTGGAATTCCCTTTTTAAACACAGTGACATCCATACCTGGTGATTTGAGGATCTGCTTCCATGATTCATTATGAAATTCTCTGTTCTTAAACCATCTTTCTCCATGTCTAAGCAATCATGTTTCTTCTGCAATAAAAACCTCTGTGACAGTGAATTTAATATCTCCAACTTCAACCTCGGCTCCTTTGAATGACCTTGCAAACGTTTTAGTAACTTCTTTGTGGAAGCCATTAAATTTCTCAAGGAATTGCAGCCATCCTGCTTGTTGCAGCATTTCTCTACTTTGAGGGTATCCTTCCAGGTATTTTGTGCCTATTGGTTCAGTTCTTACGATGAGGCCCATAATTTCTTCTTCAATCTTCAAATTAGTATTCTTTCTGCTCACGGAGACAATGACTTCAACCTTCAAATTAATACTCCTTTGCTTCACGGTAACAGTGCTTCAATCTTCAAACTGATATACCTCTGCTTCACGGTGACAGTGGCTTCAACTTTCAAACTGATATACTTCTGCTTCTTGGTGACAGTGGCTTCAAATTTCAAACTAATATACCTCTGCTCTCGGTGATAGAGATACCTCTGTTTTACAGAATGAAATGATGAAGGGTTGGCTACGGGATGAGGTAATAGGGAGTGGTTATGGAACGAGTTAATGAAGTGAGGTGAAGAAGACAAATCAATGAGTGAAAAGACTGCAGAGATATTTTACAACGGATTCAAAAATCATCATTAAATGATTTGGCTGGGTGACATGAGAAAATCAATCACTTCAGCATTTTAACGGCTTAGATGATGCGGGTATTGAATTTGAAATGAAGGATTTTTATCCAAAGTTTTGCGGAGGGTATATTTGGCATGATCAATAAAAATAATCAAAACAAATTTTCGAATGATTCATAATTAAAACTATACTAAAGTTTTTTTATGATATGCCATTATAATCAGAACTTTTTACCTTTGCTTTTCATCTATTTTTTGTGGTATTTGTATGCTTTGTTCTCCTCTGGAAATCATTATTTTGTGAGTCTTCATAATCCTTCTTGATTTTGCTTGTTCATGGATATACAGGATCATCTTGTTGTAATTCAAATGTTTGTTGATCAGTGCCTTCAGGATCTGTAGCTGCGGAATGACTGTCTGGTTGCGGAAAGTCTGATTAGCTGCAGAATGTACCTGTAGAGAATTTTAATCATGGAATGGAGTGGTTTGGAATATAAATGGAATATTATATGGAATCAGTGAAGATAATTGATGAAACATGGTATAATGGGATATGTATGAAGTGAATGATGGAGTGAGATGGATTATAATTTATGAAATGGAGTGGAAAAGTATAAGAAATGGCCTGCAATTCATGACATGTGTTATTCATTTGCAGAAATACATCAAACTTTAAATTTTGATATGGAAATGAGGTGGATGAAGTATGGAATGAAGTGAAGTATGAATGAAATGAATGGAATGGAGTATGGATGGATAAGTAAATGGAATGAAATGAGATGGATCATAAGTGCAATGGATCTGAACTTATGATTTTGTAACAGCTGCTTGCAGAAAAAAAAAATGGAAAAGTTAGAGTGTCAGAAAGACTCTGATTTTCACCCTATCTTTTCTGTATAAACATTCCAATCAGTGATTGGTTTTCATGTTTATACTTTATTTTATTTTTTTATTTTTATTTTTTATTTTTTTTTATAAAGAAATGACTTCAGAAAATTAATCAAGTTGATGAAGAAGAAAGATTCTTCTTTATTAACTTCACATCACTGTTTTCCTGAAACTTCTTGACAAATTCTTCTCTTGAGAGTGGTTTGTGATACAGCTTCAATCTATGACCATTCACAAGAAAAGTGACCTCTTCTTCATCTATTGTCCTGATTTTTACTGCTCCATTGTCAAAAATTTTAACAATTTCATATGGCTCCAGCCAATGTGTTTGAAATTTACCTTGAAAATCTTTGAATTTTGAATCAAATAAGAGAGCCCAGTCACCTTCTTTGAACTTCTTCTCTTTGATGTACTTGTCATGCCATCTAGTCCTTTGCTGTTGGACTAGACTTGTTTTCTGAACTGCATCTTGTCTGATCTCATCCAATTCATTAATCTGCTCCAATCTATGCTTTTGTGCCTTCGTTAAATCAAGTCCTAGCTGAACTGCCATTTTGAAAGTTTGAATCTGGAACTCTATGGGAAACAAAACTGGCTTTCCATAAACAAGTTCATAAGGAGTATGGCCTGTTGTGTTTCTCCATGTAGTTCTATAGGCCCACAAGGCTTCAGGAAGCCTATCTACCCAATCTCTTCTGATTTTGTACCTCTCCATCATCTGTTCCACTAGCCTTGATGTAAATTGAGCTCCTTAATCTGTAAAAATTTCTCTTGGGACACCAAAACGAGTAAAAATATCCTCAAAAATAAAATTAACTACAGATGCTTCATTAGCAAAAAGTAATGGCTTGGCCTCTACCCATTTGGTAACATAATCAGTGCAAACTAATATATATCTCTTTTGTCTTGATGGAGGACTAATCGGTCCTACAAAATCCAAAGCTCATTTTTCAAAAGGTTCAATATGTACCTGAGGTTGTAATAGCATCTCACCTGAAGGAGAAGGTCTCCCTACCCTTTGGCAACTGTCACACCTTTTGACATACTCTTTAGCATCTTTAAACAAGGATGGCCGATAATATCCTAAATGAAGGATCTTATAGGCTGTCCTCTTATCAGCAAAGTGTCCGCCACAAGGTTCATCATGACATGCTTTAAGAATCTCAGGCATCTCATATTCCCGAACACATCTCCTAATGATCAAATATGGACCTGTCTTGTACAACTCATTAGCAACCCATGAATATTTTGCACTGTCATAAATGATTTTTCTTTTATCTCTTGCATTCATTATTGAAGGAAATTTTCCTGAAACTAAATAATTAGCAATGTTAGCAAACCAAGGAGTTTGAGTAGAAATTGCAAGAAGATATTCATCAGGAAATTGGTCTTCAACTGGAGTGTCATCTTTGATGTTTTGGAGTCTAGATAGAAAATCATCTACTGTGTTTTGTTTTCCAGGCCTATCTAGAATGGTAATGTTGAATTCTTGTAAAATAAATAACCATCTTATGACTCTGCCATTAGTAATTGATTTGTTCATTAAGTATCTAATTGCAGAATGATCTGTGTGAAAAAAAGTTTCATAGCCTGTTATATAGTGTCTGAATTTGTTTATGGCATGAACAACAGCTAAAAACTCTTTTTCAGTTACAGTATAGTTTAACTCTGCAGGAGTCAAATTTTTATTGGTATAGTAGATGGCATAAGGAATCAGGTCTTTTTGTCCCAATACTGCTCCTAGAGCTGTATCAGAAGCATCTGTTGAGATATGAAAAGGTAACTTCCAGTTAGGTCCCCTTAAAATAGGTGCTTCAGAAATTTTTGTTTTCGGGGTTTCAAAGGCTAACTGGCAATCAGAATTCCATTTGAATTCACAATCTTTGGTAAGTAATTTGAAGAGTGGAGATGCTATCTTGGTGAAGTTTTCTATAAACCTCTGATAATATCCTGTAAATCCTAGAAAAATCCTAACATCTTTTTGACAACTTGGAATAGATAAGTTAGAGATGACTTCAACTTTTGACTCATCAACTCTAATCCCATCCCCTGAAATGTGATGCCCTAAAACAATACCTTCAGTAAACATGATGAAACATTTCTCATGACTAAGTGAAATATTTTCTTCTTAACATCTCTTTAAAACTTTTTCCAAGTTTGATAAGGCTTCTTCAAATGTGTTTCCATAAACTGTGAAATCATTTATATATATCTCTACACAATCATGTATTAGATCTAAAAACATTCCTAATACTGCCCTTTGAAATGTTGCAGGTGCATTGCATAATCCAAATGGCAATACTCGGTAAGCATAGGTACCCCAAGGATAGGTAAATGTGGTTTTTTCTTGATCTTCAAGTACTACTTGGATTTGATTATAACCACTAAACCCATCTAAAAATGAGAAGTACTTTTTGCCAGCTAATGTATCTAACACCTGATCTATGAAGGTAAGGGAAAATGGTCTTTAAGAGTAGCTTTGTTTAATTCTCGGTAGTCAATACATACCCTCCATTTACCATTTTTCTTTGGCACAGTTACCGAAGGAGAAACCCACTGACTATCTGAAATGGGATAGATGAAGTTGACATTTAACAATTTTTGCAATTCTTCTTTAACAATCTCCCTAAGATTTGGATTCATCCATCTTTGAGGTTGTTGTTTGGTCAATTTAGTGTGTCCTAAATTGCTAACATAAATTATCAACCAGGAATTCGTAAGCTGACGAAGTGTGGCGCACTATATGTGTAAGATAACTTATCTCTTACTTTTTGTCGTTTTTGGATTTTTATGAAATTCTAAAAGACAAGTATGGTTATGGATATTCAAGGCAATGATGTCCTTTATAATGATTTACCAACTTGAAACTGAAAAAAGAATTTGAAACATACAATGACAAAACTTGAAAGGAAATGAAAATGTGCTACTGAAATGAAAAAGGTGCTGCTAATCTAATAAATCAAAACAATGAACTAGTGAGCATGAAACCAAATTATTCTTGCTGCTGTCTAAACACAAAAAAAAACTATGCTGAAAGAAATCCAAAAGTTGCGATAAAGTAAATCTAAATCAAATTACATCAACTTGTCTTCTGATCCCTCATCATTAGTCCAGCTATGATTTTCGGAAGTAACCATAAACAACTTGAGTAACTGATATCTAACTTGCAGAAAGTAAACTAATATCAAACCACACATTCATAATTCAATCCCTCACCATCAGTCCAGCTGTGGCTTTCGGAGGTAACTGAAGATGTCATTCACAATTTAATATTTCTAACTTGCAGAAAGGAAACTAATATCAAACTACACATCCATAATTCAATCCCTCACCATCAGTCCAGCTGTGGCTTTCGGAGGCAACTGAAGATGTTATGAGCAATTTAATATATCTAACTTACAGAAAGGAAACTAATATCAAACTACACATTTCATAATACAATCCCTCACCATCAGTCCAGCTGTGGCTTTCGGAGGTAACTGAAAATGACATGAGCAATTTAATATATCTAAATCTAACTATTGAAGCAAATGTGCAAGACTGAAATAAACAAAGCAGTACTGGAATTAAACAAAAACTAAGAAAAATAAATTAGCAGCAGAACAATATTGATTCCATGTCATTAGTCAAAAGATATGCAAATGCCCGGGCTGCCATGAAAAATTATGCTAAAAGCTATGATTTCAAAAATCAATTTAAGCAAGGAAATATGACAAAACAGAATTGAAAGCAACTTATCTAGAAAACATGTAAAAGCCTCCTTGGATAGCAGGGGCCCTCTGCTACCAATTTGGTGCAGTTCTTAGCTCCTTGAAGATAAGATCACAATAGCATCAAAGAACTAAGCTTCTTTATTCAAAAACTCATAAATCTACATCCCATTCCATCTTGAACTTTGTTACAAATCTACTTCCTCATTACCTATGATAGGAGAAAGATTCTCCTATTTATACAAAATATGAGGAGTCATCTCATTAATAGGAGTCCATGAATCTCTCCCTCCATCTCTAGAGTTACAATCAAAATAGGAAATGATAAGACACATGTCTTTCTAGAGTTTCAACACAACTAAGAGATGAGACACATATCCTCTTAGAGTTTCAATACAACAAGGAAGTGAGACACATATCCTCTTGATCCCATAATCTTCTCCAACCAAATTCGAATTTGGCCTTAAAGTGGCACATAAGGGTCTTCTAGAAGTCTCCTTTTGACCTACACATGTCACAAAACTCATAACACATATATAGATATATGAAACTATGTTAATTTTCTAATTTCTAATCATAAATTCACTTAAAATACATAAAATAAATAACTTTGGAAAACAAGGATCCTAACCCATATATTTATGAAAATGGTTACTTGATGTAGGGTTTTGGGTCAAATGGTTATGAAATAAGAGCTAAATGGTTATGACATAATGGAAATATGTATGAATATGGAG
The DNA here is from genome assembly GCA_034641835.2 of Pinus albicaulis. Lineage (NCBI taxonomy): Eukaryota > Viridiplantae > Streptophyta > Pinopsida > Pinales > Pinaceae > Pinus > Pinus albicaulis. The sequence goes on along the minus strand of CM076584.1, from coordinate 323,819,044 downwards.
AACATTTTTGAGACTCAACATACCCCCCAACTGAAGTTGTTGCATGTCCTCATGCAACTATTGCAATGATTCATTTGTCCATGAGTTGATCTTTGACTCATATAGATTCGTTCCAAACTTTGCTTCTTGATATTTTCTTTTTTGGCAAAGTATAATACATTTGATTGCAACACTTTTTTTTTTTCAATGGTTGGTTCTTGTGTGACAACCATTTTTTTTTTTTTTTTTTTTTAGCATTGGTTCTTGTGTAACAATGCTTTATTTTCTTTGTTGCATCAAAGTTCATGAAAACATTTAGAATCAACTACTTTATCAATGAATTGATCATTTGCAAGGCATATAATCTTTTGAATCATGTTGCAACAATAGTTGGTTGGGAAGTATATGTGGATGAAAATGAAATGAAAATGTGTGATAGTGTATGACATGTGGATATGAAATGATGTCCCTTCCACCCCCCAACTAAAGATATGACAATGTGGAAAAGGGAGTGAGGAATTTTTTCAAAGTTACAATTTTAGCATTCTAATGAATTACATGACTAAAAATTAGAAAACAACATACATTCACTTACCTTAAATGTGGATGAGTTGTGTATGTGTGGTGGCTGCAAAATTCTGATCATATTCTTCTTCAAGTGGCTGAACAAAAGGAGTCATGGATAAAGAGATGAGATGATTTTTTATTGCTTCTACTAAAACTTGCTGAATCTGCTCCAAAATACTAAAAATAATAGTCTTCATGTCTTCAAAACTCATTGGCATAATTCCTACTATGTGAAAAGATGTTCTGATGTCGAACATAGTAGGAAATTGTTAACTTAGTGGCCATTAATGGATGCCACTAGTCAACACGAGAACTCTCACCATTGATGACAATGAGAGTCAAGGTGCCCAAACACATCTTGCTAGGTACGAATGATTTTGCTGATGTCGAGTCACCTAGAAGATCTGACGAACAAGAGACATTAATGTATTCCCATTGTTTGTCAGCATGAGAACTTACCATTAAGGCATGCAAGCCTCAAGGTGTTTTATAAAGAACTTAGACTCAAAGGACTATAGACTCAATAGTTTGCATTGAAGCAGGGCTTATTTGCAGAATGAAAATGACAAGAAATGGAAGATGAAAATGGAAGATGGCAATGGAGAGTAGAAATGGAAATGGACAATAAGCATGTGAATGAGAAATGGCAATGGGCAATAAGCATGTGAATGAGCCTCTTGCTTTTATTTGTGGTTATGAATGGACAAAAAGAAATGGAAAGTGGATGTGAATGTAAATGGAAAATATGAAGTGAAATGAGGTGAATGGTTTATTATGAGGTATGGATGTGATGGAGACAATAGTATCTGAAAGTTTTTCACGTGTTTGGATCTGATTTTGCATCAGAATATTTCCTCTTCTTTGTTGCTGATCATCCTCTCATGAAACAAATTGGTCTCTTAAAGAGACACCATTCTCTTGTAGTTATTTGTCTTTCCTCCTGGAACCTGCAAAAAAAAAAACTAATACTTCTTCTGCAATGGAATGTAAGATTATCAAAGGAGAGAGGTGATCAATCTCTCTAGTTATGATATTTACACACAAAACTAAGAATTTGTATTAATGAAACAAGTTCTCAAAGGAAAAATCAAAGGAATTTATACCTGTTTTGGAATTAGTGCCTCAAGTTGAATATAGCTTCTTTTCAGCAATTTATTTCATTATTTTCCATTTCAAACTCTAATGATGTATTTCTCATTGTATAGATCTTGTTGAGACCTTTCCAACGATACTTAAATCATCAAAATCTGATTTTGTATGAGAAAGTTATGCTGATTTGAACAATGAGTTTTTTCAGCTGCGGAATTGCAGAACAGCTGCGGAATTGGACTTCAGCTGCGGAATTGGAGAACAGCTGCGGAATTGGAATTTAGCTGCGGAATGTCGACGGTTTCTGTAGCTAAAAATCTTGAATAAAAAGTTAGTCATTCATCCTTCATCATCAATCCAAAATTAATCAATACCTTCAGAAAAACGAACAAATTAACTTATTCTTTTCATTGATTCAAAATTATTGAATTTTTTTTTTTTTTTAAATGAATTATACAAAGCACAAAATGAAGAGCATCCTAGTTTTGGCCTTTGAAATAAAGTTTCAACAAATGATGCTAAATAAATAAACATCATAATGGTTGGCGTTTAATAATGTCGTTGAAGCACCAAAAATTGCTGGGTCAAGTGCGAGCTCAACAATGCCAATCTTATCTTGAGGAAGAGGATTACCATCCTCACCAAGGATGAATAGAGAACAACCCATAGCTGGAGTGCTGAACGCCGCATGGGACTGTGATTGTAACAATGAACCTGCAACAAATCAACCACCAATTTTGGTACCACCACGATACTCTATAACTGGCTTTGTAAGAGGCTTTTCTCATTAGCCATAGGTATTCATCAACATTCGATGCCTTACTACTGGAACTAAAGCATTTAATGCTTTGACCAGTCAAGACCAGCAACACAATTTGTTCGGAAACTTCAGTACATTTCTGAATTTGAAATAAATATCAGTGCTTTGCAGGCTGAAGAGTTAGAAGTGTTAGCCGTTCAAACAATGCAAGAGAGAAGAATTACTGAAATCCAACATTCAGAAAACGAAATTGAATTAAATTCAAAAATGAGTGGAATGTGCATTGAATGCCATGATAAGAGTTTGATTTTGATTAGAATTCTTCTTCTTGGATTTAGAGAACCGAATTATCAATGCAGAGTGCCGTTTTCAAATTCTTCACTCAGAAAAAACCGTTTTTCCTCACGCGGCAGGAAAAAATGGCCTTCAAAGAACCGAGAAATTATCCCAGACCACCACGAATTTCCTAAAACGATTTCTGGGTTATCTAATTGACCACGTTGGCGAAAAAACCCATGTTTTATTTTTTTCTAAATTCATCTCCGTTTGGCCAAATCGTGCTTTCAAAGTTTGACGTTTTTCTTTGTTTTGCGTTTTTCTGTTTTGACCTCTGTTTGTTTTCTTTCAGGTTCGGCTATAGCTGCATCAATTCTCTGCAAATACTTGCTCTTTGGGAAGATTCCCGTCAACCTTCCAAATCAGATTTGTCTTTGCAAATATTGCCCATGCTTATCCTTCACCTAAGCATTCTTCAGTTCAATCAAGGCACGTTTTGCCTCTTTAAAAAAAAATTTCAATTTCAATACCTTGTTCTCTTACATGTGGCTGTCTTATGAATCTCAAGGAGCGTTTGGTGATGGTAGGCGGCATTGGCAAGGCTGACAGGCCTGGTATAATAAAAGGAATTGGCATTGATAGGTTTGAATGGCAAGAGATTTGCACAAAGGCCTCACGAATTCTTTCAGGGATTTGGGGAATTTTGATGATGTCTTTTCCAGCTCAAATCCTACGAGTCAATAACGCTGTCATAAGCTCTGAAACACTGCAACCTAGCAGCTTTGCAACATCTCTAACTCCATCATTTTCAACTTCTACGTGATTTTCATTATCAGAAGCAAAAAAATCTGATGTTTCCGAGCCATAATACAACTGCAAGCATCGTAAATGGTTGAATTTTTATGCTTTCTGTTGAGAGTAATTCATTTTTTCCAAAATGCCATGGCCTTTTCATTTTTGTTTATGTTTCTGTTTTTCAAAAAAAAAAAAATTAATTTGTTTTTGTTAATAAAGTTATATGTTATATTTTTAAAAATTAAAAATACACATATATATTTTACTAAGCAAAATGATTTTTTTTTTTTTTTTTTTTTTTTTTTTAATATATTTGTTTGGTTAATAAAATTACATGTTATATTTTTTTTTTAAATTAAAAATACACATGTATATTTTACTAAACAAAATGATTTTTTTATTTGTTTTGTTAATAAAATTACACATGTTGTATTTTGAAAAATTAAAAATATATATATGTAATTTACTAAACAAAACAATTTATTGATTTTTTATTTTTATTTTTTTTAAATGATTTGTTATTAAAATTATATATATTTTTTCAAAAATAAAAATATACATATATATCTTAGTAACAAAACAATTTAATTTTTTTTTTTTTTTCATTTTTTTTTTTTTTAATTGATTTGTTTAATAAAATTATGTATGTGATATTTTCAAAAATTTAAAAATACACATATATATTCATTAAACAAAACAATTTATTGAAATCAAAGTTTTTCATGAAAACAAATTTTTTTTTTTTAAATTGTTGAATCAATTGAAATGATGAAGTTTTATTTTGTCTCCTTTTTTTTTTCACATAACAATTCTTTTTCTGATCCTCCAGATCACACAAAGTGCAGGAGGAGAGCATACTCAAGAATTATTAATTTTTTTTTTAGATGTAAGAAATAAGGCTACCTAGTTACACTTCCCCGGCAACGACGCCAAAATGTTTGGTCAATTTAGTGTGTCCTAAATTGCTAACATAAATTATCAACCAGGGATTCGTAAGCTGACGAAGTGTGGCGCACTATATGTGTAAGATAACCTATCTCTTACTTTTTGTCGTTTTTGGATTTTTATTGATCTTGGTTGGTTTCCTAATGTGAGATGGAAATTCTAAAAGACAAGTATGGTTATGAATATTCAAGGCAATGATGTCCTTTATAATTATTTACCAACTTGAAACTGAAAAAGGAATTTGAAACATACAATGACAAAACTTGAAAGGAAATGAAAATGTGCTACTGAAATGAAAAAGGTGTTGCTAATCTAATAAATCAAAACAGTGAACTAGTGAGCATGAAACCAAACTATTCTTGTTGCTGTCTAAATACAAAAGAAACTATGCTGAAAGAAATCCAAGAATTGCAAGCAAAGTAAAGCTAAAATCAAATTACATCAACTCATATTCTGACCCCTCACCATTAGTCTCGCTATGGCTTTCGGAGGTAATCATAAAAAACTTGAGTAACTGATATCTAACTTGCAGAAAGTAAACTAATATCAAACCACACATTCATAATTCATCCTCACCATCACCCACCAGGCTTTCAGAGGTAACCGAAGATGTCATGCACAATTTAATATTTCTAACTTGCAGAAAGGAAACTAATATCAAACTACACATCCATAATTCAATCCCTCACCATCAGTCCAGCTGTGGCTTTCGGAGGCAACCGAAGATGTTATGAGCAATTTAATATATCTAACTTGCAGAAAGGAAACTAATATCAAACTACACATTTCATAATACAATCCCTCACCATCAGTCCAGCTGTGGCTTTCGGAGGTAACTAAAAATGACATGAGCAATTTAATATATCTAAATCTAACTACTGAAGCAAATGTGCAAAACTGAAATAAACAAAGCAATACCGGAATTAAACAAAAACTAAAAAAAATAAATTAACAGCAGAACAATATTGATTCCATGTCATTAGTCAAAAGATATGCAAATGCCCGGGCTGCCATGAAAAATTATGCTAAAAGCTATGATTTCAGAAAGCAATCTAAGTAAGGAAATATGACAAAACAGAATTGAAAGCAACTTATCTAGAAAACATGTAAAAGCCTCCTTGGATAACAGGGACCCTCTGCTACCAATTTGGTGTAGTTCTTAGCTCCTTGAAGATAAGATCACAATAGCATCAAAGAACTAAGCTTCTTTATTCAAAAACTCATAAATCTACATCCCATTCCATCTTGAACTTTGTTACAAATCTACTTCCTCATTACTTCCTCATTACCTATGATAGGAGAAAGCTTCTCCTATTTATACAAAATATGAGGAGTCATCTCATTAATGGGAGTCCATGAATATCTCCCTCCATCTCTAGAGTTACAATCAAAATAGGAAATGATAAGACACATGTCTTTCTAGAGTTTCAACACAACTTGAGGAATGAGACACATATCCTCTTAGAGTTTCAATACAACAAGAAAGTGAGACACATATCCTCTTGATCCCATAATCTTCTCCAACCAAACTCGAATTTGGCCTTAGAGTGCCACATAAGGGTCTTCTAGAAGTCTCCTTTTGACCTACACATGTCACAAAACTCATAACACATATATAGATATATGAAACTATGTTAATTTTCTAATTTCTAATCATAAATTCACTTAAAATACATAAAATAAATAACTTTGGAAAACAAGGATCCTAACCCATATATTTATGAAAATGGTTACTTGATGTAGGGTTTTAGGTCAAATGGTTATGAAATAAGAGCTAAATGGTTATGACATAATGGAAATATGTATGAATATGAAGAACACTTTTGAGACTCAACAGTTGTCTGATTGGTTTACAATTTTCCTCTATATAGATGTGATGAGTGCAAGTCTTGGGGCTTATCCCTTTCATGCCAGTGTACTCCCATGCATATGCAGAAGAATGTCTCTGTAATATCTTGACTAACTCTTCTTGTTGAGATTTTTCTAGGTTCTTGTTTATGTTCAAAGTTTTGCCTGGAAATATCTCACTTGTAGAGCTACCAAATTTATCCATAGAATGAAGAGACATCTGTCTTGATGACAAAAACTCAATGTTGGATCCCTCTTGAAATGGTTCATGTTTGTATTTCCAAGAGGATCTCAAAGTTTTCTGTATATCTTAACTTGATTATCTTTAATAATTTCTAAAATTTTACAAGAGATAGTTAAAAGTCTTTCATCCCCCATCCATCGTAGGTCATCTAAATCGTAATTGCCTCTAATTTATGGACAGAAGGAAAACTTTTGTTGAACTACCATCAGAGATGCTGCAGCATATCATCCATCCACAACTGATGAAAGCATCAGCTACAGCCAATCAAGGGTCTTCCTAATACAATGTTAGATGCTCCCTCCCAGATTATTCTTATTAGGACTAAAACCATGGTGGTACTCCCCAAGAACTTGTGACACCGTAATGTTCTAATACCCCACTGTGTTTGATTCACATCCTGCTCACAATGTAATAATGTGGGGTGTGTAAAGAGTAACATTGTAGTTTTGAAGCACCATATTTGTCTACCCATGACATCGATTGTCACCCAAAACAACGTAGTGTCGATTCTAACCTATTGATGTAACTTCAACAATCGGATTTCGGTCTGTATACTGGAATAGCAATCTTCACCCACTCATAATGTTTCGTTATTTTTCTTGCCATTGAATTTTTTCTTTGTCTCTCTCTTATTCTTTTTTTCGTTTTTCATGCTCGAACCCTTGCTGTTTTGGCTAAATTGAATTTCTTTATGCTTTGTGTTGTTTTTAAATCTTAACGTAAAACATTTTCACCTCATCTAGAAATCATAACCAGCAACGGCAATTTGTTTTTTCACAATTCTACTTCACTGTAATCTTTTCGGAAAGGGAGGGTGGTGGAAAGTAGAGGTGATGTTCCGCTTCAATACAAAGAGTTGAGATTATCGTGTTCTTTTTATTTTTAATTTTTTGTTGTTTGGGCCCTGGTGTTATGGCCTTCTCAAGACTTTGGTCATTCACCAGAGAGAATCTTCCTCGTAGGGCGATTTTGTTCTGCATGACCGTATGCTTCTTCTTCACATCTTCCATACCCAAGTTGAACATTACTAAGGTCTAAAGGAGTAATTTCAAAATGCTGAAATCTCCATAATCTCTATCATGTATGTGCTCCGAGGATTTTTACCAAATGGCAGGGTCAGCAAAGCAATTGATTTGATTTTTGGAGGAAATGGCAATGGAAGTGGTTGTTTTTGATGTAGTAGGTTCTGATGATGTTGTTGAGGATTTTTTGAAAATTTTGTCGAGGATTTTGGAGGAGAAAAAAATGCGGGGTATGGTGGATAGATGGTGGATACTACAAGACTTGGTATATCTTTCCAGACGGCCCGTGTGCTCCAAACTTGAGATTGATTTTGAAATTGAGTGCCAAGGTTGCTGCCAAGAATTTCAAGGAGGTTAAGTTACACATTTGATTGCGGAACTTTTGTGTTTGAGGTCCTTATGAAGGCTCTCTGAGACAAACCGAGATTCTGGAATTTGTAGGAGTTTTCTCGAAAGACAAGCTTATACCGTGAAGGAAGGACACCTCGGGTCTGTTTTAGAACAAATGACACAGTCTCTACAACTTCATATCCAAAGGGGCATTCTCTCTGCTGGGTATGTTTTCTACATTTGGGACAAAATATTGCTAAGAAGATTGAGATTCGATCATTGTTTTGTAAATTTAAGGGTGTTCAGTTTGTTCACTAAGACTTCCCAAGATGTCGTATTTGAAATCACCGTGCGTGGTCTGAGCTTCGACCTACTTATCGTCCCAGAAGCATTTATCGTCGTGCGATGATCTTCGCACCTTTATACTTTTAGATTTCCCGAAAGGTTGATACATAACTCGTATATTTCAAGTAATGTGAGTTGTGACATATCCCTTTTCCCACCGTGTTATGATAACCAACTATTCATCTCACTGTTTTCTAATGAGCTTTTGACAGTTCTTTGACTAATTTTTCCATTTTTTCTTCTTTTGATGTTGTAAAATGAAATCTTCTTCAAACAAATCTTCCTGTTTTCATTCCTTTTGCAACATTTTAAAACTTCTTCCTTATGATCGACCGGCATGTGTTAACATCCAAATACCTTTCATAGAAATGCTTATGCCTCTATGTCTTTCTGCTGTGTCCCAGAACAGAACCGCTGATCAAACTGAGAATCACTAATGTTGTTTCGCTCAATGTTGAAGGAAAGAACAGCTTTTGAGCATCTTTGTAGAGGACACAAGTTCATACGGTGATTTCAAACCAAACAGTAATAGCCAGATCTTTCGCTTAATTCCAGTTTTGGGCGTACGTAGCAGAACATTGCGAATATTGGTTTTTTTCATCTAACAGGTGGGAACCTGCAAGAGCCTTACTTCTTCTTCACTCTTCCTTCATTTCCTTCTTCTTCTTTACTTTCTACCTTCTTCGCTCATTTTCACCCTCCAAATACGGTTTTAACAGTGACTTTCTCCCTTCTTCTCGCCATGGTTGATTCTTCTCGTGAAGCAGGCAGCCTAGGCTTGACAGAGTCCTGGATCTTTTCACAATTCAGTGGATGAAGTGGAAGGTCTCTAATGAATATCCGGATATTAGGCTTTCTAGAAGTTCAGGAGACCGCAAAAAGATGAACGGGTCTGAAAGGTTGTGTATTAGGTCTTGGTCTAGTGAAAACGCGGTGTTCTAGGAATCAAACTTTCGGCTTCCTCTTATGAACTATAACCCTTGAGTCTTCTTCTACGCATACTGCTTTTTGAGCAAGAAAGTCAAAAAGGTTACCATTTTTCACTTCTCAAAGAACAGCACCAAATGTTTGTGCTCAAACTTCCATCTTCCTAAATTGAGTTCATTTAATTGTTGTAACCGCATAAATCATTGAAAGTGATGTGCAATGTATGTGCCTAGGTGTTTTGTTTGATCACAAGCAATAGTGTTTTATGATGTTTTTGGTCTTTTATGGTTTTTTTAATGCTCAAGGGAAAGAACTAAATGTGAGAAGCTACTAGTTAAAAACAAAGAGTGAAGCTTAATTTGTTGATGATAAATGACAATGCAATGTCACCTAGACAAACCAACCTAACTATGACTTAGCAAAGGCACAAAAGCTTGATAACGACTTATGAAACAAATCATGAATAAGCGAACTTAACTTTGTCCAATTTTTTCATTAAAGATATTTTGGAAGAGTTGAGAAATGGGCAGCTACAGAAAATTTTCCTAATTGCTAATTAAACAATCAACTTATAATGATACAACATTTATCCATGATTAAAGATTTGTTAAAATATATTGGAAAAGAATATTTAAAACATCATAGCATCTTACTTAAAACTAGTTTTAATTGTTCTTTAACTTAGCTTAACACCACTAAACCTCACTCAAAAGACATTTCTTTTTAGAATAGTATTTTGAGGAAAGGCTTGTTTGTGAAACAAAAAGGTTAGAAAAGTATTTCGGCCTTATATCGATACTATCTTCCTGTTTTAGATGATTATGAGTTAATATAGGTTTAAAACAAAAAAGAAGTTTTTATAAATAATGAAGGCTGTGTATTTATGCTTAACAACTAATGCAATTTAACAGTGCAATGGTGGCAACCAAATTGAATGTAAATACAAAGTGAGCTAAGCTTTTGTGTAAACTAAATTAGAGTGTTACTATTCATAGTAAACAATGCTAAACTAACAAGCTATTATCAAACTTGCATTTGTGCTGGTCATAGCATGAATTAAATGAAATTTCAGATTTCTCGAGCTTAACCAAGTTACTACAAATTAACTATGGGATTCTGTTGTACTTATTTGTTCATCATGAAATGGTATTTTAAAGAGCTTGTTAGAATTATGTCAACAATTCAATGCATTTGAACACAAAACATGAAACCTAAAACAAGTACAATTAAAAATTCAAGACATCATTATTTTCACTCGTTATTATGATGTCGGGAAGATCTTTTAAGAGCAAAGATCATTTTGTGTTACTAGTGAAACAAGCAACTAACTTACAGGATCGTTAATGGCGTTTCTTAGTCATCATAATGATTTTTGGAAGAGTTTACTAGAGTAAGTTCAACCAGGATAATGAATGAAAGTAATTAAAATAAATTCATAAATAATTATACCTATTTCTTCATTCATTACATGATTGAAGAGTTTAGAAAGTATATTATAATGAATAATGAAGTTAACTATGAACGAACCTAAAAAAGACTTGAACGGTCTGAAGACATTATCTAATTGGTAAAAAGGTAAAGCCATTGTGATATGGGTTTTCATTTAGTAGCAAAACTGAACCAAGATCATTCAATCGCTGCCTTTATAGAATGCTATCTTCTTCAATAAAGGAAAACAACTTAAAACAATAGTGTTCTTTGCCTTCGTGAACAGTACCAATCCATAAACTAGAACTAAATTAAACTTGTCTTCATTTTGGTACGTATAATGAAATTACAATGTATCCGAGATAAATACGAACTATTGTTCATATCAAAATCGTACCAGAACTCTAGCATACAGCCAGGCGACAAGGATATCTCTAATCGTCTCTGTCCTATTAGGTGTCCGCTCGTGGTGAGTCTGCACGTACAAAACCACGTTCCTTAATTCCGTTCATTTTTCTACAGGAGCAAAAACGTTATACATGATGTGGTTATATCGTGTTTTTGCTTTTCCCCGAGAGGACACCGGAACATGCTTGAATGTGAAGACAAATTAATTGGTGACCAGCTACGTAAAATGTCCGCATTCTAGTTAGTTTCTTACCAAAACATACTTAAACGATAATTATAAACTTGAAAAGTTAGCTATGATATTCATTCTCAAGTACCTTAATTCAATTACCGTATCATTTGTTTAGATAAAAATGGACAAAAGAAATGGAGTAATTTCATGAAGAAAGAACAACTTTTGGTTTACCACCTCACCATGAGGATGCTTATATGAATGATTGTCATGATGGGGCTTGTGGTGGACACTTTTCTGGATACGCTGTCACGTAGAAGATACTTCGTACTGGTTAATTTTGGCCAACCATATTTCGTGACTGCATCCTCATGGTCAGAAGTTTCCATGCATGCCATATATTTGATTGTAAAATCCGAAAACTGCCAGTGTCGATGCATCCTGTTATCGTTGTGGGACCATTTGAAAATTTTGGCATTGACTTCATGACCTGCAACCCTCGTTCATCCGGGGGGCATGGTTATATTATTGTCGCAGTAGACTACTTTACCAAGTGCTTCAAAGCGATGCCTACATTCAATAATACAGGCGAAATAGATGCATTATTATTTTTCAATCATGTCATCTCACGATTTTTTGTTCCACAGGCTATAGTCACAGATCATGGTAAGAATTTTTGCAATTAGGACTGTCGCATGATAGTTCTACTCCTTAATATCCACTATCCAATGAACAATTTGAGGCTATTAAAAATATTATTAAACGAATGCTACAACTAATGATAGGGGTTCATAAATGAAATTGGAATTTTATCCTATACTCAGCTTTGTGGGCATACCAAACCTCGGTGAGAAACATAACCGGATTTACCTCCTTTCAATTGGTGTATGGTCTGGAAGCTATCTTTCCTATCCAATGTGAAATATCGTTGACTTGTTACCTGACACATATATTGAAGAAGCACGTCTTTTTAACCTCATCCATCTTGATGAAACGCATCATGAAGTCACATTGGCCAACGAAGCACATAAGAGATGTATAAAGGTGAAATATGACCAACATGTCCAACCTCGCATCTTCTCAAAGGGTGACCTGGTCTTACTTTATGATTAGGAAGCTGATGTAATAGGTACAGGAAAATTCAAGCCATTATGGCATGGCCCCTATATTGTCAAAATATTTCTTTCTAAGGGCACCTACGAGTTGGTAGATTATGATGGAATTCCATTGGTGCAGCCCCGAAATGGGTTGTATCTCAAGTGTTACTATGCTTAAACATAAGCGTAGTAAAAATATTTTATTATATTGTATATATTCTTTTTATTTGCATTTACTGTCTTAGTTTGTTTTTCTAGAGTTTTCTTGAAGTTAGTAATCTGCTTTACATTTCATCGTAGATGTCTAAATATTTGGAACCATTTTTTGGGTATTTTGATGGTGCTAGTCATAGTATGCAGAATCTATCCTCTGCAGCATGGGCCATTTTTGCTCCGAATAGCGAGTTAGTGAGTTTTCAAGGGATTTGTATCAATCGATCTACAAACAATTTCGTTGAGTATAGTGTGTTAATCAAACTTATCTCTGATTCAATTTCACTTGGTATTAACTGCATCATCATTAGGTTAAACTCACAACTTATTATGTTGCAACTTACTATTGTTTATACTGTCAGAAATCCAACACTACGTCTTATCTTCCTAAGAGTTCGACTTTTGGAAAGGCATTTTGATTTCATTCAATATCAACACATTTCCAGCAACTTGAACACATTAACTGATTCCTTAGCGAATTTTGTTATAAACAGACATTTTCAACACATGTAAACACATATTTTCAATTCACATCACATAATTGAATAGGATTGCGCAATAAACATAGGAAAACACTGAAAAAAATGCATAGATAGTTATAGGTTTTTACAAAAAAATTTCCCAAGACACATTGGTCATCTGACCTCAAAATGTATGCAAAATTTCAAAGTAAACTAGTGATGATCATGATAACAAGCTATTGATCTAGCTACCCTACGCAATAACTGCATCCAATGGTTAGGAACGCCAATAGTATGGTGTTGCAGTCTCATGGGAAATTATTCGATCCGGCAATCTGAAATCCCGAGATTTAATCCCTTTATGTGCTATTTTAGCTCAGCAAGAGTCTCGATCATGTCTAAATCCCGAAGGACTTATCTCCTGACAGCCCTCTATGCTGGCTCCTCTGCTCTCTGCTCTGGCTGAAACACTGGTCGAACTAGACCTACATCTGTATACATCAAAATTTTAGTTTAGTCTTGGGAAACATCAAAATACAAAAACATGTATAAACCTTAGAAAAATTAAAAAAAAACATGGTCAAAACATTCTTACCAATTGCACCCCATTGAGCGTCATCTAGTAGAATCAAGTCTAGATCTCCTCGGAAGTCTACGCCTGCATATGCATAATCATCGATGGAAATCATCTGTCATCTAAACCAGGCGAAGAATGCAGTAGAAAATACGATGGTCAATTGACCAGCATGTCTAGCCATCAATTCTACCCATATTTGCATCTGTGGATATTTAGGGCCAGATATACCCAGTGTAACATGTTGGGGTTGCATCAATGGAATCCGCTCTAAGGTGAAGGAAATCAGGATCGAGCCATAGTTGAAATTCGTCTTCCTTCCTCCCTTTTCCTTGGTCGGATGTTCTTTAATTTGAAAGAGGATAGCTTTGGTCTAGTTAAATATTGTTGGTTCCAAACACTCCAGTGCATACTGCATGTATAATCTGTTTGCCACATGTAGTGTAGCGGAAGTGGTAAGCTTTGTGATAGTGAATAGGATGGTCCTCAAAGGAAAATCACGTACATCGTGAATGTTTATTTTCCCATCCTTACTAGGTTCATTCCCTGGATGGCAGTGTTGTAGTATGTAATCTCTCAATGTCTCTCCTCCAAAAGAAGACCCTGAAAGAGAAATAGGCGAACCTCGCCTCAATAATCCTGTGAGAAAATAAATATCCTCCACTAATATTGGGACCACTTTGTCCCCAATGTGAAAATCTTGTATCGTCGAATCCCATGAACAAACAAGGAACTCCAATAGTTCCATTTTTTGCCTCATACCCAACAATATGAAGTACTTTAGCAACCCACAATATCTAAGGGCTCTTACTGTACCCAGATCATTTAGGGAAATCATGTTTTGTTCTTCATGTTATCTTTCCCTCCATGTAATCGTCATTTTGATCCGATGAATACCTGCAACACAATCATATGACCCATTAGGATCCATTTCATGCAAAAAACTTGGGAAATTTTGGGCACACAGCAAAACACAAGAATGGAAATTGCACCCAACACACCCCAGGTCAAGGGACAAAGCATTGCAGTGTATCTGGATTTCAATTTTAGTGCATTGCAATGCACCTTTTGACATTCAAGGGTGTGTTTCTCTCTCAGCGTAGAATTTATACCCTAAGGGGCTCAAAACCCTAAAAATTTACCATGAAATTCAATGCAAATTATATTAAAGGAAAGATAAGGTTCATAGCCCCAACTTGGATCGAACGGTGAGGAAAATCATCCATATAATTTGTCGCAATCAACTGCTGAAATTCAGGGGAAAAAATTGGTTCAGAGCTCCTATTTTTCAAATGGTAAAAGTGAATGGTAAAAGCTCTTTTAATTAGTCAAATTTGATTATTTCAAATCATATTTAATGTCGTGAATATGGTTTTTATTCATTTTTGCTATGAAATAGGTATTTTTAATCCATTTGATGGTGTTCTAAACAGGTTTTATAGTTGATACAGCAGATTAGTCATGCACACTTATTCAAGAATAATTTGACCACAAAGCATACTTTTATCCTTATTTTTCGAGCTTTGATAAAAATGAAAAAGGACTAGAAGCGCACTTTTATCTATTTTTTGAACTTCGATAACGGTGAAAAATGAACCCCTGGAATCTTCTTTTAGCTCTTTTTAGACTCCGATAATGTGAAAATTTTATCGAGCACTTGTCTTTTCGAGCTCGTAAAAATAAATGAAACGACATCTACTCATTATAAGTTTAACCCTTTTCCAGACTGAGATAGGTTATTTACAAAAAAGGAAAACCTTAGTCGAACATGGCTAATAGGTTCTCTCAGGTATCATTTTACACTTTTTCGGACCTGAGCGAAAAATTTATGAAAAATGACTCATGGATTTTTCTTTTGTCCTCTTTTTCAAACTCTCTAAACATGAAAAAGGACTGGGCTATCACTATCATTAATATTGTTAAAACATAAAATAGCAACGGGCTTGTCGATCATGGAAAGAATCGAGTTTCGTTTATCGCTAGACTCGTTAAATTATTAAATAGCGATGCATTCACCCGAAGGGTTGAATTATAGATAAAGCATATGTTACCCTCCTCAAGCTTGTTAAAAAATAAAGAGATACTGGTCGACAAATGACCAGGGAAAATTTGGGAAAAAGTGAACATAACACTTTATGGTAGCAAGTCGCTCTTGAACATGACACTTTCACTCCATCGTCGTGACTTTTGGGTTGGGTAATATTCTTGACAATTCATTCATACCTATGGTTCATCATACCTTCACTTCGGTTTTGGGTCAATGTTGCCAACTCATCTCAGTGTCACCGATATGTTCAAGAGAAGTCATCCAGTGAATCCTCATCCTTCTGAAATACTCATAAACCTTCATTTTCATGGCATTCATCCCTGAACATTGCTATATCAAGTCACATTTTTTCTCTGAAATCAGTAACTCTCATTTCGCGATAATTTTTCTTCCTATCGACATCAACTCATCATCCAGGAATTTTACTTAGAAACATCTTCCAGTACCCTGAGGCTTGTTACATCATCGACAAGTTTCTTCCTTCCGTACCTTTGACCGAAATATTTTGTTTGGTGTTCGACATCAAATCATCTATTCACACCTTGCAAATTGTACTGTAGTACCTTGAGAGCCATTAACATCAATGATGGTTCTCTCGTGTTTTTTAACAGCTCACATAATTTGCTAGTAATTTAACGATGTCTTCCCATGTTCGACTACAAATCATATATTTGCATGGCTAGACTTGTACCTAGATGATTGAGTCAACAAGATAAGAAGACCTCGGATCTAGTTTCATCCATCTGGGCTGCGATTTCAAGATTTTTTGACACATCATTTGTATGATGACTTTACATACAGATCGTCATCTAAACATGGGCATGTATCTGTAGGCATGTATGTATTGGGAAACATTCCAATGTAGACAAATTTCTGAACTATGTACATGTTATTAAATAGTTTATGTGTTGAGCATGGGAATGCATCCCTCATTAATTTGTGATCAAGATGAAAAATATCATGATGTAATACAGTATTGTAAGATTGATGCAATTCACTGTCCACTTCAGTTCCATCTCATCACATTGTAAAGCATCTCATCCAAATACTATTGTTATTTTGAATTCATGCTTTAGGGGGCAGTTGTTATAGGTCAATTTGAACATCATCCCCCAAAACCTGGTCAAAATGGACATCATCCCCAGGACCAATGAAATTGGGTCTATCATCCCCTTATATTTCAGTTGCTACATGCCCTAAGTGAAGAAATTTCATTCATGGCTTCTATTGTGAGATTTCCAAGGTTTGAAGTATATGTTATATCACCTACTAAATCACCAATGCTCACCTGCAAGGGACTAATTGTGTTGCAGTGCCAAATCCTCCATGCAAGGGTGCACTGCAGTGCACTTTCCGAAACTCAAGGGTGTGTTGGTCACCTAGGAGCAGAATTCTCATTATTCTGAGAATCTCCACATGGCTAGTGCCTTCTAGAAGAGTCCATATGTGTCAAACTTCGATTCCAAGTGTCCATCTAACACCTTTGAGCTTGGAAACATGTCTTTCATATTATTAGAAATTCATTCATTGAGAAATTACCATCATTTTCCCTATAAATTGAGCACTCATCCTAGTGCTAGGGAAGGAAGAATTTTGGAAAAGTTATGTTGTTGGATCCTCATTTGATAAGAGAGTGAAAGTATTGATATGCTATTGGAATAATTTTGGATGTGATGAGGTTGGAATGAAGCTGGAACAAATTGACAACAAATCGATCCATTGGTTGTAATCCTCCCCTTCCACTCTTTAATAAAGATTGTTGTTCATTTTCCCATACATATTTCTATATTTCTTGTGCAATGTATTATTTAATGATGTATTTCATATCTAATCGATTTGATTTGAGTAAGATAAGTAGATATCTTGTATATTACATGTTATTTTTTGTTATTTGTTTGTGTTTGCAGGAATCGATCTAGCGACTTGGGTTGGATTGAGAGTAACGACAAGGACGATAGAAGGAGAAGGAGAATTGAAAGAATCACAAGTAGGCCCCTTTCCCATTTCGTATATTTGCTTATTTTAGAGACAGTGATTATTATTCTTTCCTCTGTTGTTCTAAGTGATAAACACCACACTTAGGGCATTTGGTTTATCTGTAGATCAAAATTTCATATAACACTTGTATACCTCATCCTATGAGAAGAATGAGATGAAGTGTCTAAGGTTTATCAAGCTATCATAAAATAAATTTTAAAAAAAAAAGCATAAGCCAAATGTTAAAATATAAAAAAATGGATAGGGATGTAAAGAAAATCAAAAACCAATTTATCTTGAGCTCTAATCCATCTTATATAGTCACTCCTCCCTAAAGTTCCATGCATATTTCATGTGTATCAAAGTAAAAGGAACACTTAAAGAACATCCAACCCTTGATGAAGCAATAAATTTCCCATCATTTAAGGGATTTATATAATATTTACATGATAACCAATCAAGTTTGTTAAGGAATTTTAATAACACAACTAAAGGAAAAATTAGGGGCTTGGAAAAAAAAATATGAGGGGAGGTAACTAAGCCACTAAGCACTTCCTCTATAGAGGTGATCATGGAAAATGGTTTTTCATAACCTAGTATAATACTATGACACCTTTCATGAAGTAAAACCCAAACCATAACGCCTATCACTTGAAAGATTTAATGGAATTATCCCTCCCCTTGGCGTTGGAAGCACCTAATAGGGACATATGATAACCCTCCTATAATTAAATGGGTAACATGTATACAATCATAAGCTAGTGATACATTTGTATATTATAATAATGTATGAAGTACTTTGATGGTTTTCACATTAGGCATGCTCCACCTCTATGCTTTTATGCTCTCACTTGATTCCTTGAATATGTGCTATGTAGGTTTTAACCCTATACTAAAATTACTCGCAAATGAATTCTTAACACAGAAAATATACAATGGTGATAACATAAAACATAAAATAAATTTACACAAATATTTTCCCCTGGATCCCAAAATTGGGACTACCATATTTCTTTTTCATTATGTTATTTTCAATGTTACAATACATATATCTACATGTCGGAGCATTCATAAACCCCAATCCATTAACCATGGATTAGAACATAATTGTAGTTCCCTTGATCGAATCTTCAAAATACCATGGACAAAAAACCATCATGCCCAAAACCATGTGCAAAACCCATGCACAAAACCATAGGTAGGTTTTCCCACCTATTATAGGGTCCAAATGTAATTTCCCGTAGCGCTGCCTCGGACCCCATGTAGGGGGGCTACCACCCCCTTGTTGCGCCTGGTGCAACGAACATGGTGAACTTTTGCCCCGCCTATGACCCCCCCGCGTGTGCGACTAGTCATGGAAAGAATATAACATACGCCCAACATTCTCCCATGTGTTTTATTTTCCTCACATGGGGTCAC
Source organism: Pinus albicaulis (assembly GCA_034641835.2). Lineage (NCBI taxonomy): Eukaryota > Viridiplantae > Streptophyta > Pinopsida > Pinales > Pinaceae > Pinus > Pinus albicaulis. The sequence goes on along the minus strand of CM076584.1, from coordinate 323,800,121 downwards.
AGGAGAGCTTAGTCATTGGTCCAGCTCTTCAATGCCCATTGATTCTCTACACCAAGAAAACTTCTCAGTGCACACAGATTTTGTCAATGCATCTACAACATCCTTCAAAGTGTCCACTACTAGCAACACCTTTTTTCCCTCGACCATATCCCTCACAAAGTGATACTGAACATCAATGTGCTTTGTCTTTGAATGATAAGCAAGGTTATTTGCCAAGAAAATTTCACTTTAGTTGTCACAGTCTATCCTCATATCTTGTTATATCAACCCCATACTTGAAAACTATATTTTCAACCAAACGACTTCCTTGCTTTCAAGAGTGGATTCCATGTATTTAGCCTCTGTAGTTGAAATATCCACTACATACTATTTTTTTCTCATCCACCTGACTGCTCCTCCAAATAGGTTAAACACATACCCACTTGTAGATATTCTCTGCCCTAGATCTCTAGGTTTTTTTTCATCAACAAATCCATGGATTTCCAAAACTTTTTCCGTTCATGTTCTTCCTTGGTAGCACAGACCATAGTCACTAGTCCCACGCAAATACCTGAAAACTCGCTTCACTATTGTCCAATGCTCCTTCCCTAGTTTTGACATAAGCCTACTCAATACTCCCACTGCATGTGCAATTTCTGGTCTAGTACAAACCATTGCATACATCAAGCTACTGACTAAACTTTCATATGGAACATGGGACATTTCCTCTTCCTCTTCTTGTGTCTTGGGACATTGTTCAGTAGATAAATTTACACCTACAGGAATAGGAACCTTCAGTGGTTTACTATCTTGCATATTAAACCTCTAGAGTATTATCTCGACATACTTCCTCTAGTTTAACCAGAGCTTCCTCTTTGCCTGATCTCATTTAATTTCCATGCCCAAAATATAATTTGTAGCGCCAAGATCCTTCATGTCGAACTTGGAGGACAATTGGGTCTTCAAATCATGAATAATTTATTTCTCATTTCGAATCAGCAACATATCATCTAGATACAAGACCAAATAAATAACACGGTCACCAATTAATTTAAAATACACATAGTGATCCGTTTTTCTTCTGGTGAAGCCAAGTCCCCTTATATATGTATCAAAATTTTTATACCTCATCCTTGGTGATTGTTTTAACCCATATAAAGACATTTTTAATCTGCATGCCAGTTCTTTCTTACCCTTCATCACAAATCCTTCAAGTTGCTTCATGTAGATCTATTCTTCCAGATCCTCGTGAAGATTTTTTTTCTTCACATCCATCTATTCTACCTCAAAATAAAAAGTAGCAGCAATAGATAAAAGTAATCTAATAGAAGCTAACTTGGCAACAAAAGAAAAAATATCACCAAAATCAACTCCCTACACCTGGGAATAACCTTTTTATACCAACCAAGCTTTGTATTTCTTCACCTTGCCTATTGCATTCATCTTCTTCTTAAACACCCATTTGCTACCAATGGGTTTCCTTCCAACTGAAAACTCCACCATATCCCAAGCCGCATTTTTGTTCAAAGATGACATTTCATCAACCATGGCCTCTTTCCAGAGTTTTCCATCCTCTGAATCTACTACCTTCCTGACAGTCTTGTGATCATCATCAGTAATAGATAATAATAAAAAATTAAACAAAAATCAAATGGAATATACCTTTCTCGTTTCCTTTTTTCTCAAATTGATCTTCTCAAAGTTGAAGCTTGTGGCTCTTCCTATTCTGAATCTTGTTCTACTGTTGAGTTTGATTCTTCCTCTGTTAACTCAAACTTTATCTTCTTAGGTTCCTTTGGTAGGACTTCATGTTCAATAACATATTTAACCTCTCTAAACACCACATCTTGGTTGTACACAACCTTCCTTGTTTCTAGGTTCCAAATCTTATAACCTTTTACATTATCCTTATACCTAATAAAGATGCACCTTTCAGATTTACTATCCAACTTGGTTCTTTTCTCCTTTGGAACATGTACATATGCATCACATCCAAATACCCTCAGATGTGAAAGAGAGGGTTTCTTTCCAGTCCATACCTCATGTGGATTCCTCCAACGTTGATGAAGGTGATCTGCTAACCAGGTAACATGCAGTCTCCACACCCTCTTCCTTTTCCATCAATGTCCTGTCCATTATTTTTGAAACTCCATTTTTTTGAGGTGTGTATGGAGTATTCTCCTACCATGATATACCACACTTATTATAGAATTCTTCAAATTCCTTCTTGTAGAACTCTCCACCATTATTTTTCCTCAACACCTTTATCTTCTTCTCTGCCTGTTTTTCCACCAGAGCCTTAAATTCTTTAAATCTTTCAAAGACTTCATATTTCTTCCTAACGAAATATATCCATGTATTCCTTAAGAATTCATCTATAAATGACACATAGTACAAAAATTTACCCAGTGATGGAATCAACACAGGTCCAAACACATCATTGTTCACAACTTCTAATATCTCTTTCACCCTCTTAGCACCAAAGGGTATACTCATCCAATTTTTCTTCCCATATATACAATGTTCACAAAAATCAAAATCCATGGAGAAATTAGACATGCCTTCTACCATACCATTACCATGAAGTATTCAAAGGCTCTTCTCTCCAATATATCCAAGCCTTTGATGCCACAACATGGTATTTTCTCCAGAGACCACTAGATTTTTTGCTCCACTTTCAGGAACCACATAATAGTTACACCCATCAATACTTGTGCTACCCAAAATATTGTACAGAGTTCTACCCAAAATCTTGTACAGAGTTTCAATTTTACCCCGCAACAATATCAAGGCTCCCTAAACCACCTTGCAAGTATCCTTCTCGAACATTATTTTTACACCTACATCATTGATATTGCTTACAGAAATTATATTTCTGTCCAATGCAGGAATATTCAGAACATTGTAAAGTGTTCTAATCCTTCCACCTTGAAACTTCAGCTTGAATTTTATATGTTCGATGATTTTGGCCTTCCTGTCATCCCCTAGGAAGACATAATTGCCATCATATTTCTCATACTCACAGAACCACTCCCTACAGGGAGTGAGGTGAAAGGATGCACCTGAGTCAATCAACCATGCCTCATGATCTACATGTGTACTTGAATAAGAAGCCAAGTACACATCCCCACCTTCATCTGAGGTGTTTTTCACCTCTGTAGAAGGAGCATCATCATATCCATTTCCTTTCTCAGGAGATTTATATCTACATTCCTTTTTGAAGTGCCCTTCCTTTCCGCATTTCGAGCACACCTTTACAGATTTTCCTGGAGATTTTGATCTCCCTCTAGATTTATATCTTCCACTCGAGTAATTTTTTTTTTTTTTGTTCTAGGACCATCCTCATATAGACAAGGCATCTCCATTCTGGCCCTCCATATTTTTCCATCTCATCTCCTCCGACAGTAAGGATGAGACTATTTCATCAAAATTCAAGGTAGTTGTATTGCTACCTATTACAACAACCATAATATCCCACAAATTTGGTAGAGAACATAGAAAATAGATGCTTTATCTTCATCTGAGATTTTAATATCAATAGATAACAACTAGATTACCATAGTATTAAAGGCGTTTAGATGGTCTTTCACCGAGTCTCCATCCTTCATCCTTAGGTTATACTGTTTTCTCCATAGGAAAAAAAATTTCACCAGAGACTTAGATTGGTACAAAGTCCCTAACTTGTACCACAAATATTTCGTCGTAGCTTACCCTGATACATTCAACAATACCTAATTTGAGATACACAATTTTATTGTGCTATTTTCTTTTTGATCCAACTTCGCCCAGTATTCATCTGACATTGTCGTTGGTTTAGTACCCAGATCTACCGTGATCCATTGATCTTTATTCACCAGCATATCCTCAATATTGAGCTTACACAACTCAAAACTATGACCATTAAATTTCTCTATCTCTATATTTCCATTGCTTGCCATCTTCTTTCATCGCAAGAATCGATCCCGCAGATCCACCACTAAACAGGGTCTACCACATGCCTGAACAAAACCCTTCAGCAGAAAAGGAGTCCCCTTGAAGCTGAAACAACTCTGATACAAAATGTAGGTTTTAACCCTATACATAAATTACTTGCAAATGAATTCTTAACACAGAAAATATACAATGGCAAGAACATAAAACATAAAACAAATATACACAGATATTTTCCCCTGGATCCCAAAACCGGGACTACCAAATTGATTTTTCATTATGTTCCTTTCAATGTTACAATACATATATATAAATGTTGAATCAGTCATAAACCTCCAATCCATTAACCCTATATTAGAACATAATTGTAGCTCCCTTGACAAGATCTACAAAATACCATGGAGAGAAAACCATCATTCCCAAAACCATGTGTAAAACCCATGCACAAAAACATAGATAGGTATGCCCATCTATTATAGGGTCCAAAGGGGGATACCACCCTCTGCAAATCCCCCCTATTAACCCCTACTATGACCAGCACAATAAACAGGGGGGGGGGGTGTGTTTCGCCTCACTCCCCCCCCCCCCCCCCCCACACACACACACACACACCCAACATGCTAGATGTCTCTTTCAAGTGTAGCCAAGATACCTTGAGGGATGATGTGATGCTTCTTCAACACTTCATAGAGGATGTCTAACAACATTCCATGTTGACAGAAAGCACTTGTTGAGAGACATTAGGATACCTTTAAGGAGTTTTAACCTTGATGAGTACTTGGCATAGATGACGAGACCCTCCACCTTCCTCAGAACCTTGGCCATTTATTTTCTGGGATAGGATGTTGTGTTGGAAGCAGTTATACCCTTGATATGATAGGACACCCCTACGTTGGCATTGTATCTTCTTATTGTAAGTTGTTCTTCTCTTGATGATAGTTGATGATGATGATGACTTGGGATCCCTTTGGATGGGATTTTGCACCTTCTACCACGATGACATCATTTGATGATGACATAGGATTTTGGGATATTTTGGCAATGAGGAACCACTTTTGTATGATGAGCCATGACTTTTGGGGTGAGACATACCCCTTGAACCATTCATTGCATCGTTTTATGGATACATGAATTTTATATAACGGTGCCATCCTTGGAGGAAATTTTACTCACATGTGGTTTATTTGAGGGTATTTTTCATGTTTATACATTATAGAGGCTATCTATATGGGTCAACTTGATCACCTATCCACCTTGTATCATGGATTCTACTATTTTTTAGGTATTTTAGCCTAATCCAAAGCATAAATCACTTGGTTTCCCTCATATATACGGGAGTGATTTTCAGCCTTATACATCTAGAGGTCAATTGTATCATGATTAATATTATATCTCCTATGCATTATGGACGCCTAGTTGAGTGACTTCCCCTGGGTGGAATTGGAATGCGATGTGATCTATTTTCGTCAATGCTTATGGTGGATCTTGGATGATGCATGGTCGAGTAATATTATTTGCTTCATCTTGGTATTATGGTTTATTATACAAATGTTCATGTGCTAAGTTAATTTATTTGGTATTAGCTTCATTTTCCTTGTTAAACAAAACCCTTCTTCCAATTATTTAAGGAATAGAGATAATTATTTTTCCCTGGATTAAGGAGGCACTACTCCATCCCTTTTGTGGTAATTTCCTAAATTATAAAAGTTGTTTGTCTTTTTTTTATAGGGTAAAATAGGGTTTATTTATAGAAATTTCTTGTATTTTTAGCATTAAATGACTTATTGATCCATGACATAGGGTTAGACTTTGGAAAGTGCATTAGTTAAGTAAAAATATTGTTTTACATGCATTTTGATGCCATTTTCTAGGGCTAACCAAATGGATACAAGTCGTTCTATAATATTAAGTACAAGTGGCTCACTTCAACAAGCACAAGGTGAGGCATGTGACGAAAGAATTTTCACAAAAAGAAGTCATATATGAGGTGACTACTTCGCCCATGGAAAAATGAGTTATCATTCATGCTTTGTGGCTTTGATAGCACAAAATAAGTGGAATATCCATCACATGGATGTGAAGACAAATTTAATAAATGGATATTTGAAAAAAAAAAAATCCTAAATACTAAAAGGATTTTTTGTGAAGAGTCAAGAACACGAGATATGCACACTCATCAAGTTTTGTTATGGCCTAAAGCAAGCACCTCGGACACGGTATTAAAAGTTAACACAACATATTTTTAACATCAATTTCAAGCAACTTAATCTCAATGATACAAATTTTTTTTCAATAAAGTTGGTATAACTATTGTATATATTGTGGTGCATGTAAATGATATTTTTATAATAAGGAACATTGAAGCATGTATTACTTGCATAAATATATAATTGAATTTTTTTTAAATGATAGATATAGGACATCTTCACTATTACTTGGGTATTAAAGAACTTGGAATCCAAGGCATATATTTATTTCCCGAAAGAAGTGCGTTAGAGAGTTTTTGAATAAATTTGGCATGATTGATTGTAATCCTCTCTCAACTTCCATGGAGAAAAAATTGAAACTAACGTCAAAAGAATGGAATGAATTTGAGTATGAAACTAAATATAGGAAATTCATGGGGATTCTCATCTACCTTACCACTATTAGACTGGATATTTCATTTCCAGTTGGGATCCTTGCTTGGTTTATGTGAAAACTTCGTGAAATACGTTATTTGTTGCTAAGAGTCCTAATGTACTTGAAGGGAACTCAATACTTTAAGATCAAATACTCTAGGGTGGATAACTTCAAACAAGTTGGATATACATATTCAAACTTTGATGGGTATAAGGAGAATGAAGTGTCTACTTCATAATACCTCTTGAATCTTGGATCAACAAATCTCTTGGAAATCATGCATTCAATACATTCTAGTGGATTCAACTATAGAGGAATAGCATATGGTTGTTGAAAAGGAAGCAAAGGAGATTGTGTGGCTCATAAATATACTAGAAGGGATTTGCAACAGGTGAATGCCACTCCACTTTTGATTGACAACAATCCTAAAACCCTAAATTGGCCAACAATAATGAGAATAACCGGACTCATCATCAGGACAGGCTTGTCGAGAGAAGAAGAGAAGAATAATGAAAATATAAATAGGAAAAGGAAAGGAAAAATGAAATATGGTCATTAATAATTAAAAAATGAGGGTCGGCCTTAATAATTAAAGAATAAAACAAAAAACAAAAAATCCAAAATGCCAAAAAATAAACACTAATGATAATAACAAACAAAATATTAAAATAAAATAACAATGTTAAAAAGAAAGAAATAAATAATAATAATAATATCAAAAAGGAAATACAGGGGAAAATATTAAAAACTAAAAAGAATAGTTGAAAACAAAAAATAAAATAATAAGATAAAGGGATAGTAAAACAAAAATATAAAATAAAATAAAAATAATTAATTAATAAAAATAAAATAAAGTAGAGAAAGATGAAATAAAAATAAAATAAAATAAATAAAAGATAATAAACAAATATAAATTAAATCAAACCAAAAGTAATAAAAAATAAATAAACTCAAAGTAGAACAGAAGAGGAAAAATAAGAATGCAGACAAGATGAGAGAAAGAAGGAATAATAAGGTAAGGGAAATAAAAAATAAGGCGAAGGAATATCAAAAAGAGAAAAGGGAAAGGAAGGGGAAGGAGGGGAATGGAACGCAAGAGGAAGAGTTTCAAGAGGAGAGAAGGAGAAGCTAAATGAGTAATATTAAAATAATCCAACTATTGTTGACCTCAACCCCTCCATCCCTGTCAATATTGTTGAGATGTTTAATGATCTCTAAGTCTTCCCTAAACTTGCGCTTGAAATAATGATCTTCCTTAGTGATAATTTTAGTGTATTCAAGGCACAAGTGGTGCTTAGTCTTGGATGAGTGTTCAGCAAGGGCGAAGGAGCAAATCATTTCCTTCTTTATGTCAACCCCATGTTCCTTGACTCTTATTTTGAAAGACTGACCAGTGTCCCAAATGTAGCATATTCCACAAGAGAAATTAATCTTATAAACTCCTTTGAACTTAAATTGTTAAACTTTATCCTTGACATATCTCATCTTGTGTCAGATGATTTCAAGGGGATTGAATGATGTAATATACCATTTCTTTTAAGGCCTTTCACAATTTTATCAGCATTACTATAGATGTATGGGAGGTGTTAGGTCTCTGTAATTTTAGCAGATTGGCAAGAATAAAGCTGCAGAGACAACATTATGAACCACTTTGGGATTCTAGGATCTAGCCCTCCTGAATCCAGAGAGAGATCTCTCTATAAGTGCAAAGATTGATTTATCTTGAAGGATTTTAGTGTGATATTAGGCTAGTTATTAAGAACAAGGGTTTTTTGTTTGTTTGGATGGTTGAGCATGATTTCTAATTGAGTGTAAAGTCCTAAAAATGAAAGAGTTTCAAAGGGGTGAAGGTGTGAAAAATCAGAACAAGATTTAGCTGATAGGATAGATATGAAACAGGACTTAATCCATTGAGCTGTGGAGTCATAAAAGGGTTTAATTGTGCAACAATTTCAAGAGTGATCCAAGGGGAAAGTCATCTATATCAAAAGATCCTTTAGTTTAAATGATGAATGGAACATTAAAAGTGTTGAGAAGGTGGAAAAAGTCAATAATTTCAACAAGGATTTATCAACTTTCCAAACAAGAAAATCCTTTTAAGAAACTATTTGAAACCAACCAAAGACAGGGCTAACCTTAAACTTCTTTGGACAAGCTTGTATTAAAGCTAACTTATCAGAAAAACAATCCAGCAATCCACATGACTCCTTTTAGAAGGGATGAAAACAGATAAGAAAACAAAGTGCAGCTTAAGATCAAGCAAGATACATTAAAATCTAAGCCTGCTTCAGCATACTCTTAGGGAAACCTTCAAAACAACCTTTGGAGAAAGAACTAGAAGACAGGGCAAACCATAAAATTTCCTAGTCCAACTCTACTTAGCATATAATGAAAACATCATTCAAGAACTTCCTTTCAAGCTTTGCAGATCAAGACAGGGACAAACCAACATTCCTTGATAATTTTTACACTTAACTTAAGTCATTCTTAAACACAAAATTGGAGGAAAACATAAAGATAAAGCTTATCAGTGAGAGTAGGGTACTTTTAATAGTAAATCCTAGCTCTATATTCGTTGTTCTTTATCAAAGAAAGGTGAAAAAAATGGAATACATGAAAGGAAAACAATAACACAGTAAGAATTACTTCACCAATGATATAGACGAGGATCCCAAAAATCAGCTTGTATATTGATGTCAATCCAGTTACATACTTCAAGTCCAATGTTTCAGTACAACAATCATCTTCTCTTCTTAGCCTAACTTCCTTGATCACAAAACAGAGCTTCAAGAGCCTTTGAAAACTATTTACATGTAGAAAGTTTCGAGCACAAGTATTACATCAAAGTTCAGCAACCAACCCCTATATCATATTCTTCAGAAGTATTTATAGAAGAAATGAGGAGGTGGGATAAAATAAAAGATCTCTAGATCAATTAATACAAGTAATGCTTCTCGGCCTTTGAGGGGCTCAACAGAGAAGATTTCTGATATTTCTTCTGTATTAATGGGTTTTCATTAAGTATTTGATCTTCTTGGCAGTTTTTGTTGACTTTAAAACTCTTTAAGTAGGCTAGCAATAACTCTAGAAAAATATCACTAACTGGGGAAATAACGGTGTCTTCTTTGATTTATGGAACGATGCAGGTGGCACTTTGGTAGTTGAAGAGGATTCAATTAGCCTCTGATGTTGCAGTGGAGGCTTTTTTGGATTAATATATCTAGTTGTTTTTCCATAAAACACTGTTAATTTGCTTTTGATCTGTGTTTTAGGTCTGATTAGGTTTAATTTTTGTCTTCTGGTCTTCACGTTGTCTTTAATTATGTGGATTAGGCCTTTGATAGTTGAATTTATGCTGTAATCCCTCAAAACTGTGATAAAACCTTTAATTCTTCATCTCTTTTTTTATCTTCTCCTTTGACACTGATACTCTTTTTTTTATTGAGATTCACTGTGTTTTGTTGCTTTTGCAAGTGTGCAGAGGGTTTTATAATGTTACCAGTGCTCATGAGGCACGATAAAATCATATTTAGAACCTTGCAGATTCTTTGTCTTCATGGATAATGGCCTGGGGATCGTCATCCCCGGCCCTTGATTTCTTTTTAGAACTATGGAAAATACTTAAAAACCTGCACATAACAAGTGAAATTAAGAAAAACCCGTGAAAAATAGGTTAAGTCCGCTTTGGGGATGAGGTTTAATCGTGAACGTTAGATGAGAAGAACCAACAGCCGAGATCATCCAATGGGGTCAATTGGGAGGCGGTCAGGTAAATGGAAAGGAAGATTAAGTCCGGGCCGTTAGATCAGATTGATCAACAGCCAAGACCAATCGGTAAAACATTCGGGAGTAAAGGGGAAAAGGCAATGAATTGGTGGGGAAATTCAATCAGAATTGTCGATCTAGATAAATGAACAGTCAAGATCATGTAATGGAATGCTGGGGATTTCGGATGGTGGGGAAATGCAATGGCGGGAAGATTTAATTAGGATCGTCGATCTTCAAAGATTGATGGTGGAGAAGACTCAATAAAACGCCCGAGAGAGGAAACAAAGGGGCAAAGACTTGGGGGTTATATGAAATCTGGGCCGTTGGATTTAAACGATGGACGGCGGAGATTAAAAGATAAAAAGGTTAATGCGGTGGAGAAAGTGGTTTAACGGAAAACCAGAATGGTTTTCGCGCAGCTCTGAGGTGGTTTTAGAATTTCGCCAAAACAACGCAATATGGGTATGCGCTTGACACGTGTCCTTTTAAAACCACCCATATCGCATCATTTTTTGGCATTAAATTTTGGGTGCAAAATTACGTGATATGGAGTTTCAGCCGTCGGATGAAAGGCAAAGAGATCTGACGGTGGGAATGAGAGCGCAATGGGGTAAGATGCGCGGGTGAAAAAGGTGGGCAGGGTCAAGGGCGGTTTAGATCTAGACCATTGGATCTCGGGAATGGACGGTCGAGATCTGTTAACGGGGAAGGTAGGTCCCAAAGGAGTTGGGCCTATCGAATTATATCTTGACCGTTAGATCTTAGGAATGAACGGCCCAAATTTAATCTCGAGGTAATGAAAGCAATGTGAGACAGGGGGTCGGGCGGAGATCGGGTGCAATAAGGACCGTTAATCTGCAAAGATCAACGGTGGATCTTTACTGAGAAGTTTAAACTTTCGGGCTTTGTGAAATAAAAAATAAAGGTCGAGTTTGATCCAGACCGTAGGATCTATGAGATGGACGGTCTAGATTTGATCGCACGATCACATCGGTGGAGGACAAAGGGTAAAGCAATAATTAAATGCGCCGATACGATTAAGCGCAGGCCGTTAGATCTAGGAGAGATCAACGGTGGAGATTAAATCGTGGAAGACATCAGTGGAAAGTGGAGGGAGGAGCATGATTGAATCTCAACCGTCGGTTCTTGTGGATTCAACGGCTGAGATTAAATCGGAGGGATCGCATCAGAACAGAAGAAAGGACTTTGCGATTGGCGATGGGAAGAACTTGCGACAGTGATTAGCCGATGGCTGTTGATCTGTAGAGATCGACGGTCGAGATTTGTTAAAAAACATATCATCGAGTTTTATAAAAAGCAAAGGAAAAAGGTTCGGGAAAGGTTTTTTATAGTGTTTTAACGCCCGATTGCGGGGCTATGGTTTTGTGAAGAAAGCGAGGAGGTCGGGGGTTTAAAAATAAAAGGGCCTATCGCAATCGGAGTTTTTAAAAGTAAAAGGAAATAAGGAAAATAGAAAACCCCAATTTCGTTTGCATGATAGGGGCTTAACTGCGGGCTACAGCTCCGGTTTTATTGTGGAAAAAAGGAGCTGGGGCTAAGGCCAAAGGGGCTTAAGGCCTTAGTGAAAAAAGACTGTTTTTTAGGATTTTTTGAACGAATTTTTGAGGATTTTCAGAGTTCCGATAAGGTTAAAAAAGGAGTTTTAAACCTTACCAAAGGGAATTTATAAAGGGAATGAAGGAAAATGAGGGAAAATGGAGGAATTTTATGAACAAAAAAGGGAATGAAAATGGTGTTATTAATAAATGGAAGGAGGGGTAAAATGAAGGGGAAAATGGGTTTTTGAGCAGTCTTTCTCCTTGCCAACAGCAGATTTTTCAGGACTATGAGGGAAATAGCAGTGAATATTAACTAAAATATTAGTTAACTTCATAAGTCTTTAAGAACTAACAATTTGGCATGAAATTGTTTCTTAAAGGCTTCAAAAAGATCTAGCCACCATTTGATATGACAAATTTTTATAGGTGGCTAACAGCGACTCCACATGGGGATGGCACCTTCTTGAAGGTGTCAAGAACTTCATACATGTCTTCTCTAGAAGTTAACCAATGCCTCATCCATTGGGCTGCAACTTTCTTTCTTTTACTGATGTTCTTTTGCTTCTGACAATGTTAGAAGCCATTAAAAACAATGGAATTCTATCAAAACAAGCTTTCTACCTACCCAATCCTAATGATCTAACATTTTTTCTTCTTTCAAAGTGCATTTGGATTGGAAAACTCTTTTTACAAAAATTTTATTCTTTTGAAAGAATAAAACTAGTCTATTTCTACCCGTATTCCTCCATGAACTCATATTACGCTGTTGAGTTCATAAGCTTCTCTACCTAACTACTATCTTTCAGGACTAGACTGTCTGACAGAATTTATTCTCTAAATTCTAATACATAAATTTAAAAGCAGACAAGTCAGGATTGAACAATATAACTTTTTGTTGGTCTATGGCATAAAGACAAGCTGCACATAGACTAAAATTTGTAGAAATTTAAAGCAAAAATGGTGAAGGCTTAAGATCTGAAAGTTTAAGAACATCCTTCTCTGTTTTTCAGCTCTGTTTTTAGGCTTGTTTGAGCTGCTTCTTCTTTGTTCTCTGGTTCAAGTTTTGGGCATATTAGAACCAGTTTGCTTCTGTCTTTGGCTCAAGATTTAAAACAGATTATAGCCATGCATCTTTTTGAAACTCATAGATTCAGATTTTGAGCTTGTTTGAACCATTTTTCTTCTATCCTAATCTACCTAACTGATAATCCAAGATTAAGCTGTTTGGAAAATCTATTTCACTAACCTATCAGCAGTAAATTGAAAACTAATTAGTCATGATTAGGTTGTATGACTAACTAGGAGTGTGTTTCTCAGGAGTGGCATTTGGGCTTGCACACTTTCAGAATTTGTTTATCTTTTTTAGTATGGGGTTGTACCTTTCCTGTTTTTACAATCTGCCCTCTTTTCTCTTTCTATTGTTTTTGTATTTTTTCATTTTCTGACTTTGAATGAAATGATGAGTATGATATTCACAATGATAAAAAATAAAAAGGCTTCCAAGCTGATATGGTTAAGAAAAATAATTTTTGAGCATCCTGCTATTGACAGGACCCCCAAACAGTTCAGTGACATTCAATTCTTGCAAAAAATAAGCATTGTTACGATTAGTAGAATTAATGAGATAAGGGCCACGCCATAAATTATCAAATTTCTCATGCTTGCCCTTATCTTCTCTCCTTGAATCCCACTTTAAAACTTTGTCACCACTACTGAAATCATTGGCCTTTGTCCTTCTATCAAAAAGCTTCTTGATGCTTTCTTGCTTTTGTAATGCTCTATTGTAGACTTCTTCTCTAGTTTGCTGAAGATGTATGGTCTGATTAATTCTTCTGATCATGTCATTATCTTCATATTGTGCCTCTTGGATCAACTTCATGACTGGCACTCCTAGGCTGGTTGGAAAAATTGCATCTACTCCATAAACAAGCTGGTAGGGTGACATTCTAATTGATTTTTTAAGTGTTAATCTGTCAGCCCACAGTACATGTACCAGCTTTGTGTGCAATGATTTCTTATTGTCCTCCAGCAACTTCCTAATTATGTTTACCAAACTCTTGTTTGAGGATTCTGCCAGCCCATTACCTTGAAGGTAATAAGTAGTAGAATGGCACAATGTAATATGATATTTGTGACAGAATTCAACCATCTTTTTGGATCCAAATGCAGCAGCATTGTCAGTGATAATCTTCCTAGGACATCAAAATCTAGATAGGATATGAGTTTCAAAGAGTTTTATAATGATAGAGTCATTGGCTTGCCTAGAAGGGATAGCTTCTATCCATTTGGTAAAGTAGTCTGTTGTAGTGAGAATCTATCTATGTTGGGCAGATCATGGTGGATGGATTTCCCCTATGAAGTCTAGACCCCACTATTGAAAAGGAGCTTCAACAGTGATTGAATGCAAGGGTAAAGGAAGAAATTTTCTTTTGCCTTAAAAGAGTTGACATTTATGACAAGCAATAATCATTTTATGGACATCTTGAAAGAGGGTGGGCCAATAGTAACCAACTCTAAGGATTTTGTTGGCAGTTGTTTTCCAATAGAGGTGGCCTCCACATTCTCCTTCATGGAACTCATGCTTAATCTTATCTGCATCATTCTTAGGCAAACATTTAAGAATTAACCCACTAGCATTTTTCCAATATAGAAATTTATCTAAAATGCAGTAGTTAATAGCTTTTAACTTTAAAAATCTTGCCTTTGTCTTAGACAAACCAGGAGGTGTATTCAAATTGAGCAAAACATATAAAATATCAGCATACTAAGAGGAATTCATAAAATTATCTTCAATAATGTGAGATAGAAATTCTTCCTATTCATCTAATGCATTTATCATGTTTATATCAAGAGCTTCAAAATTAGACTCAGCCATTAATCTTGCTAGTCCTTGGCCTTTTATGAGTTTACTGGGCTTGATTTCTAAATCATATTCAAGTATCGCAGCTATCCACTTTCCTCTTTTGCCATCTGGGTCCTGTGTTAGAATGTCTTTTACAACTGAGTTTGGCACAAAGGCAATTATGTGGGAGTGTAAGATATAAACTTTGAAGTGTTTTAAGGATTTGACCAAAGAAAAGGCTTGTTTTTCCATAATTTTGTACTTCAGAGGTGCATCTCTCAATGCCTTACTAAAGAATGCAATTGGCTGCTCTTGTCCCTTCGAATGTTTCTGTAATAGGACAGCAGCCACTGTGTGTTCTGATGCAAATGAAAAAATGAAAAAATCTTTTGAAAATTCAGGACTAATAAGAACTGGTGTTTTGTTTAATGCTTGTTTTACCAGCTCAAAATATTTCTTTGCTTCCAAGGTCCATTTAACTCCTTGTTCCTTTTTCAGCATGTTGTAATGTTTCTAAGGAGTTCAACTAAGTTGGGTATGAACCTTCTCAAGAAATTAATCTTTCCAATGAAAGATTGAAGTTCCTTGATGTTTCTAGGATGATTTATTTGCAATACACCCTCAATCCTTTTTGGGTCTATCTTTATCCCTTCTTCTGATATGATGTGCCCAATAAGTTTACCTTATTGGAGACCAAACATTGTTTTCTTCGGATTTAAAGATAACCCAAATTTTCTGCATTTCTCGAAGACTATTCTCAAGTGTTCTAGGTGTTCTTCATATGTTTTGGAAAAAACAGTGATATCATCAAGGTAAATAATGATGAAGTAGCCTAATTCTTCAGAGAATGCAATATCCATGGCTCTCTGAAATGTAGCACCAGCATTCATTAAACCAAAGGGCATTTTCACATACAGGAAAGTACCCCAAGGTGTAGTGAAATCTGTTTTGAGTTGATCATCAGGATGTACTAATATCTGATTGTATCCTGAGAAGCCATCTAACAAATAAATCATTTTAGAACCAACTACCCTTTGTAAAATATGATCCATCTTGGGTAAAGGGTATTTTTCCTTTAATGAGGCTTTGTTTAAGTTCCTAAAGTCAATACAAAGCCTTGTTTCTCTTGTTTTCTTCCTAACTGACACTAGATTAGACACCCACTCTGAATATCTAATAGGGACAATAATTCCAACTTCATACATTTTCTTGATTTCCTTCTCAACCAAAGGTAATTGAACATGGTTGATTTTGCACAATTTTTGTTTAAAGGGCTTTTGGTTTTCTTTGAAGGGTATCTTGTGCTGAATTATTTCTGTGTCATAGGACTTTAGATCCTCATAACTCCATGCAAAAACATCAGAAAATTCTTTAAAGAGCCCTATGTATTTCAACTTGATGTGAACTGGAAAAGTTTTAAACAGTTTGATCATTCTTGGTTTTAGTTCACTGCCTATGTTACACTCTTCTACTTCAGTTTCAACAAGCTCCAGCTTTGGTTTCTTGGCAACATCATTGAAATCAAACAACTCTTCTAAGGGAACCAGACCTTTTGGAAAGCTTTGAGTATTGGATTGCAGTGTTTCTAAGTCTTCTTTTCCTAAATCTACACTAATTTCTGTGGTATTTTCAAGTTTATTAGCTAACATATTTATATCAGCAATCTTTGGAGATTTTTCTTCTTCATCAAGTAGATTTTCTTCAATGGAACAGTCATTGTCATACTCTGAATCTGAAATTGGCAGCTCAAATTCATTTCTGGACTATAAGAAGTCTTCAATTTGTTTGTCTCCATCAAACACTTGCCAATATTTCTCATTATCAAGGACAGATGGTCTAAATTTTATTTGGGTAGTGCATTGTTCGGTTTCATAAGGTGTTAAACATGTTCTAGCAGCAAAAGCTAAACTATGGGCAAGGATATTTTGGTCTCTTGGGACAAAGATAAGTTGGGATTCCTCAAATGTTCTTAGTAATCCCATGACATCATTTCTATAGGCTCTAAGTCTAGGGTGTTTGGCACTATATTCCCCATTCACTTGCCTAACAATCAACTCTGAATCCCCAAGAACTTTTATCCTTTTGGCTCCTAATTTCTTCAACAAGTGTAGGCTAAAAGGAGGGATTCATACTCTGCTATGTTATTTGAACATTGAAAATTTAATCTGTAGGAATGACCTTTAGCGTGGTTATTTTCAGTGTTATGTATCCAAATGCCTGCACCTGCATTGTTCTTAGTGCAAGACCCATCAAAATTCATACTCAAAAGAGGACTAGTTTTAGAATTACTAGTTTGGCTACTATCCTCTTTATCTTGTGTGTTTTCAGCTTGTTCTTGACAGCCAGTATTTTTTTGAAAGTGTTCTAGTTCCTCATGTTCTTCATTAAGTTGAGGATTCTTCTCTTGGTTCTCAAAGTTAACAAGTAATGGATAATTTTTTTGTAACTTTAGACCCATGATTAGTTTACAGTGATTTTCTATTTTGACACACTATTTTGACCCTTCTGTTATGTCTCCTTCCTTTTCTATGTCTGCCACTACATTACAGTGAGGAGTGGCCAGTAAATCAGTTAAGGTTTCCTACTCATTAAATATTTCATGATTGAAGAGAATAAATGAGTCAAGGCCTGTATGTACTGAATAGATAGGAGATTTTTCTGGTCTTTCTTGGCTACTTACCATGTACTGCATATGATATTCCCTATAAAGTCTTCTTGTTTGATTAAAAACAGGGATGGTAGCATATGTCATATCCATTTGCATTGTTCCTTGTAACTTAGCTCCCCAAGATCTTGATAACAGCATACCATACTTTGGGGGTACATCAGCCACTACAATATCCATTACTAAACACTTGGCTGGAATTTGTATTAATTTTACACAAAGGTATTTGATCAGACCTAGGCATTTCACTCTACTGGAGTCAAAGGAGTATAGATCTTTGTATGGTCTGGTAATTTCAAGGCCTAGGCTCTCCATCACTGATTTTGGCATTAAGTTATGAGAGGCCCCTGAGTCATGCATCGCGTTGTGTAAAATTTTGTCATGAATCTTCAAACTAACATAAAAAGAAGGAACTGGCCCTTCTTGATATCTACCTTCAATATTGGGACCAAATAAAAGCTCAGGTTGGTCATCATTAAGATTTACAGTGTCATTATTTTCTGTTATATTAAAAGCCTTCAAAATTTGTGATCTATATACATCTTGGGTGGCTAATTCAGTAAGAGGAACAGAGATTTTTATCTTGGAAATTTCCTACTCCAAACTAAAAGGGATCTGATTTTTTACAATGTTTGTTTCAGCCTTATTAACCACCATTTTCTCAGTAAAATCAGCTTGTTGATTTTCTCTATTTACATTAGTCAAAATTGTTTTAGTAGGAGCACTAGCTGAGGTGCTAACGCTGCGAAGATTTTCACTCTGTTTTTCATTAATTTGAGTGCCTTTCTCTTTGTTCTTATCAGAATTTACAGCCACTGTTTTGTCTTTCTGTTTAATGTTTTTGGGTTTAATCAAAGGGTTGTTTTTTGCATAATTGTCAGAGGTTTTACTTTTGGGAGTTTCTAGATTCTTTTTACTCCAAAGGTCATACTCTTTTGGAGTTTCTATGATGACATGTTCCAGCTCTTGATAGTAATATTCATCCTCTGCTCTTTTATCATCATAGGGTGTGTAAAGACCCTGTTTTCTATTGTAATGAACATCAAAAGTATCATTATCTACTCCCAACATGTTTATGTCATCTTCCTTTGTTTCTTCAATTGTTTTGATGAAAAGGAGGTGTAATTTGTTGATCATCCTCCCTTCGTCTATTTTGAGGTTGGTTTCTCCTAAAATTATGATTTTGATTTTGATTTTGATTTATGTTTTGAGGAGCTGATTGGTTTTGACTAGATTGTGCTATCTCAAGTATGCTCATCTTTTTCATCATTTCTTCCATCATTCTCTCCACTTTTGAGCTAGATGTGGAAGGTGTAGACTCTTCCCTAAATGATACTTTCTTCTCATTCTTCATTCTAGCTCTTTTCTCCATTAGATTTACTTCCACAGCTAAGGCTCCTTTCTGCATATCTTCTAAAGTCAGAGGGTCTCTTTATCTAAGTTGATAATCCATTTCAGGATAAAATCCTTCAGGAAACTTGTTTAAAGCCGAGCCTTGTGGAGGTTTCAGATCTGGGGGAAGTGCATTATACACACTATTGAACCTAGTGCAATAAGGTTGAACACTTTCCCCAGTGTTTCTTTGGAGATTCTTGTAGTCTGAAAGTATTTGGAGAGGGTTTTTCTTAACTTCCCATTTGTTTAAGAATAACTGATGGAAGGCTTGGAGATCATTAATATTGTGAGGGGTTAAGCCTTTAAACCATTTTCTTGCTTCTCCCCCTAAACTTTGAGCAAATAATCTAAGTTTGGTAGTTTCATCATCAATCTCATTTCTGTCAAAGTAGTCATTCATATTATCCACATCTTTTGAAGTAGTAGTAGCACCACTGGCATCATACAAAGGTATCTTGGACTGATAGTCCTATGGAAGATTGACTAAAGATAAAGGAAGGCCCAAGGGAGCATACCATGTTGCCATGATAGGAGGTAGAGGTGGATTTACAAGGGGTGGATTAACAAGAGGGAAATTGGGCTGAAGTGGAGTGTTTTGGACAATGGATGTATGAGGAACAGAAGTGGATAGACCAGCAAGAGATTGTTGAGCTGATCTTGGATGAGAGAAACCAAAATTATGAAGGAAATGTAAATCAGGTGGAGTAGTTTCTCTACTACCAAGATGTTCACCTCTATCTTGGGATGAAGGTGGAGACTCTAAATCTATCTGATCAATATCATCAAGTGACCTAGTTCTAAATGAATTTCTTAAGTCAACTTGTGATTCTTGTAGAGTTGTAAGGTTTCCAGGGACAGAATTAGCTCTATGGAGTGGTCTGACAATAGTTGAATTTTTAGCCTTAGGAGACTTCCTAAGTATTATTTCAGGGTTATCAACTATTTCAGGAGGATTTGGCTCAAGATAGGCTCTAGTATGAACTCTTCTAGAAGCCACTATGCTATGTCTTTCAGACCCAACTAGCAAGAAATGTTTAACCGAATATGACAATCTTTAGGAGGCTAACTGATATTTAAACAAGAAAAATTTAACCTTTAAAGTCTTCTTAACTAAGTTTAAATGATGTTATGATGATAATGGATTTCCTAGTGGAGTCTTAAGTTCTGTTTAGGATTATGGAGTCACCAGGTGGAAATTTTTAGCTCTTTTGGAGGTAAAATGTTTTATGGTCCACAACCATGTTTACTTGAATACCAATCTAAAATATTTTTGGGCTTTCTGAGTTATTTCAGTTCTATGGGTTCTAAGAGTGTCCTAAATTTGTTTCAACACTTAGCTAGGGTGATGAGACAAAGAAAGTTTACTCTTATGGCTAAGCTAGCTGATTCCTTCAAGGTTTGATAAGCTCTTATGAGAATCCTAAGGGTTACTTAGTTTGTCACTGATTCAAATAAGTTATATCATGATTACCATTTGTTTGGTAGTGCTTGAAAAGAGCTACTTATACTGCACTGAACAATGTTCTTGAATCAAGGGTTTTTCTTGAGGTCTTAAGGGTATCTAAGATGAAATTCACTCAGAACTCCCCAGTGGAGTCGCCAGAAATGTTAATTCTCTGTAATTTTAGCAGATTGGCGAGACTAAAGCTATAGAGACAACATTATGAACCACTTTGGGATTCTAGGATCTATCCCTCCTGAATCCAGAGAGGGATCTCTCTATAAGTGCAAAGATTTATTTATCTTTAAGGCTTTTAGTGTGATATTAGGCTAGTTATTAAGAACAAGGGTTTTTTGTATGTTTGGATGGTTGAGCATGATTTCTAATTGAGTGGAAAGTCCTAAAAATGAAAGAGTTTCAAAGGGGTGAAGATTTGAACAATCAGAACAAGATTCAGCTGATAATATAGATATGAAATAGGACTTAATCCATTCGGCTGTGGAGTCATAAAAGGGTTTAATTGTGCAAAAATTTCAACAGTGATCCAAGGGGCAAGTCATCTATATCATAATATCCTTTAGATTAAATGATGAATGGAACATTAAAAGTGTTGATAAGCTGGAAAAATTCAATAATTTAAACAAGGATTTATCAACTTTCCAAACAAGAAAAGCCTTTTAAGCAACTATTTGAAACCAACCAAAGACAGGGCTAACCTTAAAATTTTTGGACAAGCTTGTATTAAAGCTAACTTATCAGACAAACAATCCAGCAATCCACATGACTACTTTTAGAAGGGATGAAAATAGATAAGAAAACAAAGTGCAACTTAAGATCAAGAAAGATACATTAAAATCTAAGCCTCCTTCAGCATACTCTTAGGGAAACCTTCAAAACAACCTTTTGAGAAAGAACTAGAAGACAAGGCAAACCATAAACTTTCCTAGTCCAACTCTACTTAGCATATAATGAAAACATCATTCAAGAACTTCCTTTCAAGCTTTTCACATCAAGACAGGGACAAACCAACATTCCTTGATCATTTTTACACTTAACTTAAGTCATTCTTAAACACACAATTGGAGGAAAACATAAAGATAAAGCTTATCAGTGAGAGTAGGGTAATTTTAACAGTAAATCATAGCTCTATATTTGTTTTTCTTTATCATAGAAAGGTGAACAAAATTCCATACATGAAAGGAAAACAATAACATAGTAAGAAGTACTTCACCAATGATATAGACCAGGATCCCAAAAATCAGCTTGTATATTGATGTCAATCCAGTTACATACTTCAAGTCCAATGTTTCAGTACAGCAATCATCTTCTCTTCTCAGCCTAACTTCTTTGATCACAAAACAGAGCTTCAAGAGCCTCTGAAAACTATTTACATGTAGAAAGTTTTGAGCACAAGTATTACATCAAAGTTCAGCAACCAACCCCTATCTCATATTCTTCAGAAGTATTTATAGAAGAAATGAGGAGGTGGGATAAAATAAAAGATCTCTAGTTCAATTAATACAAGTAATGCTTCTCAGCCTCTGAGGGTCTCAATAGAGAAGATTTCTAATAGTTCTTCTGTATTAATGGGTTTTCATTAAGTATTTGATCTTCTTGGCAGTTTTTGTTGACTTTAAAAATCTTTAAGTAGGTTGGCAATAAATCTGGAAAAATATCACTAATTGGGGCAATAACTCTGCCTTCTTTGATTTATGGAAAGATGTAGGTGGCACTTTGGTAGTTGAAGAGGATTCAATTAGCCTCTGATGTGGCAGTGGAGGCTTTTTCGGATTAATAGATCTGATTTTTTTTCCCTAAAACACTTAATTTTCTTTTGATCTGTGTTTTAGGTCTGATTAGGCTTAATTTTTGTCTTTTGGTCTTCATGATATCTTTAATTGTGTGGATTAGGCCTTTGATAGTTGAATTTATGCCGTAATCCCTCAAAATTGTGATAAAACCTTTAATTATTCATCTCTGCTTTGATCTTCTCCTTTGACACTGATACTCTTTGTTTGATTGAGATTCATTGTGTTTTGTTGCTTTTGCAGGTGAGCAGAGGGTTTTATAATGTTACCAGTGCTCATGAGGCACGATAAAATGATATTTAGAACCCTGTAGATTCTTTGTCTTCACGGATAATGGCTTGGGGATTGTCATCCCCGGCCCTTGATTTCTTTTTAGAACTGTGGAAAAAACTTTAAAACCTGCACATAACAAGCGAAATTAAGAAAAACCCGTGAAAAATAGGTTAAGGCTGCTTTGGGGATCAGGTTTAATTGTGACCATTGGATGAGAAGAACCAACGGCCGAGATCATCCGATGGGGTCAATTGGGAGGAGGTTGGGTAAATGGAAAGGAAGATTAAGTCTGGGCCATTAGATCAGATTGATCAACGGCCGAGACCAATCGGTAAAACATTCAGGAGCAAAGGGGAAAAGGCGATGAATTGGTGGGGAAATTCAATAAGAACCATCAATATAGATAAATGAACGGTCAAGATCACGTAATGGAACGCTGGGGATTTCGTATGGTGGGGAAATGCAATGGGGGGAAGATTTAATTAGGACCGTCGATCTTCAGAGATCAATGGTGGAGAAGACTCAATAAAACGCCTGGGAGAGGAAATAAAGGGGCAAAGACTTGGGGGTTAGATGCAATCTAGGCTGTTGGATTTAAATGATGGATGGCGGAGATTAAAAGATAAAAAGGTTAATGTGGTGGAGAAAGTGGTTTAGAGAAAAACCATAATGGTTTTCGCGCAGCTCTGAGGTGGTTTTAGAATTTGGCCAAAACAACGCAATATGGGTCTGCACTTGACACGTGTCCTTTTAAAACCACCCATATCACGTAATTTTTTGGCATTAATTTTCAGGTGCAAAATTACGCGATATGGAGTTTCAACCGTCGAATGAAAGGTGGAGAGATTTGACGGTGGGAATGAGAGTGCGATGGGGTAAGATGCGCGGGTGAAAAAGGTGGGCAGGGTCAAGGGCGGTTTAGATCTGGACCGCTGGATCTCGGGAATGGACGGTTGAGATCTGTTGACGGGGAAGGTAGGTCCCAAAGGAGTTGGACCTATCGGATTATATCTGGACCGTTAGATCTTAGGAATGAACAGCCCAGATTTAATCTCGAGGTAATGAAAGCAATGTGAGACGGGGGGTCGAGCGGAGATCAGGTGCAATAAGGACCATTGATCTGCAAAGATCAACGGTGGATCTTTACCGAGAATTTTAAACTGCCAGCCTTTATAAAATAATAAAGAAAGTTCGGGATTGATCCGGACCGTAGGATCTATGAGATGGACAATCCAGATTTGATCGCATCGGCAGAGGAAAAAGGGAAAATCAATAATGAAATGCGTTGATCCGATTAAGCGTGAGCCGTTAGATATAGGAGAGATCAACGGCGGAGATTAAATCATGGAAAACATCAGCAGAAATCAGAGGCAGGAGCACGATTGAATCTCAACCGTCAGTTCTTGTGGATTCGATGGCTGAGATTAAATTGAAGGGATCACATCGGAACAAGGGAAAGGACTTTGCGATTAGCGATGGGAAGAACTTGCGATTGCGATTAGCCGATGGTCGTTGATCTGTATAGATCGACGGTCGAGATTTTTTAAAACCCATATCGTCGGGTTTTATAAAAAATAAAGGAAAAAGGTTTGGGAAAGGATTTTTATAGTGTTTTAGCGCCCGATTGCGGGGCTATGGTTTTGTGAAGAAATCGAGGAGGTCGGGGGTTTAGAAAGAAAAGGGCCTATCGCAATCGGAGTTTTCAAAAGTAAAAGGTAATAAGGAAAATAGAAAACCTCGATTGCAATTGTGCGATAGGGGCTTAACTGCGGGCTACAACTCCAGTTTTATTGTGGAAAAAAGGAGCTGGGGATAAGGCCAAAGGGGCTTAAGGCCTTAGTGAAAAAAGACTGTTTTTTAGGATTTTTTGAATGATTTTTTGAGGATTTTCAAAGTTCCGATAAGGTTAAAAAAGGAGTTTTAAACCTTATCAAAGGGAATTTATGAAGGGAATGAAGGAAAATGAGGGAAAATGGAGGAATTTTATGAAGAAAAAAGGGAATGAAAATGGTCTTATTAATGAATGGAAGGAGGGGTAAAATGAAGGGGAAAATGGGTTTTTGAGCAGTCTTTCTCCTTGCAAACAGCGGATTTTTCAGGACTATAAAGGAAACAGCAGTGAAGATTAACTAAAATATTAGTTAACTTCATAAGACTTTAAGAACTAACAATTTGGCATGAAATTGTTTTTTAAAGGCTTCAAAAAGATCTAGCCACCATTTGATATGACAATTTTTTATAGGTGGCTAACAGGAGGAATGATTTTCCTTTAAGGGTAGGGGAATCAAGAGAGGGATATTTCCTTCTAGTTTTCTTGATAGCTCTACATGTCTTTGTAATTGTAGCCAATATCAAGAAAAAAATTTGTAAGGTTGTGAATTTCTTGTTAAGAATGCTCTTCATCAAATAATCTTGAAGCTCCAGTGATTAGTGTGTTTAAGATCACCATTTTATATGCAGGACGATGGTGAGAATCAGCATGGAGGTATTTATATGTGTGAATTTTCTTTCTATACACTTGATTTCCTATGCTTTCATCTTCTTTCCTTGTGAGAAGAACGTCCAAAAAAGGAATGGTATTATTGTCTTCAAGTTCCATGCTAAATTTGATATCCTCAAAAATTCCATTAAGATGTTCCAAAAACTTGTCAAGTTCCAATTTATCATGGAGCCATTTTATATTGGTGTCACCAATGCATCTCTCCCATCTTTTTGGTTTTAAGTGGTAAGTGTTGATGTCATTTTTCTCAAACATTTTCATAAAAATATTGGCAACAATGGGTGATAAGGTAGAGCCCATTGCAACACTAGTAGTTTGTTCAAAGAATTCCCCTTGGAAACTGAAAAAGGTTGATCTAAGACAGAACTCAACAATTTTAGTTGTTTGGGGGTCGATAACACCTGACAACTTGTATTGCTTCATTAAGAGGAATTTTGGTAAATAATGAAACAACGTCAAATCTCATGATTAAATCAAATCAACAAAATGTTTTGGATCCTCAATGAAGGAGTTAGTGTTACCAACAAGAGGGCTAAGGATACCAGCTACATATTTTGCTAACATATATGTGGGAGATCCAATGGTGTTTACAATAGGTCTTAATGAAATTCCCTCTTTGTGAATTTTAGGGAGACCATAAATTCTTGGGGTGATATCACTGTATGGAGTTAATCTCTTTTTCAAATAGTCATCAAGATTTGATTAATTGATGGCTTTCTTTACCTCTTTAATAATTCTTGAAATCTGATTATGTTGCAACTTCTTATAACTACCATTGTTATAGAGGTGATCTCTCATTTTTAAGATATAATCCTCTGTCCATAATTATTGTTGCTCCACCTTTATCTCTTCAAAATAACAATGTTGTCAATATTTCTTAAGTTTTTAAGAGCCAATTGTTGGCAATATGATTCTTATGTATTAATATGTTGTCCTTGATGGAAACTCTCTGGAGAAGCTCAGTAGTTTGTAGAAGATCTATCAAAAGAAGAAATGTGTAAATTCCAGCAGAATTTAGTTAATATTCATATTGAAGGTTATATACATGGATTAGTATAGGCCAAGGCGTGTATACACGCAGATAAGAATGATCCAAGTCGCGTATGAGTTTTTCACTCTAAAAATATGATACCAGGGGGCATTACCATGATATTAGCCCACAATATTAAGCGTTGTGTCGTCTATTTGATTTCTTCCAAGAATACCATCGGCAGTTGTGTGGTTTTGGCTCATGGTATTGGTAAAGGCTAAATCTAAATAAGGAGAAGAAGATCATAGTGCAAGATTGTGCATGTGTAAGGGATGTCACTGAATACTTCTCTCTGAAGTATATCTTCATGGGATGAAATATGTTTTATTGGTAGATCTAAATCTATGATGCACCCTTGGATACAATGATGGATCAGGATCTCTAGACATGAAATGACTATGTTCTTGCATGATCTATTGAAGAGATGATTAGATCTGTGACCTGGCACAAGTTTGCTGAAGTGAAGTTGTTGTCGAGGTAAATCCCCTCTGTGGACAGAGGCAATCCCACTAGCCCTAGATTAGGTCTAGAAACAATCAAATCATGCAATGACGTTGGTTCCTAGTTACAAGAAATACAAATACCACGATAAGTAGCCTACCTCAAATCCCACGCTGTTGTTGTCGAGGAAAAAGCGGTGCTCCTCATCCCTAGCTTGACAGATCACAATCCTTCCGTTCGCCACATCCGGACACCTGTACACATGCAGATAAAGGACGACATACAACGTAATACTTAAAGCATGTAACTATATATCAGTCAGAGAAGATATAATTTGTTGCATTACATAAAAGAGTAGACACACGAATGGAACCAAAATCAGAGTCGCTTATATTATAGATGAAAAAAAGAGACATTAAAACCAAATGCACTGATGCTATGCTCTTCCTTCGGCGGGGCTTGCAGCGAAGCGCGTCTCAACAAATCCTATCGGGAATCTGGACAAATCTCTCTCTCTTACGGGGTTCTCCTTGGCTCTGCTCTCAATAGTCGCCCAACTATAGTTTTCTTCCCACAAGTTCAGCTAGCTGGTAAACAGAGAAGGCAGGATTTTATAAAGGGAGGAAGGGAGGTTGGGATCCCTATAATCATGGGATAGGGTCCTATCTATTAGGAAGGTTCCATGAGAGGTGGAAAACCACTTCCTAATTAGGGAGATCTGGAGGCAAACAACCCAACTTATTTCTGATGATTCATTTAGATTTGGTTATAATCAAACTTCTGCCATTCATTTTTAATTCCTTAATAGGCTTGGCACGAGTGAGACATGGGGGCAAAGCGCTAGCTGGCATGCCCACTAGTGTGCTTTTTCCCCATTGGCGCGAGGGATGAATTGGCTACCCATGCCAATGCCAAAACATGGATTTTTAGGATTTTCCAGAGGAATTGTTCTTCAGGAGAATTCTTGTCCTTATGCAGAAGGATGCCATTAAGGTATTTTTAGGACATTTTACTGTTCATGGGAATAGTCCTCCAATGTATGGGATGAGGGATTCCAAGGACGGTGACAAAATGTTGTGTAATAGATGCCCCCTAAAGCATGAGGCCCGAGGGAGAGGGAGGGGTGAAATGCTTTATGAGAACGCACCCAACTGAAAACATTGCCGTCGGAAAACCTGCGAATACAAATACAACTGATATCTCTGATACATGATATGTGTCATGGACGCATCCATCCATAATAGAGTGTACAAAAACCAAGATCCAAGGTATGGACACAGCCATCCAGTAAATAAGTACCAACAAGTAGACTCAGGTATGGTCGTAGCCATCCAATCAAATGAGTCATGTAATAAATCATAATGATCCACAAAGAACCCGCAGCCTATATTTTTATCAGACAAAATCCAGGGTCTTGCGCTCCATCTCGACCTGAATAGTGTACAATTTTGAGCATGCGAATATGTGAGCTGAAGTCGAACATGCAAGAACATCGTCTGATTACTAGCCAATAATGAAATGCATTAACAGACATGAGAGGAACCACCAGTAATGACGATGGCTCTCAAGGTACAAGAGGTACAATCCACAGAATGTGAACAGTGAGCTGGCATCGAACATCTGCAGAATCATCCAATCAAAGGCCAATGATGAAAACCTTGCGTCGGATGCGAAGAACCTGCCAAAGAGGCATGCAGGCTCCAAGGTACCTGAAGGGATTCTCTAGATCAACTCCCTGGATAATGAGTTGAATTCGACAGGAAGCAACCTCGATCGAAGGTGGGCCATAATGTTTCCCACATCATCAACATGAGATAGAGGAACATGATGTTTGTGAATCAAGACCAACAGAGAATCAAAGGGAGGTTGAAAAACTACAGAGGCCAACTTCTCTTGAACATATCGACGGTACGACATTGGACTTGGAAGTATTTGACATCAAGGGATCTGAGGTCATGGTGACGTGGAAAAGAGTAGATGTGCGGTCAAAAGAGATTACCCAAACCCATGAAGGCAAGAATATAACGAGATGAGATCTCCCCAACCCGACACGAATGCAAACAAGTGTCATGTTCAAGAGAGACATACTGCCGACACGACTATGATACTGGTTCCATTTTCCCCCACCATTTCTGGTGAGTACCCCAATTATTTTTGAAAACAACCTTGAAGGGGATAGCATATTCTTGCGATATAATTTTTTCCTTCGGACAAATCCAACCTAGTACATTTAACGAGCCCTAGGAAGGAGAAACTTGAGTAATGTTACTACGATGGAGTCCAATGTCATCAGTGTTTAATGAATCTGACAAAGGAAGAACTCGGTGTCTTTTCATGTTTAGAGAGTTTGAAAAGACAGCAGAAAATAAAACTCCAATAGTCCCTTTTCGTATATAGTCCCTCAGATCCGAAAAGGTAGAAAACTGTGTCTGAGAGAACCTCATAGTCGCGATAGGCTAGGGTATTCCTTTTTCGTAAATAATCTATCCTAGCCCGAAAAAGGGGTAAACGTATACTGGGTAGATGTCGTTTCGTAGCCAATTTAATGAGCTCAAACCGACAAGCGACTCGGCAATATTTTCATTTTTAGAGAGTTAGAAAAGAGCTGAAAGATAACTTCAGTAGTGACTTTTTCGTGTTTTTACTGAGTCCAAAAAATTATAAAATACAACTCTTGTCGTCGTCCTAATCACACGAAAACATGTCGCTGCACAAAAAGCAAGTGTAAAACCCATTTTTCGACAAAAAGATAATAAAATATTGGAAAAATAAGTTCCAAAACCTAATTTTTATTTTGAAAAGTTATAAATATCACCAATAGTAAAAATTTATTTACTTTTTACCTTTTTACCTCTTTGCAGAGCGATAGTTAGCCATTTCCTTTGCAATATTGAGGTGACGATTGTGGACGAATCCAGATTTCGTCTTCTCCAGGTAAGAGCCGCTTCCATTAGTCATATTTTAAGCCATATTTCATAGATTTTCATTGTCATTTGGCATCCTTGAGGGGAGGAATTGAAAAACTAGGGCTTCCGCGGTTGGTGCGGGTATCAGGCATGGACCCGCTCCAATCCACTCTGTTTTACACAGAGGTCACGCCAGTTGGGGCGACTATTAGCCGAATAGCTGCGCCAACAGCGCAACGCAAATTCCGACCAAAAAATCTAAAAAATGAACCAATGAAAAGCAAATTTGAATACTTGAGGAGGTTTCTAACACTCTTATGTTTGATTTGATGTAGGTACTCAGTGAAAATGGTAATTGAATGGAAGGAAAGAGAGCACAGTGAGGAAGATGAATTAGAAATGGAGAATGAGCAGTGTATGAATGCTCTCTGGAATTGTGGTTTGAAAAAATTCTTCCTCACACCATGTCTTCGTGCTCAGCCCGAACTACTGCAATCTCTGATTAGCATCTGGGACGAGGACGAGGAGAAGTTTAAACTTCAAGATCAAGTACTCGAGCTCAAAGTGTCAGACATGTACTTCATCACTGGACTGTCACGTAGAGGTTTAGTTCCTATCTTGACAGGCACCAGGCATTCTGGTGAAAACATGACAATGGTCATGGACAGAGTGTGCGCAAGGGCATGCAAAAGGTCAGGTAGCGGAAAGGTAGACATTCAAACCATTCCTGATCTAGCACTCGGAGTAGTGCTACATACTATCACGCGGGCCGCGGGGTCACAGGCACCACACGAGGCTACCAAAACACAGCTCCTTCTTGCATCAGAATGCATGAACCCAACAGTGTTTTACTAGGCCACATCCATGACTATGAACATCAAATGGAAATTGACCAAATGCAAAAATACCAAATTGAAACATTTTGGATACAGATCAATTCTGGTATCGTTCTTCCTGGAACGATTACTTATCTTCCAGGGCCAAGGGGCTATAGTTCCAGATCCACCATTGAGAGAGCCATGTATGGCTCGATGGGCAGCATTGATGCCTAGGGCAGGGGGCAGCCAACAGATGTCATGGCGGCCAGAGTTCTTTGGATGGCTCCGACTACAGCTGATCGTCGTAGAGGACTAGCCCTATGCAGGCACTGATTTCACTGGAGACCCAGACCTTCCGCTCCCAGAAGGAGAGGACTAGGATGAGGAGCTGGGTAAGACTCTTTTTTATTTTTATAAGTTTTATGATTTTTTGGTATACATTCATGTTATAATAGCTGATCCTATATTTATGCAGAAGTTGGCCCAGAGAGGCCCATCGGGATGTCACCAGTAGCGAGGAGGACTCCTCTCGCCTATGACCCTCAAGGTGAGGGGGGCGAGGGGTACACGCTTGTACAGAACCTCGAGGGGATTGCTCATGGGTTTATGGATTATGCTCGCCTAGCTTATGTCCCTTTGGCTTATCAGAGGCACGCCGTAGGGGTGCCGAGTCGCCTCCACCGCTTACTAAGGCGGTTGGTGCGGGCAGTGACGTGCTACCATGAGCACCATGCCGATTAGTTGCCTAGGCTTTTATTTGCATATTTTTGAGAGACATGTCGTCTCTGGATATAACTGACACAAACATGTATATTTTTTGGTTTTATATGATGCACACATTGCAAACATTCGACATATATATATACATCTATTTCTACATGGATCTTGCTTACATATGATGATGTTTTTACAAATTGCGTAAATTTATATCTAATACCATGTTGGCTACTGCATCTATTAGTGTATTCATTCGTCTTGGTATATGCTGATATGTAATGTAATCAAAATTTCTTTCAATTAAACTAATACATAGATACAGTCTTAAAATGCAAGGGTTTCTAACTGAATAATGAGCATTGAGCTGCAAAACCACAAGCTGTGAATCTAGATGTACAAGTAACGCCTGAATAACAAGGTTAACAGCCTCATTTAATAATTCCAAAGTGGCACTATATTCTGCGACATTATTTGTAGCAGGCCCTAGATAAACACCTTGTAAATTAACCAACTCACCAGTAGGATTGTAAATTACCCAGGCTGCTGAATACATGTTCCTGGTACTATGGGAGGCACCATCTGCGAAACCGATATGAGGAGTAATAGACATCTGCACAATTAGGAAGATCCAATGAGCAGAAAAACGCTTACAAAGCACACCACACCACACATGCACAAAAAATGAAAGATCACCTATGTACATATACTACGCAAGAATGATTAAGGCATAATATTTCTTCAAGTACAACCCATTTTTGGGTTTTGCCAAAGGAAGACCTTCATAATTGATCAGCTCATAAGCCCCATTTTTCAATACGTGTTTAATGATATAGGGCCCATGCCACAAGGTTGGAATTTTCCTGCCCCAAGCTTTCCATGGGCTTGATCATAAAAGAGGACGAGGTCCCCTTCGATAAAAGAGCATGGAGAAACTGTTTGATCGAAATGAGCTTTAACCCGCTTTTTCTATGCCTCGATAACAAAAGCAGCCAAGCGGCGAGTTTCATCCAATCTCTCAAGATATAGGAGGCATTCTTCCTCCAGAGAAGTGTCAGGAAGTAATTCCACAGCCAATTTTAGTGAAGGGATCTCACATTCAACCGGAAGAGTAGCTTCCAGACCATACACCAATTGAAATGGTGTGAATCCAGTTGCACTCTTCACTGATGTTCAGTAGGCCCAAAGAGCTAAAAACAACAGGAGATGCCAATTCAATTTTTGTATACCAATTTTTCATTGAAGCATCGTGACAAGATCTTTGTTCAGGGCTTCAACCTGGCCATTTTCTTGGGGGTAATATGGCGTTGAGATGTTGTGACGGAAGCCCAACCTATATGTCATCTCTGCCATCATGTAGTTCTGAAAATGAGATCCATGATCAGTGACGATGGCTTGAGGAACGCTGAAACGCGTGATCACATGGTTGAAAATGAACTGTGCAGCTATCTTACCGTCTGCAGCCAATGTAGGCATCGCTTCGGCCCACTTGGTGAAATAATCTACGGCAACGATGATATAAGCATGCCTCCCGGTTGAGTGAGGGTTACATGTCATAAAATCAATGCCCCATTTGGAAAAAGGGCCCACGGTAATGACAGGATGTAATGGGAGGGGCGGCGCATGCATCTTGTGTTGGAAGATCTGGCACGCATGACACTTTCATACTACAACAATACAGTCTTTAAATATAAACGGCCAGAAATAGCCCGCACGAAGGATATTCTGTGTGGTAGCATAACCGGAC
The DNA here is from genome assembly GCA_034641835.2 of Pinus albicaulis. Taxonomy (NCBI): domain Eukaryota; kingdom Viridiplantae; phylum Streptophyta; class Pinopsida; order Pinales; family Pinaceae; genus Pinus; species Pinus albicaulis. Next base: position 323,767,683 of record CM076584.1, on the reverse strand, counting down.
ATGTGAACACCACAGGCGCCACTATGATAGTGATTCGGACCTTTCTCAACCTCTTCTAAGGTCAAACATCGACGGAGTACAGAATCGACTCCGACCCGATATAGGGTATCTCCGACAATGCGATATTGTTGCGACTAGTGTCGAACACGGCGCCGAGAATCCTTCGTTAACTTAGACCAGAAGGTAGATTTCTGGAGGTACACGATCATATTGTCATACCATGGATCGAGAGTGCTTATTAAGAAGAGATTTTCGTCCAGGATATGATCCTCATATTGAGACGGAACAAAGTCGGTAAGGAAGGAGCAAATGAGATCAGCAAAAACCAGTGACTTCTTCAATTTGGAAATTGTTACACAGTAATTTGTCACCGTCCCTGCAATCCCCATCCCGCACATTGGAGGGCTTATTCCATGACCTGTGAGCAGTGACATGACCTTAAACCACTTTCATGGCATCCCCCTGGACAAGGACATTCATTCCCCTTAAGACAATTCCTTGTGAAAAACCCTAAAAATAGCCTTTTTTGCCTTGGCACGACTATCCAATTCACTACTCGCGCCAATGGGGGAAATCCTCCAAAGAGGGCACGCCAGCTAGCACACTGTCTCAGTGTTGTACCCGCGCCAGGCTTATTAAGGATTTTTTTTTTTTAAATAAATGGCGGAAGATTGACTCCAACCAATTCCTAAACTAGTCTCTAAATTGAGTTGGGAGGTTTGGCCCCGGATCTCCATGTAGAGGAAGTGGTTTTCCACCTCTCATGGAAGATTCCTTAAGGATAGGGCCAATCCCATGATTATAGGGATCTCAACTCCCCTTCCACCATCTATATAAGCTTGCCATTTTCCTTTGCAAGCTAGCCTTCAAGAGCCCTCAATACCCTAGAGAATGCTGAAAGAGCCTTGATAGTCCTCATAGAGCCAAATTAGTAGCAAGGAGATTATTTTCAAGACAATCGAAGAGAGAGGCTTGTCCCATCCCCGACGAGCTTTATCGAGATGTACTCTACTGTTGACCCACCAAAGGAAGATTCAGCGTCAGGGCTAGGTTGTATCTTTCTTTTTATTGATTAATGATAATCGACTTTCGTTATGGTTCCACTCGTATCATTCATATTTTTTTATTATGGGTTGTATCTTCTCTGACTGATACATAATTGCATATATTGGGTTTTACGCTTGTATGTTCGTCGTGTTTCTTGTATGTGAAGGTGTTCGATCGCGCCAAGTGGGAGAATTGTGATCTACTGGAGTAAGAGATTGGAAGTGCTATCTTCTCTACGAACAACAGCGTTGGACTTGAGGTAGGCCTTTCTCGCAATTTGGTCTATTGCAATTAGGAACTTGCGTCTTAGCATGATACGATTGTTGCTAGACCCGATCTGGGCTAGTAGGGATCACCTCTCTCCGTAGAGGGGATTTACCTCTCCAAAAAATTGGCGACTCCACTGGGGAGATATTGATTTGGAGTATTGTCTTGTATTTTCGGTCGATTCTTGACTTTGCTTGCTTGATCAGCTCTTTTGGCTGGCTCTTTTCATGTGTTTGGCTTTTGTTTAGCTTCACCATCACTAGTCTGTTTCTTGGATTGCTCTTTTTTCATTGTTACATAGTAAACTCGACTGGTGCGCTTATTAGCCTGACAGCCGCGCCAATTGGCGCACGTTGCTAGTGTATTACCCACACCAATGTTGTTCTGGTGCTAGTTGCAGCCTAACAGTCGTGCCAATTCTGTAAGGTGCTAGGGTTTGCTTGGGCTTGAGCTTTCTGAGCTTGATCTGTAATTTTGGTTTCATTTTTACATCTACCTGAGTGTTCTGGAGCCGTGTTTGACTGACTGTGGCCTTCATCCTTTGGTTTTTTTCCCTCTTCTATCGATTTTACATTCTAGCCCTAGGGCATCTAGGTGCTATAGTGTGTCGAGCCTCCCGTGGGAGTTTTTGGTTTCTATATGTTCAGTCAACTTTGTGATTGCTTCTTTGCATTCGTTTGGTGGTTGTCTATCATTTTGTTGTGTTATTTGAGTGATTGGTTTCTTCCTCATTCGAATTTTTCCTTATCTCGTTTTGGGCCTAGATTACATGGTTCATTTGATTCTTTGGGATTCTTTTGGTTTTGAGGGATTGTTTTGTCAATTTGAGGTCTGATTGTGTGTTTGCATTGAGTGAAACTTGCTTGTTTTTACTCCTTTTCTATCGCTTCTCAAATTGTTCATTTCATTAGTTTTCATTTTGTTTAGTGCACTTTGCTCTTAAACACTGAAAATACAAAAAAAAAAATCTCTTTTGCTCTTGATTAGTTAATGCAAATCGAATCTTTTCTATGTTATTAGTGATTTGTAACTCTAAAAGAAAAGCTTTTTAGTTTTCATTAGCTTGCATTAGAGACATTAGTGATTGTTTTCTAGGCATTTTGTTACTATATGAAAAGCTCTTAACTCTCTCGTAATTATATTTCATCGAATAAAATGATATATTGTGGCATGTAGTGTGCATTTAGGAGATTTGAGACATTACACTCGCTAGGGCCTGAAAATTGAAACATAATTGAAGATTAACATTAAAATTTATTCAATTTACACTAAGGTAGCATTGAAACATTTAGAGGTCTAGGTTAGAGATGTGTTCCGGCGTCATTAAACCTAGTGCTATAGTTCACCTCTTGGCTTTAGACAGCGCTAGTACGGACTTGTACTCCCTGTACCATCGTGTATATAAAGGGAGACCCCACTAGGCTTCTATTTTTTATCCATAGGAAGCCGAGTCTGCCGCCCTATACCCATGATACACCGGACACAGCATTCGGGGAGATTGCCTGCATGTACGTCAAGTCCTTGGTTCATTTCTCTTTCATTTTGAAACCAAGGTGTATATTGCAGTTCACGAATATCTGCTACACCCTTTTGCCTCGATTTCCAGAGTAGTCATTTCAATCTTTTCTGACTCATTAAATGTGAAAATATCATCAAGAACTTGTCCTTTCATGCTTGTTTCCAAACTGAAAGTGGTAGAGTCTGTTACACCATTTTTTGGTCATCTAACCTATTATCATTAGATGGACCCAAGTACACCATGTAAGACCAATTTTACCCTAAGTAAAATTGCTTTCACTATGTAAAATAACTTAATAAACCACATTTATTAGGTTGTTTATGGTCTAAACAGGAAACCCCAAAAGGAAATATTAAACAAACCTATTTTGTTTAATTTTCCTCATGGAATAATTAATTAAACCATAATTTAATTATTATTCCTAGTCATGTTTAACCCAAAAACAAAGAAATTAATTAGATAACCTTTATTTATCTTATTATTTTCTAGGAATAATTATTTAATCTTATTTATATAATATTCCTTGTTAAATATGACCAAATCACCCACAAATAATTAAATAAATCATTATTTATTTGATTATCTTCTAACCGCTTCCTTAAAAAGATAAATAAATCATTTATTTATTTATTTTTTGACAAATAAAGGGATTTGACCCAAGTCAAATACTTTTTCCCTCCAACAAATATAATAAAATATTCCATAAAAGGTGGATCTAGATTTGGTTAACATTATTTTGATCATGCACCAAGATCTAGAATGACCCAATATTTTGTTATAAATAGGAGGGTTTTTCCTACCATTCTTCTCCTTTTGTTGCCTATTAGATCACTCTGGATCTATACACTTGGTCACATTTTTCCATCATTTGTTGTGTGAGCTCCCATTGAGCTCTTTTCTTTGCATTGGGTTTTCTGCACCAACAAGAGAGAGAAATCTTAGATCTAAAGTGTTGAGGACTTCCAAGAACCCATCCCACTGAGGAGAATTGGATACGCCTTCTTTTTTTCCTCCCAGGTGCCCTATTAATACAAAAATTCTTTTAAAAATCGTTCTTGTCTTGTCTATTGGTATATGGAGCAAACCCTTGTTTTTACTGCTTAATGTCTTTCCATGCATAGATCTGGTTTTTGCAGCTCTTTTCTTGTTCAAATAACCGCAGATCTGAAGATATTGGCAGCCACTTTTGTTGTTAGGGCTATTAGTTATGCGTAGCTAAAGTGGTCCTTTTTCGTACACTTCGACAAAGGATTCATACTAACAAATGGCGACTCCACACGGGTTTTAAATTACGACCACTGTCGTTTTTCATATTCCTGCATATCCAACTACTTCAGACCCTAGGGTTTCTTTTCAGCTGTTTATTTTTCCTATTTTTATGTTGTTTTTCTCACATAAAACCCTAAAACATTAAAAATTTTAACTTCCGTGTGTTTCTGGCCCTATTGTGCAGGTAAGCGACACCAGCCGCAACTGAGACGGCAACTTTTCTGAAAATCTGCCGCCGAGACACCCGGAACGGGGGGTCACACTTTTTGGCCCTTAACCTACGACCTGGACCTCCAGGTCGCACTTTTCAGCCTCTTTTCTGCGACCTGCACTGAAAACAGGTTAGAACCTGCGGCCTGCCAATTTTTCAGCTGTTTTTCTGCAATTTTTCTGGGTTTTTCTGAAGCTTCTATCAGGGTTTTCCAGCCTCTGTCTCAGCCCATTTCGACCTATTCTTGATCTATTTTTCTCATCTAAGTGGGAACCTAGCCCCCCTAGGGCTTCAGTACCCTCCACTTTTGGTGGAAGAGTTTTAGCTGCTTCAGGTGTCTGATTTTTCAGAGTTTCAGCCTCCCCTTTTCCAGATCTATTACCTCCTTTTCAGATCCCTTTTAATCAGCTCTTCTACCTCTCAAGTCACCTTCTAAATATTTGTTTGGATCTACTTTTAGGGCCTCCTCCTTGCCCCTTCCGTTTTTTGCTGATTTCCTCCCTTTTTCCAGCCACCTTGCCTCTGTCTCCTCTCTGTGACCTGCACCTCTTTTCAGCAGCTTTATCCTTTAGATCCCTGTCCCTTTTTTACCCTAGATCTATTGGCCTCTTTTTCAGTGTGTTTTGACTAGATTTTTTCCCTTTTTTAGATTATTTTTGAGGGACCCGCCTTCTTGGGTTAGATAGATGCAATTGCAGCTATTAATTTTATGTTATTTCAGCATTACATACTATTCTCTACAGATCTATTTTCAGTTACGCAACACAATTTTTTCTTTCTCTCAAAATGGAAAGGGTTTAAAAATTAAAATTAATGCATGCCACACACTGACCCTAAGTGAAGAAGCGCCTGGTTAACACCGCCTGGAAAAGACTCTAAAATCAATTGTCACTGCACCTTTTCTGCCCTTGACCTCAATTGATTCTGTCCCTTTATGCCCCTGTCGGTTTCCTTCTTCCTGTCATCATTGCGCCCCCAAGGCGCCTTTCCCGGAGACTTCTTGGCCTTCTCACCGCTTCTCGCTGATCGACCTGCTCCGTCCCACCATCGTCGAGCCAGTCCTCCTCCGAGTCCCCACTCTGACTCCTCTCCTGATTCATTGGGTTCTCCTTCTCCTCCTGGTTCTCCCCTTACCACCTTCACTATGTCTGGTCCAGGGCCTAACGTTAGCCGTGCTCTAGGCCCTAATGCCGGAACCACTACTAGCGGAACCGCCACAAGAACTACCTCGGCCATACCCTTTCTGTCGTACATTGCAGGCCTCAGCCTCCCCGATTTCAATCAGTTGATCAAGGACCCTATCCACCATGATGTTGGTTGGCCCGCTATGCCAACCAAGCTCCCCTCCGACATCCCTAAGTTCAAAGGCCTTGCTGGAGAAGATCCAACCAATCATGTCCGATCTTTCCACATGTGGTGTTCCTCCAATTCCATTACCGATGACTCCATCTGTCTTCGTTTGTTCCAACGCACGCTTACCAGCGAAGCTTCTAAATGGTATGTCGACCAAGCCACCTCTTCCCATACCACCTTTGTGACCATTGCCCAAACCTTTTTATCTTACTTCCAGCTCCCTCTCCGATACGATACCGGCACGGAGCTCTTGACTTCCTTTAAGCAAACATCTTCGACCCGCTTTTCCACCCATGTTTAGGAATTGCGACGTAGACGCAGCTTATGTCGAGCTCCCCCCTTCGAGGATCGGATCTATATGGACTGGTTCCTTCGCTCTCTCCTAGCTCCCATCGGCAAAGATGTCGCCTCCCATTTCCCTCAAACCGAAGAAGCCGCCCTCCAAATAGCCTTGAAATATGACCTGATCTACGCCCACTCTGGTTATGTTTATACCGTCCTTCCTGACCTCCCCAGGCCCGGTGGCGCTAATGCCCTGGGGGCATCTCATTCCACCGACGGTATCGTTGGAGCCCTTTCCCATCTGTATGCTCACCCTCCTATGGGCTACGGTCTCCCTCCCAGAGGGGCCAGTACCTCTAGCACTCTTCCCCCTCCCGGTAGCATGTACCCAGGATATGGCATGCCTCTTCCTTTTGCTCAACCTCCTGCTTACCTCAATGTTGCCCAACCTAACCATTACCCTTATCCGCAGCCTAGTATGCCAGCTCCTCCAGCATAGGCGCTTCCACCTCCCTTGCCTCCTCCACCCCAGTAACAGCACCTACAGCCCCCTCCAGGGCAAGTATTTGCACAGCAGGGTGCGACTAATCCCCCTTCTTCTCAAAGAAGGTGGAGAGGCAATCCAAATCAATCTGTCCTTGGTACTCGTGGACCCAATCCTCAAGGTTTTGACCCTAACACTGCTAACCAGCAACAGGGCACTCAGCCCAAGCCGGACAGGCCTCTTCGTACCAACAAGCCTTGTTCGTGTTGTGGTGTTTACGTTCATTACACCCACGATTGTCCCCTTTTACCACAGATGCAGCAAATGTGGGAGTCTCAAGCCACATTGTGCGGACAACATGCCTCCCCTCACGCTCCCCCTAATGTGGCCACTACTCAACTAGCTGTGTTTACTGATCCTTTCCCTCAGCAAGGATTCGTGGCTACCCAACCACCTAACGGGCGGGTCTCCACTCCACCCTCCATTTCTGGTTCCTCCGATTACCAAATCCTCATGATGACCTCTGATCCATCCCCAACCATCGACCTCCACCTTCAAACTCGGTCTCGCCAGTACCCCAAGCCTCCTACTCAATCTGCCCCCGAGCCTCCTTCTTCAGGTTCTACAGAGCCTCTTTCGACACCCAGTGGCCCCTTGCATATCCCTCAACCCAAAGTTGAGGTTCATACCAAGATTCCTAAGTGACCATTACATCGAAACGCTGCTTCCGGTCAAGCTGCTCATTCGTATAGCATAATAGATGATTTGGCGCAATCTCCTGTTGCCATTTCCACACTGGAACTCCTCCTGTCGTGCCCTTCCCAAAAGAAGGCTCTACTATCTGTCGTGGGCGCTGTAGATCCTGCTGATGACCAAATGATTATTTTCGACGCCACTCAATCGGACCATCCTCCTCTTCCTCCTTCCGTCGCCTTCCAAATCCCAGTCAAAATCCGGAACGCCAACGTTTCCCGATGTATAATTGATGAGGGGGCATCCACCTGCGTGATGTCCTCTTCGGTTTGGAAGCAACTCGGATCCCTTGAGTTGGCCCCTTCCACGATCACCCTTCGAGCGTGGGACGGCCATGCCTCCCAGCCCATTGTCCTGTTTCGTAATTTTCCTATCACCCTCGCCAGTAAGACTGTTTTCGTTGATGTCGAAGTCATAGACACCCCGCTAGACTACAACATTCTATTGGGGCGAAGCTACACCTATGCTATGTCTGCTATCCCATCCGCGATTTTCCGCAAGATGTCTTCCCCCCATAACGGAAAGATAGTCACCATTGACCAGTTGACATATCATGAGCCAAAATCTCAGACCTCACCTGAGACGACCATCTCTTCTGTAGCCAACAAGAAAACCGTCGATTCCTTGACCAGTGTCTCCCCCGGCGTTTACAAAGATTCCTCCCTGCTTGGAACTTTTCCTAATCTCCCTCCTCCTCCCATCACTGATCCCAGCTTATCGAATGTTTGCATGATGCAATCGTCTCAGGCTGCCCTTAAGCAGCCTGCTTCGGCTAGTCAGCAACCTCCCCCTCGCCCTCTGCAACCCGCTCCTAGCCATTCCTCTCAGCTAGCCGGACCCCCTCCTTCTGGCCCTCCCCCTACAGCTGGTATCCCTGAACCCCTTTATCCTCCTGGATCGGTTCCCCCAGGCCTTAACCATCTCGGAGCCATCCCTCCTAGTCATTACCCTACTGGGCAGATATCTTTTCTGGCTCCCCCTCCCGGAGTTTTTTCTGTCCCCGTCATGGCCACCCTCTCTCTCCCTAACCTGACCCTGGGCATACCCATCTGGTACATTGACCCTCCAGCCGCTACCCCACCCGGTCACCCCAAACCTTACCTTGCTTTGACACCGGTTCAACCGGTCCCCCTCACTTCCTCCGAGCCCCCCGCACCTCCCCAGGACCCTACCCCTGTGGTGCTAGCTCCGAGAAAGAAAGGCAAAGCTCGTAAGGGGGCAACCCATCAGGACCAGGCCTCCCTGACAACCCCTACCCCTCCGCGACTGCCAAAGCCCGCTATCCAATGCGCTTTGTGCGATATCGTCGGTCACGCCACCCATATGTGTCCTGAATTGCCGCACCTCAAGATCCTGGTCAACGAGACGTTTCCCGACTCTGACATCCCCGAAGTCTACGTCACTATCCCGGACTCTATACCGAAACTCAAAACCTTGCGCACAAACCACCCTTGTGCTTTGTGCGATTTCCACAGCCATTACACCTACCTCTGTCCCCTCCTTGACGAGTATAGTTCCTCCTTGGACATGTACCGCCGATTCAAGGCTACTTCGATAGGACCAGAGGATCTTCCTACTTCCATTCACATTCCTCCTCCCGCTATTGAACCAACAGAGTCGTCAACCACCATTTTGTACCTATCATCATCCTTGCGAGATAGTTCACCTAACCTTCAACCTGCAGATACTCTCGGCTCCTCCTCAGCCGACCTTGGATCTTTTGATATTACGCATCTGAGCCCTTCTCCTCCTGATGACCCGTCACCCATCACTACCTCCTCGGGTGACCCTTCTTCCTCCAGTCTTCCCATCTTCCAGTCCGATGAAGACATTATGGAAGCCATGACCAACCCTGACTTTCCATGGGACGATATGCACCATCGCGCATACTTCCTCCCACAGCAGTCCCATGACCAATATGCTGTGGAAACCAAAGACTTCATTCCCAATGCAGTCGATTGGTTCAAAAATCCCATCCCTGCACCTGATGCTTTCGAAGAAGGAAACATGGCCAATATCTCTCCTACCATCAAAATTGACATTTCAATTGTTAGTATGAATTCTTCGTCGAAGTGTACGAAAAAGAACCACTTTAGCTACGCATAACTAATAGCCCTAACAACAATAGAGGCTGCCAAACATCTTCAGATCTGCGATTAGTAGTTAAAATGCTGCAACAAACAGATCTATAAATGGAAATACATTAAGCAGTAAAGTAAAGAGTTTGCTCCATGCATCCAACAGACAAGACAAGAACACGATTTTTGAATGAATTTTTATATTATAGGGCACCTGGGAGGAAACAAGAAGGTGTATCCAGATCTCCTCAATGGGATGGGTTCTTTGTAGTCCTCAACACTTCAGATCTAAGCTTTCTCTCTCTTGTAGATGTAGAAAACCCAATGCAGAAAGTAGAGCTCAATGGGAGCAAATGGTAGAAAAATGAGACCAAGTGTATAGATCCAAAGTGATCTAATAGGCAACAAAAGGTGAAGAATGATGGGGAAAACCCTCCTATTTATAACAAAATATTGGGTCATTCTAGATCTTGGTGCATGATTAAAATAATGTTAATCAAATCTAGATCCACCTCTACGGAATATTTTATTATTATTTGTTGGAGGGAAAGGGTGTTTGACTTGGGTCAAATCCTTTGATTAGTGAAGAATAAATAAATAAATGATTTATTTATCTTTTTAGGGAAGTGGTTGGGATATAATCAAATAAATAATGATTTATTTGATTAATGGTGGTTGATTTGGTCATATTTAACAAGGAATATTATCTAAATAATATTTAAATAATTATTCCTAGAAAATAATAAGATAACTATGGGTTTATCTCATTAATTTCTTTGTGTTTGGGTTAAACATGACTGGGAATAATAATTAAATTATGGTTTAATTAATTATTCCTTGAGGAAAATCAAATAAATATAGGTTTGTTTAATATTTCCTTTTGGGGTTTCCTAATTAACATAGTGAAAGCAGTTTTACTTGGGGTAAAACTGGTCTTACATGGTGTACTTGGGTCCATCTAATGATGAAAGGTTAGATGACCAAAAAATGGTGTAACATCAATCAAACCAGGAATCGAATAATATATCACCTTGGGCGCCCAATGCACCCCGGAAGAAATCGAAGCTTACACCAAGCTTTTCAAAGAATTCCGCGATATTTTCGCCTGGTCCTATTCTGAAATGCCCGGACTCGATCCCTCCATTGTCGAACACCATATCGACACATGGCCTGATGCCTAACTGGTCCGTCAAAAGTTGAGACGCATTCATCCTTCCAGACGTGACGCTATCAAAGCCGAAATCGATAAGCTCAAGCAGGCTGGTTTCATTTACCCCATTGAATACACCACTTGGGTAACCAACCCAGTTCCCTTTCTCAAGAAATAAGGCACCATCCGTGTCTGCACAGACTTTCGCGACTTGAACAAAGCTTGTCCCAAAGACAACTTCCCCACACCGTTCATTGACCAAATCATTGACGAGTGTGCGGGGCATGAGGTTCTATCCTTTATGGATGGTTTCTCCGGATACAACCAAATTTCTATCCGTCCTGCTGATCAACTAAAAACCACGTTCATTAGTCCGTGGGGAACTTTTGCTTACCGGGTCATGCCTTTCGGCCTCAAAAACGCCGACGCCACTTTTCAACGGGCCATGTCTTATTGTTTCCATGACTTAGCTCATATTATCCTTGCTTATTTAGACGACCTCACTGCATGTTCTAAGCATCGGGCGCAGCACCTACACGATTTGCGTACCATTTTTCTCCGATGTCGCAAGTATAATATCCGCCTTAACCCATTGAAATGCGTCTTTTGTGTTCCTCCCGGCCGTCTCTTAGGCTTCATCGTTTCTAAGGATGGTATCACTCTTGACCCTTTGAAAGTTCAAGCCATTCTTGAACTTCCCATTCCGCGTACCCTACGCCAGCTCCAAAGACTCCAAGGCAAATCTAATTTTCTTTGTCGGTTCGTCCCTGACTATGCCATCACCGCACATGGGTTCCTTAGACTCCTCCGATCTACTATCCCATTCGTTTGAGATTCCTATGCTCATGAGTCTTTCGATGCCCTCAAGCAGGCTCTCACATCCGCTCCCTTGATCCGCCCTCCCGACTTTGATCGGGACTTCATCCTGTATATCTCCGCTTCCACCTATTCAGTCGCTGGAGTCCTTATCCAGGAAGATGACAATGGTATCAAGCATGTGATTTACTACGTCAGTAAGAACCTTGTAGGGCCTCCTGTTTCCTACTCATATGAAGAAAAATTAGCGCTGGTTGTCGTGTTCTCAGTCCAAAAACTTCGTCATTATATCCTCATGCGCTCCACCAAGGTTGTGACTAATTCCAACCCCCTGGCTTTCCTATTGAGTCGTCATATCCTCACTGGGAAGTATGCACGTTGAGTCGTTATCCTTCAGGAATTCGACCTCGAATTTGTCACACCAAAGAGTAAGAAAGGCTTAGCCCTCACTGAGCTCATTTCTGAATTACCTACTGGATCGCAAGACCCTCCAGTTAATGATGATTTTCCTGATGAACACTTATTTGCCATTACTTTCGACGACCCGTGGTATGGCGATATTCTTACTTACTTGTGAACCCAAAAGTTCGCCCTCCACCTTGATCGTGAGGCTCGCCGACGTATCCGACACCAAGCTCCCCGATACCTCCTTATCGGCGACGACCTCTAGCGTCGCGGGATTGATATTGTCCTTCGTCGTTGTCTCACACACGTTGAAGCTAAACAGGTCCTTAATGCCTACCATAGCGGCGCTTACGGTGGCCACTTATCCGGTCTTGCTACTGCCCAGAAATTCATGCGTGCTGGGTATTTTTGGCCTTCCCTCTTCAGTGATTACATTATGGCAGTCAAACACTGTCCCAATTTCCAACATTTTGCCCCCAAGGCACGAGCTCCCCCAGCTCCCCTCCATCCAGTTGTCTCCACTGGTCCCTTCTGTAAATGGGCCATTGACTTTATGGAGTGTCGCCCGCCATCCGCTGGTAACCGCAAATATATCATCGTGGCGGTCGACTATCTCACAAAATGGGCCGAGGCCATGCCTACATTTACCAACATGGCACCTACCGCAGCCCTCTTTTTCTTTAACCACGTTATCGCTCAATTCGGAGTTCCGAAACAACTGGTCTCTGACCATGCAGACATTTTGAAGATGAGATATGGCGCGAGCTATCCTCACTGTTGGGTTTTGAGCACCAATATTCCTCCTCCTATTACCCCCAAGCTAATGGCCAAGTTGAAGCAGTCAAAAAAATTCTCAATACTATGCTTCAATGGACGGTGAATAAGCACAAAACCAACTGGCACCTCATGCTCTTCCCTACTTTATGGGCCTATCGGACTTCTGTTAAAACCACCACTGGGTTCACTCCTTTCCACCTCGTTTTTGGAGACGAGGCAGTCTTACCAATCGAGTGTGAAATCCCTTCCCTGCATCTGGTCGTCGAACTTCTCCCTGACACCCAACCTCTAGAAAAACGACTTATCATGCTCGAGCGTGCTTCCGAAGACCGCCGTGTTGCCTTGCAAACCATGGAAGCGGCCAAGAAACGCACCAAAGCCCAGTATGACCGAAAAGTCCAGCCTCGCACTTTTCACGAAGGCGACCTTGTTCTAGTCTATGACCAGGCCCATGATGTCCTTGGTCATGGGAAGTTCGAATCATTATGGCTAGGCCCTTACATCATCAGTAAGGATCTCGGTAAGGGGGCATACCTCTTAGAGGATTTCGAAGGCAACCCCCTTCCTAATCCTCGCAATGCACTCTATCTTAAGAAATATTACCCTTAGCATTTCCCTTCTAAAATGCATGTTTTATTTTCTTTTAGATAGCCAGCATCTTTTTTCGTTTTTTGTGTTGATACTTCACCAGGACACATTTTTTCCAAGAAGGGTCACTTCACCTCTCCTTAAAATCGAATTTCCCCACTTACGACACTTGTACTTGGGGCACCATTTTGCCTCCTTACTTGTCTTTGTTCGTGTCAATTTTCGTCATGAGTTACCATATTGTACTCATGTTTTCATGGTCCCCCATTGGGCCTTTACTGTGTGGCAGCACCATCGAGTCGCCCTTGTTTAGAGCATCCAAGTTGAGTCATCATCGCATTCATGGAGTCTATCCCGAGTCCCTTTGTACCCCGCCATAGCCCTCCATCCTTCATTGCTTGGTCTCTCTCTTGTGTCGCACATTATGACCTTCAGTCCCACTATCCCCTATCCCTTATGATATTGTGTCAGTCGCTGCCATGTCATTCATTCCCTTTATGCTCTAACAAGGGAAGTCGTCCATTCGCTACTCAGTCCTTTCCATTTCACTATCATCATTAGTGTCAGTCTGTTCGTCGCTCTACTATTTTCTCTCGTGCCTTAGTTGAGGATAGCTTATTGCCTCACCTATGGTGGACCTCCTTCTGTCAACATCAGCTCATTCATTCCAGAAGCCAGGTCTAGAGGGAGGTGTACCTTGGTTCCAGCTTCCACTCTTGTTCGATGCCTCGGATCAGGCAAAGGGATCTCTCATTTCCCTTTGACTTGATTGTTTCTCCACTCCAGCTTCTCCAGCATGACCGAGATCCGTATACTTGATGGTTCAGTGTTATAGCAGCAGCTCTTGATGATTCCCGAGTGTGTGTGAGATGTCTCAACCCTCATGAGGGGGTGGCCCTGCAGGTAGCCCCCCACATGCCCGGATGACCTCCTCCTTGCATCCTTCGATGCAGCTCCAGATATTTGATGATGTTGGCCTTAGCCACTTGCAGCGCCTCTTTGATTTGCATGTATCAATCAGATTTCTTGAGCCCTTCCCCATTTACAGGGGGCATTTGGGTTGTATTTGTATCTCATGTACTCAAATATTATTGTATCAGTCCTGGCTGTTATCCCAGGCACAGCATGTATGTGGGATTCCTCATTGTATTTTTATCTGGCTCATGATTATGCCGACTGTACTTTATGGTTCGGTCCCTTGTTTACTGAACACACTATTCTTTTGTACTTTGTGTCTTAAGGTGCATAGGTATGCTCGCCGCCCTCAAAGACAATTACCTCCTCTCATAAACGACTCTGTTGCAATTCGTTAGTCTCTCAGCTCTCTGGTCTAGTTCTTCAAGACACTATCTACCTCACATTTCTCTCTCTGACATCCCTTTTGTTGTCTAGTGATTGTGTTCTTACAACGTACTTCGGTCATACGATTTGCTCCCGACACTCGCACGCTGGGGGGCAATCTGTTACACCATTTTTTGGTCATCTAACCTTTTATCATTAGATGGACCCAAGTACACCATGTAAGACCAGTTTTACCCAAAGTAAAACTGCTTTCACTATGTTAATTAACTTAATAAACTACATTTATTAGGTTGTTTATGGTCAAAACAGGAAACCCCAAAAGGAAATATTAAACAAACCCATTTTGTTTAATTTTCCTCATGGAATAATTAATTAAACCATAATTTAATTATTATTCCTAGTCATGTTTAACCCAAAAACAAAGAAATTAATTAGATAAACCTTTATTTATCTTATTATTTTCTAGGAATAATTATTTAATCTTATTTAGATAATATTACTTGTTAAATATGACCAAATCACCCACAAATAATTAAATAAATCATTATTTATTTGATTATCTTCCAACCGCTTCCTTAAAAAGATAAATAAATCATTTATTTATTTATTTTTGACAAATCAAGGGATTTGACCCAAGTCAAATACCTTTTTCCTCCAACAAATATAATAAAATATTCCATAAAAGGTGGATCTAGATTTGGTTAACATTATTTTAATCATGCACCAAGATCTAGAATGACCCAATATTTTGTTATAAATAGGAGGGTTTTTCCTACCATTCTTCACCTTTTTTTGCCTATTAGATCACTCTGGATCTATACACTTGGTCACATTTTTCCATCATTGGCTGTGTGAGCTCCCATTGAGCTCTTTTCTTTGCATTGGGTTTTCTACACCAAAAAGAGAGATAAATCTTAGATCTGAAGTGCTGAGGACTTCCAAGAACCCATCCCACTGAGGAGAATTGGATACGCCTTCTTGTTTTCCTCCCAGGTGCCCTATTAATACAAAAATTCTTTTAAAAATCGTTCTTGTCTTGTCTATTGGTATATGGAGCAAACCCTTGTTTTTACTGCTTAATGTCTTTCCATGCATAGATCTGGTTTTTGCAGCTCTTTTCTTGTTCAAATAACCGCAGATCTGAAGATATCGGCAGCCACTTTTGTTGTTAGGGCTATTAGTTATGCGTAGCTAAAGTGGTCCTTTTTTGTACACTTCGACAAAGGATTAATACTAACATAGTCACCTTTTGCTTGTTTATCGACTCTTAAAATATGAAACAACAAAGTTTTGTTTCAACGTTTTAAAAATTAACTGCCCACGAAATATTCCTGGTTAAAGTTAGTTTCCTTAGGGTGTTGTTTTGGGTAATTTCTAATGGCAACTTTTCCAGAGTTCACCAACCAAGGAATCCCCTCCGATGGGAATCCTGGTCATTTTCATCCCTTCGGGAATGTTGGCTCTCCTTATATGGAAACATTGTCCCTTCCTGGGTTAACTGTTGGGTTGCCTGTTTGGTTGTTTTCAACCTCTGTGGTCCTCAATGTCTCGGCTACTATTCAATCAGTTCCTCTGCCTGAACAACATCATGTTCATTCCAAGGTGGACCTCTCCCCTTCTTCGTCTGTTTATGCATCCTTCTCTTCTACTTCGCCTGGTGAAAGTCTAGATTCGAGTAACCAGGTGGCTAAGAAAAATAAGAAGAAGACCAATAAGAAGAAGTCTGATAAGAGAGAGGCTAAGGCTGCAGCTACTGCTTCCAAAGCACCTCCTCTTGATAAAACTTCCAACCCTCCACGGAAATTCAAGTTCCCTTGCATGTTGTGCACAGGAAACCATCTTCTTCGAGACTGCCCTGGCATTCCCAAGGTGCTCGAAGTATGGTCCAACAGTCATCCGCCATTTCCTTTGGCTTCTAGGAGTTAGGTTGGGGGCACATCTTCAGCTAGTGCTGGAAAAACTCTTAAGAAGCAGGGTAAGCTTGCCAATCCCTGTAAGTTGTGTGAAGGGCACCATGCCATTCACCTTTGTCCATGTATGGATGAAGCCAAGCGAGTTTTGGACAACTCGGTTGTTTCTGCGTCGTGCCTTCCAGCCGGTTACCAACAGATTTCTTTGAGTCCTCCACCAACTAATCCTATGATTGGTCAAGAGTCATCCTTGGTCAATCCCGCTCCCCCGGAAATTCAAATTCAGAAATTCGTTCCCGACCAAACATTGGTCGTTGGATCGGTTGAGCTGGCCCTATCTGCGGTGCACCAGGTATTTTCTGTTGAGAGTGGACCTCACATCCCTCAGGTTCTTCTTGTTTCTTTAGATTCTTTAGACTTGGATAAATATTATCCTATCCCCATACCTCAAGAAGCTGCTCCTCCGCCTCCCGTGAGGGAGATCTGGGAGGATACTCCTCCCACCTTCGAGATGGAGGTCGTGGAGGATGCTCCTTCTTCTTCTGTAACACTAGGGGAAGACCATCTCAGTTCGATGGCAGCCCCTCCAAGTAGTTTGGTCGCTTCCTTTGACTGGAGTCGAATTGCAGGATACCGCATTCCGTCTTATGTGCCTTTTGAGATAACGGTACAAACCTTTGGTCTGGTCGTACCCAGCACTATTATAGATGAAGGCGCATCTGTTAGTATTTTATCCTCGACTACTTGGCAAGATTTTTCTTCACTGCCGCTTGTGCCTGTTACGCAAAATCTGTTGGCTTTTAACAGAAGAACTAGTCAACCGTTAGGGATGCTTCCAAGGTTACCTGTTACTTTGGGAGGAAAAATCGTCCATATGGACGCGATGGTTGTTCCAGGACCTTTGGATTTCAATTTTATTTTGGGGCACGATTACACCTATGCCATGGGAGCGCTTGTCTCCTCCCTTTTCCGTGTGGTCTATTTTCCACATGAAGGACGGATCGTGACCATTGATCATCTTTCATTCTTTGGTCCTGATGTGGCAACTGGTCCGCCATCATCCCTTCCTGGTTTTTATCCACCCGTTGCATCTACCCCACCGCAGGTCAACTATGTGGCTACCTACCCCATGCCTGTACTCAATGATAGTGTCGTTGTGCGTAGTGTGCTGGGGGCTTTGGGTCCAGACTTCCAAGATGTTTTCCTTCCATTGGACTGGAAAATCTTGGAAGCCATGACTTCTTGTTCATTATGATGAGGTCGGTCGGAGCATGGTTCTTTTCCTATGTCAAGCTCCTTAAAAAATGAAACCGGGTCTGGTCGGAGCAGAGTTCATTTCCTTGTGTCAAGCTCCTTAAAAAATGAAGCAAGGTCCATTGGAGCAGAGTTCCCTGTCTTGTGTCAAGTTCCTTAAAAAATGAAACAAAGTTTTCGGAGCAGAGTTCCTTGTCTTGTGCCAAGCTCCTTAAACCATGAAACAAGGTGTCCTGAGGACAGTTCTTTTAATGTGTCAACCTCATTAAAATAATGAAACACGTTCCCGTTCAATTCGAGTCTTTGTTTAGATCTCGTAAAATCCCAGTCGAGTCTTTTTCTTGATCTCGTAACTTGAACCTTCACTCCATCTACCTTTCATATGGACTGAATCTTAGGGGTCATGTACCTCGAATTGAGTCACCATGTTGGGGGCATGCTTACTTTTTCAAGCATAGTTTGTTTCTATTTCAAGCTTGTGTAAAAATGAAACCGGTTTCAAGCATAGTTTATCTTTGTTTCAAGCTTATGTAAAAATGAAACCAACTTCAAGCAGAGTTTTCTGATTTCAAGCTTGTGTAAAAAAGAAACCATCCCCATTTTGCCTCTTGTGATTGCCATCTTATCAGCCTGTCTTTGCTAGATGAGCCTTAGTTTTTTCACTCCATCGTCACTATCTGCTTGGCCGATCATATGGCTTCACTTGGTTGTCTTACCCATTTCTGAGGAACCACTGCGATGAGTGTTATTTTTAGCCAGCCTCTTAACCTTTATTTGTTCAGAGCAGTTCCACCATCACCGAAACCAGTTGCTACCCTTAATACCACTTGTTGGGGTTCCTATGTTTTGGCAGATTTGGCAATACCAAAAGATAAGACAACATCAAACCACTTTGGGGCCCTAGGATCTAGCCCTCCTGGACCTGGAGAGGGATCTCTCCAATAAAACAAAGAATGATATATCTTAGAAGCTCAAATTGAGATGTAGGCTAGTTATGAAGCACAGAGGGGGGTTTTAAATGATTTTGTTGGTTGGTTGCTGGGTTGGTCATGAGATCATAGACTGAGAAAGCAATGGAAGGAGAGGAACAGCGCATCAGGATGTTTTGGCAAAGAGGATAGGTCAAGAAAGTGCCATTCATTGGGCTATGGAGTCATGAAAGGTAATTACATGCAACAACTAGCCAAGGCTTTCAGAGGGCAAGTAATCTACACTAAAGGATATTTTTAGATAGATGATGGGATGGAACATTAAGGAAAAAAAGTGAAAGAAGGAAGCAACCCAATTTTCTGTCTATAGATCAGGTCAGAGGTCATTTAACTCCAGACCAGCTTGGACATACTCATAGGAAACTTTCAAAAGAGGGGAAAAGGAGCAGCTTATAGATCAGACCAGAGGTCATTTAACTCCAGGTCAGCTTTAGCATGCTCCAAGGGAAAAAAAAAAGATAAGTTAAACGGAGGGATCTTAGAAAGGCCAACGGGTCTCACAAGGATCCTAGTGGATAGGGCTAACTCTAATACCCAGTGTTCCCAAATCTTCCAGCTTAAACCCAACAATAACATCTAAGAACAAATTCATTTAATTCATACATCAGAGAGCAGGCAATAACATCCACTACACTGGTTAAATTAACTGAAATCAACTCTTAGATCACACATTTAGCAAAAAACATTGACGGCAAGGAGAGCAGAGACATAGGGTACCTAACAAGGGTAAATCCTATGCCATTTTTCTGATGCGAGCCCAGAAGAAAATGAGACAATATGGAAATGTAATGAACAGAGTAAGAAAAACATCACCAATAGTAATAGACCAGGATCCTGTGAAATGTGCTTTGATTAACTGATGCAAAACCAGTCACATACATTGAGCTCAATGGATGTTACAATCCAGACTTTCTCCTCCCAGCCTACTACATACAACTACTCTGCTACTCCCTCCCAAGACTGTTCTAACAGTCAAAATTAATCCCTACAGCTACCATGGTAGCAGCCGGACAACAACTAACAAAACAACAACCATTACAATTTATTCTCGGGAATTCTTATAGGGGAATTAGAATAACAGCAGGAGTAGATGAACATTAAATGGATCTCATTAAGACAGAGTGGCGGAAGTGTTCATGCCCATACTGCTTAATGGCTCAGCAGCGCTGTGTGTACTCTGTAGGCTGTTTCGGAGATCTCTGTCGGGTCAGATTTGACCTCGGATATTTCTTTGGAGTCCTTTCTGGTGTTTGGAGCTCTGCGCTAGCCTTCTGGAATAAATTCACTGGGTGAAAAGTCTGCAAGGTCTCCATGCTTCATAATGGTGCTCCTGACAGTCTTTAAGAAGCTCTTGTCAAAGCAATTAATTGCTTTCTGGGCTCGAGGCGGCATGGAAACTGTTGTAGAGAGGTGTACTTCTGGAAAAACACGTTATGCTGTTAGGTAGCGCTGTTATGACGTGTTCGGTCTTCACACAGCGTTCTCATCCTTTGATCATGGGATTAAGTGTTAAATCTTCAATTAACAGGTTTGGTCCGTTCTAATCCATCTCTGTTATCTCGTTTGGGTGCTAAATTCACCTCTTTGTGACCTATGCACAATGAAATAAACTTGTCACACAACTTGGGCAGTGGTGGAGAAATGCTGCGGAGGCCGGAGGAGTGGTGGCAGAGCAGTGGAGAAAAAGTAGAAACAATGAAAAGTGGCGGAGAAATGATCGCACAGTGGGGCCTAGTGTGGTGGAGGGCGATTAGATCTGAGCCGTCAGATCTTCAAATCCAACGGACGGTTGAGATTAATTCAGAGCATCGCAATCGGGACGGAGCGGGGGGAACACAATACATAAGTTCCGATTGCGATTGGGAAAGGGATTTGACGACCGTTGGATCTACCCGGGAATCGACGGTGGAGATGTGGATCGAGGGATCGCAATCGGAGGGGACACAAAAGGGCGGCACCAAAAAACTTCCGATTGTGATTGGGCGGAGACATGCGATAGTCGTTGGATCAGCGGGGAGACGAACGGTTAGGATCTGTTCGGAGTAATCGCAATCGGGAGGGGGGCAGGGATGACACATAACAAAACTTCCGATTGCGATTAGTCGGAGAACGCGATGACCGTCGGATCATGGATCAAACAGACAGAAGGGATCGAATCAGGAGATGGCACGATCGGGGATTGGAGGGAAGGACTTGCGATTGATCGAAGGGGAAAGCGATCGGCGGGGGATACGATTGCGATGGTTGGAAGGGGTTGCGATCAATCGCATCGCAAACATTTGCGATGGAATGATCGGGGGACACAACATAAGACATACGATTGAAAGGAATTTGCGATTGCGATTTCAATGCGGGCGGGGTTATATATAACATAAACTTTACAATAAAGTTTTATGCAATATACGGCAGGAATGAAAGGGGAAGTGGTTATAAAGGGCAGGACTTCTGTTTATTATAGGGTTCCAAGGGGTATGGTTGGGGAAGTGGTTAATACATAAATCACATATATATTTATAGTGATTTATAATGCGAAATGTAATCAGAAAAGGGGCAAAAAGGGATTTTTTCCCATTTTAATGTGATTTAAAGGTTAGGAAGGGGAGAGATAGAGGAATAAAGGGTGAATTAGCCCGAACAAGGGATAGGGGTAGAATTTAAAGGGGGTTATGGGGGAATTTGAAAGGTAAGAAGGGAAATAGAAGGGGAGACAAAGGGGGACAAAATAGAAGCTAAGTGGGGGGTGAAATGAGAGGGAAAAAGAGGCCTTTGGGCATTTCTTTACAAACAACAAGGCTTTATAATGGGAATCAGCAGTGGAGATCCATCAAAGGAAAAAGGAACAAGGAGACTTCAAGGATGATTTGTTTTCAGGGGAAATGCATTCCTTGAAGGCTCATAAACATCTTATCCCCCTGTTTGCTTGTAAAAAATTATAAGGGGGCCTAACACCACTCATTCCTTCAGGAGGAGTCATCTTTTAGCTCTTTTTTGACTCTCTAAATATGAAAATGTTGCCGAGTCGCTTGTCGTTTTGATCTCGTTAAAGTGGCTGTGAAACAACATCTACCCAGTATACGTTTAACCCTTTTTCAGGTTGGGATAGATTATTTACGAAAAATGAATACCCTAGCCTATCGCAACTAGGAGGTTTTCTCAGACGTAGTTTTCTACCTTTTTGGATCTGCGGAACTATTCACGAAAAGGGACCGTTGGATTTTACTTTTCTGTTGTCTTTTCAAACTCTCTGAACATGAAAAGACGTTGAGTTCTTCCTTTGTCAGACTCGTTAAACCCTGATGACATCAGATTCAGTCGTAATAACGATATTCGAGTTTTTCCTTCCTAGGGCTTGTTAAATGTACTAGGATGGATTCGTCCGAAGGACGGACTTATATGACAAGCATATGGTATCCTTTTCAAGCTTGTGTAAAAATAAAGAGGTAATCACTAGAAATGGTGGGGGAAAATGGAACTAGTATCATCTTCGTGTTGGCAGTATGCCGCTCTTGAACATGGCACTTGTTTGCATTCGTGTCGGGTTGGGGACATCTCATCTCATTCTTTGTTTTCCTCCATGGGTTTGGGTAATCCCTTTTGACCTCTCATCTGCTGTTTGCCTCGTCATCATGACCTCTGATCTTTTGATGTCAAATACTGCCAAATCCACTGTCGTGCCACCGATATGTTCAAGAGAAGTTGACCTCTGCAAGTTTCAACCCTCCTCTGATTTTCATCTGATCCTGATTCACAAAACATTATGTTTCTCTGTCTCGCGTTGATGATGTGGGAAACACTATGGCCCAACTTCGATCAAGGTCACTTCCTGTCGACTTCAGCTCATTATCCAGGAAGTTGATCTAGAGACTCCCTTCTGGTACCTTGGAGCTTGCATGCCTCAATGGCAGGTTCTCCGCATTCGGCATGAGGTTTTCATCATTGGCCTCCGATCGAGTGATTCTACGAGTGTTCAATGTTAGCTCACTGTTCACATTCCGTGGATTTTACCTATATTACCTTGAGGGCCATTATCATTATTGGTGGTTCCTCTCGCATCTATTAACAGCTTTCGTCATTGGCTGGTAATCAGATGATGTTCTTGCATGTTCGACTTCAGCTCACTTATTCGCGTTCTTGAACTTGTACTTTGTTCGAGTCGAGATGGAGCGCAAGACCCTGGATTTTTTCTGCTACAATCCAGGCTGTGATTTTGTGGATTATTATGATTGGTTACATGACTCATTCATTGGATGGCTGCGACCATACCTGAGTCTATTTATCGATCCTTACTGGATGGCTACGTCCATGCCTTGGATCTTGATTATTGTATACTTTGTTATGGATGGCTGTGCCCATACCACATATATCATGTATTTGAGATATTAGTTGTACTTCTCTACGCAGGTTTTCCGACGGCAGTGTTTTCAGTTGGACACGTTCTCGTAAATCATTTCACCCCTCTCTCTCTCTTGGGCCTCATGCTTTAGGGGGCATCTGTTACACAGTAATTTTTCATCGTCCCTGCAATCCCCATCCTGCACATTGGAGGGCTTATTATGTGACTTGTGAGCAGTGACATGACCTGAAACCACTTTCATGGCATCCCCCTAGACAAGGAAATTCATTCCCCTGAAGACAATTCATTGTGAAAAACCCTAAAAATAGCCTTTTTTTCCTTGGCACGACTATCCAGTTCACTACTCGCACCAATGGGGGAAATCCTCCAAAGAGGGCGCGCCAGCTGGCGCACTGTCTCAGTGTTGTACCCACACCAGGCTTATTAAGGAGTGTTTTTTTAAAATAAATGGCGGAAGATTGACTCCAGCCAATTCCTAAACTGGTCTCTAAATTGATTTGGGAGGTTTGGCTCCGGATCTCCATGTAGAGGAAATGGTTTTCCACCTCTCATGGAAGCTTCCTTAAGGATAGGGTCAATCCCATGATTATAGGGATCCCAACTCCCCTTCCACCATCTATATAAGCTTGCCATTTTCCTTTTCAAGCTAGCCTTCAAGAGCCCTCAATAGCCTAGAGAATACTGAAAGAGCCTTGATAGTCCTCATAGAGCCAAATCAGTAGCAAGGAGATTATTGTCAAGACAATCGAAGAGAGAGGCTTGTCCCATCCCCGACGAGCTTTATCAAGACGTACTCCTCTATCGACCCACCGAAGGAAGATTCAGCATCAAGGCCAGGTTGTATCTTTCTTTGTATTAATTAATGATAAGCGACTTTGGTTATGGTTCCACTCGTATCGTTCATATTTTGTGATTATGGGTTGTATCTTCTCTGACTGATACATAATTGCATATATTGGGTTTTACGCTTGTATGTTCGTCATGTTTCTTGTATGTGCAGGTGTTTGATCACGCCAAGTGGGAGAATTTTGATCTGCCAGAGCAAGAGATCGAAAGCGCTATCTTCTCTACGAACAACAGCGTTGGACTTGAGGTAGGCCTTTCTTGCAATTTGGTCTATTGCAATTAGGAACTTGCGTCTTAGCATGATACGATTGTTTCTAGACCTGATCTAGGCTAGTAGGGATTGCCTCTATCCGCAGAGGGGATTTACCTCTCCAACAGCATTAGTGAACTCTAAATCGAACTCTTGGAGGATCACAATCCACTTTGAGTACTTTCCCCCCAGCAATTTTCGAGACAAAATGTAAGTCATGGGGTTGCAGTCGGAAATCATGGTTACCATGCGTAACAGGATGTAATGGTGAAACCGTTGAACGGCCTGGACCGCGGCCAATGCCAACTTCTCAATGTGGGCATAACGTGTTTCAGTGTCGAGGAGATTTCGAGATAGATAATAAACCATGTGTTCATTACCGTCATCGTCATCCTGTACCAGAACCATGGAAATTGTGCTGAATGTAGCAACCAAATAGAGGGTAAAGTCACGATGATATTTTGGACATATTAATGGAGTGTTGACAAGAAACATCTTAAGGTTATCGAAATATTGTTGAGCAATCTCGTCCCAACATAAAGGGGCGTCCTGTTTGAGAAGTCGTGTAAACCCTTTGGCTACCTCTGCATAGTTAGGGATAAAGCGACGTAAGAAATTCGCTTTCCCCTGAAGACTCTGAATTTGATGTAGTGATGATGGGGAGGGGAGATTAAAAATAGCCTCGACCTTGAGACGGTCAAGGCAAATTCCATCCTTAGAGACAATGAATCCTAAAATCTGACCAGAGTCAACGCAGAAGACACACTTGTGAGGATTAAGCCTGATGTTGTAACGTCTACAGCGGAGATGTTCTGGATTGTCTTCATGTAGAGATGAATGAGCCGGAAGGTCATCTAGGTACGGATGAACGAAATTACGTATGTCGTGAAACGCATAGGACATGGCACGCTGGAAGGTAACCCCAGCATTTTTTAAGCCGAAAGGGAGCTTCTTATAAGCGAATGTTCCCCACGGACTGATGAAAGCGGTCTTATGTTGTTCGGATGGAAGGATATTTATTTGATTATAACCCGAAAATCCATCCATAAGGGAAAATATCTCACTCCCCACACAATCATCAATGATCTGATCTATAAAGGGGGTGGGATAGTTGTCCTTAGGGAAAGTCCGATCGATATCTCGATAGTCAACGTAGACTCGAATTGTGCCCTGCTTCTTATCCACAGGGACAATATTGGAAACCCACTCTGTCAGAGGGATCAGATATATGAAGCCCGCTTTAAGAAGTTTCTCAACTTCAATTTTTATAGCAACGGATTTCCAAGGATGCACTGGACACAGACGCTGGCGCACAGGCTTCACACTAGGATAGGTGGGAATTTCATGCACGACGATATTGGGTTCAATCCCAGGCATCTCTTCATAAGACCATGTGAAAACATCATGGAATTCGCGGAAAAGGCTAGTGTACACTTGAATCTCATCGAGAGAATAAGTGACTCCCACATGGATTTTCTTGACGACCCCCGGTTTAACGGAGATGTCGATAGGAATCGTTTGGGTAATATTACTTAGATTACCTTCCGAAAATACTTCATGAGTCAATATTGGCATTTGGAGAGGTGGAGAGGGAACCTAATATGCAAAACACTCGAGACAATTAGATATTGTCCCCAGGCCGGGCATGAACGAGGAACAATGATGTCCATCGCTCCACGGCAGATCTTTGAGAGACATAGTCCCCACGATAGCTTCGTCAGATGGAAAAAATTATCTCAAAGGATCAGGTAAATCTGCATTGCTGAGCCAAGGGGATTGAGAATAAACATTAAGAACCATGCTCAAAGGAGCATGATCAGCAGGAGGAGGATCTGATGCCGCAATGATCTCACAATAATTGATTTCAACCAGGGTTAGAGGCATCGATTCTCCAAAAGAGGCAACCTGTTCAGGAGAAGGGACAATCCACGAGTCTTCTAACCTGGAGATCACATTGACTTGAACGGTATTCGGTGGTGGAATGGTAAAAATACCCATGAGAATGGGGTCCTTGAAAATACCAGGTCCTATACTGTCAAGGGGATTAGGAATTTGATCCACATATGGCACGTTATTCTCAGAGGATGAGGTAAATAAAGACAACTGATTGACAGTAATAATATTTCCCTCATGTGGAAACTTCAAAAGTCGAAAGAGGGTCGACGGAATGCAAAAAATGGCGTGGGTCCAACTGTGACAGAGTAGAAGATTTTAGTTGACTTTGGCATCAACAACTTCCACTTCGATATTGACTATCTTACCTTGTAATGTGATCGGTAAACTCGCAAGAACACCCAAGGGTTTTTATTCCCTTCCATCAAATGCCTCGAGGGCATTGGGAGATGAAGTAAGGGCTAGAGAGCCAATGGCCTTCCTGCAAGAAGATGACATAACGCAGGTAGAGGCACCTTCGTCCACAATGGCTCTGTGAATATTGAGGCTGTTAATGCCGACTTTTATAATAAGGGCATTCTGGTGCGGGATTCGGGGGACGAAATTCTCTAGATCAAAGGTGAAAAGGCTAGAATCGGCAGGATCGATTCCGCCGATTGCAGATAACAAATATTTCCATTGAGACGGACAACTCTGAAGCACTTCCAACGTGGACATCACAGAAGGTTCCTGTGCCAAATCCTCAACAATTTTGTAATGTTGAGTGGCACGGGCATTTATATTATAGGAAGACTTTCGGAGAACACCTTTGGAAGGTTGGCATACAACACATTTAGCACTGGGCCTTTCAATCTCAAGGGGACCAGAGGAAGGTGGGGGAGGAGGGCCATCAACGACTTCTTTCCCAGCTTCCTGGTGTGATCCGGCATAATCCTTAGATCGAATGGCAATAGAAACAGGTGCGGCACCATTCATCATGAAAACCTGAGACCCAAACAGTGCACATGGCGAAGGCTGCTCGACCATTTGTGTCTGCTGAGATGGAAAAGGTTCCTTAAGAACTGTCGGAGTTCCCTTAGAGCCCTTAAGAATTTGACTAACCTCGGATCATCTAGGACAATTTTTGGTGTAGTGGTCTTCATCACAGATCAGGAAAGGGTACTTCGGTTTTTGTTGTGAACCATCATCAGCGCGTGGTTTGGATGATTCTAGTTTTGGGGCATCGGATTTGGCTTTCCCTTTACCCTTCTTCTTCCCTTTGAAAATCTTGTCCGCGGGATTTGCCTGAACGGAATTGACCTCCACGGTCTTACCAAAATATGGAGTAGCCAGAGGAGCAGAATTGTTATAAGAATTCAATTTCTGCTTCCCATTGGAAGACTTGCGAGAAGTCTGAGAAATAGAACTAATAACACTATCAACCAATGGGGTAGCTGGTGCTTTAGAGGTCCCTGGTTGTAGGGCATCAGTCAAGATGTCGTATAACGTGCCGGACTGAGAGTACACTAAATCGAGGTACTGGGCACAAGCAATGGCTTTTTCCTCAGTTACACATGCCCCCATAGCAATGTCTTGTGCAATCTTATTGGCAAAGGAGGTAGTGAACCAGTGAGTTAGAAGCTGATCAAGAATGTCAAACTTGATCAAACGATGACGACATCTCCATTCATGAATATGATCTGAAATATGAGTGGCTTTGTCTTGTTTCAGAGATGTCAGGAGATGCGTCCCGGCTTCATAACGAACCGGTAACTGGAAATGCATCAGGAATGCCATAGCTAGAGTATTAAAATCTTGAAAAATACCATGGGGTAGTTCTATGTACCATTTAGCAGCAACGCCAGTGAGAATGTGTTGGAAAATACGCAGACGAATTGAGTCGTCTACCCAAGAATTTGAAGAACACCACAAGTGGTATGTCATGATATGTGCTTGGGGGTCTTCTCCAGATTTACCCTCAAACTTAGGACAATCACCAGGCACCTTCATCGGAATCAGAGACCAATAAGGATTATGAAGAATTAGATCATTGGTCAACTTGGACACGTCCGGTAACTCCAACGTGGTGAGAAAAGGTAATTGAGGGTTAAAAGGCATGCCAGGTCCCCGATAAGGACTCGTACCTGTACTCCATCCTGGTTGAGCATAACTCTACCCCCATTGGTTCTGTCCCGGAGGGTTCTGACCATAGGGGGTATAAGCCGGATAATTAGGTTGATATGGAAGCTGAAAACCAAGATACGGGGGTTGATAACCAGGGTACTGATTCTGAATATACGTGGGCCTCGATTGAGCAGTGTATGGATTTGATTGCGGAGTATAAGTATAGCCTGGCTGTTGAAGGTAATAACCATAACCTTGGGGTGGGTTGTAAACTGGTCGAGACTGAACTTGAAGGTAATATCCGCCTTGGGGTCAAACGGGATGCTGGTAAGTGGGATCCTGCTGAGCTTGATAAGTCGAGTGCACATGTGGATTTGACTATGGCATAGAATAGATCGGCTATTGAGCAAGGTTAATAGGTTGTGTAGGTTGTCCTGGTTGAACAGTTTGACTTGGCTGAGTAGGTTGTCCTGGTTGAACAGGTTGACTTGGCTGATGAGGGACACTAGGTTGGCCTGATGGCGGTAGTGGGCCAGGTTGACCTGTGACAGGACCATAAGATGGCCCAGGCTGTGCAACATTTTGACCAATTGGAAAATGAGACTGTTGAGCTTTCACCAAAGGTTGAGAAGGATGGGTTTTCCCCCCTAGACCATATGGTGGTCCAAGTTGATAACCCAGTTTTCCTGCCAATCCTTGAGGTTCCCCTGGTTGGATCGTAGGGTGAGGCTGCAAAGGTTGACCTTGAGGATTGTAAGACTGCCCTTGCGGGCTGTAAATCAATCCCTGTTGGACCGAAGGTTGTCCCTATGAGGGTTGTGTTTGCGGGTCGTACGCATACCCTGGCTTGGCTAAAGGCTGTCCCTGGAAGGGTTTTCCTTGTGGGCCAGAAGCATATCCTTGCTGAAACAAAGGTTGTCCCTGAAAGGGTTGCCCTTGTTGATTAGAAGGTTGCCCAGGTTGGGTAGATAAAAAACCGTTAATATACTGATAAGCCTCAGGAGCAGGAAAATGAAGGGGGTTGCCCTGCTCATCATACTGATATGGAAATACATAGATCGGGGCACCATCCGGTCCATAATGGGAAAATTAAGGATGGTTAATATCCTGAGAGGATTGACCAATCTCGAAGATCGATGGCTGTAAAGACATCTGGTACTCCTCGGGAGAAATGTTCTCTGGAATTGTAGAAGCTATATAAACGTCTTCAGGAACTGACGAGGTCCTAGTTGACTGATTAGTGACAACAGGCACAGACGCAGCCACGCAGACAGTAGGTCTAACAGGTTTTGATGTGACAAAAGGGTATGTCGTGAGAGGTGTCGTTGGCAACATCCCTAATGAGGGAATAGTTGGTCTCGTGGACGGAGTCGATACTCCCATAGAGGCAATAGCAGCCATGACCTAAACCTATATCCAACTGGGAGCAAAGGACCAGGTGAAGACATAATAGAAGGTTCAGGGATGTCTTCTGGAAAAAGCTGGTAATCTTCACCAGAAGTAGGAATTCCCTCACTAGGAGAAGGACTGGATGAGTCCATATCTGACCCTGCCATAAGATCTTCTAAAAGACGACGGGGACTAGGAGGTATAACAGCAGCCAAAAAGGGTGATCCCGATGTAAGAGGAGGGAAATTTTCCCTTACTCTAAATTCAAACCAAGCATTGGACAAGGGCCAATTGAACTCAACTGGTCCTCCAAAGGGAAGTTTAGATATAACTGGTCCCCCGTCGGGAAACTCAGATACAGCGGGCTACTGATACTCAGCTGAGGACTGAGAGACCTCTAATGAATCATCTGTATAAGGACTACTAGTAGAATAAAATGATGGTTCCGCCACTGTGACTGTAGCAAAAAAGAGCAATAGATCAAAAACAAAGAGACACGAACAAAAACCAAGGCAAACAAAAACAGGCCGAAAAATCAATCTCTAAATGGGCGTGTGATCGTAGGTGATTAATTTTACCACATTGAAACTAGAAATTTTACTATTTCGTGTTTTAAGAGTCTAGAAACGAGTAAAAGATGACTCTATATCTTTCAATTTGGAAACAAGTGTGAAAGTACAAGCACTTGATGATCTTTTCAAATTTAAGGAGTTAGTAAATATCAAAATGATTGCTCTGGTAATCTAAGTAAATGGGTGTACCACATATCCGTGAACTGCCATATACACCTTGGTAAAAATGAAAGAGAAATCAAACAAGGACTTAATGTACGTGCAGGTAATCTCCCCAAATGCTATTTCTGGTGTATCACGGGTAAAAGGTGGCAGACTCGACTTCCTATGGATAAAGGATTTGCAACCTAATGGGGTCTCCCTTTATATACGCGACGGTATGGGGAGCACAATTCCGTACTAGCGCTATCTGTAGCCAGATGGTGAGCGACAGCTGCTAGGCTTAAAGACGCCGAAACACGTCTCTACCTTAGACTACTAAATGTTTCGTTAAGTTTCAATGCTGCCTTAGGTTAATTTAGTAAATTTTAAAGTTGATCTTCAATTTACGTTTCGATTTCAAGGCCCTATCGAATGTTGGATCTCATAAAACCTCTAGATGCAAACTACATGCCACAAATATCATTTTGTTCAATGAAGAGCTATCTAAGAGAGAGTTGAGAGCTTTCAAATGATAGCAAAATGAACACATAAAAACATCCACTACTGTTTCCACTGCAAGCTAATGAAACTAGAAAACTTCTCTCTAGAGTTATATTAGAGCAAAATGCGAAAGAGCTTTCAATTTTCACTATGCCAATCAAAATGAAAAAGATTTTTTTTGTATTTTCCAATATATTAGAGAAAAATGCACTAAACGAATGAAAAACTAATGAAAACATCAATTTGAGAAATGACAAAGAGAAAGCTGAAAACAAATCAAGTTTACTCAACTCAAAAAAGTGCAATCGAGACCCAAACTGATGATGAAATCCCTCAAAGCGAAGAAGAATCTCAAAAGAGACTCAAACAAACCGTGTAATCTAGGCTTGGAGCAACACAAAGTGAAACTGAATGAAAGAGAGGACAATCACTCAATTAACACAATGATTCAATGTAATCCAGCGAGATGAATGCAAAGAAGCAAAAACGAAGTTGACCGGGAAAACAAAGACCCAAAACTCCCACAGGAGGCTTAGCACACTAAAGCACCTAGAAGCCCTAGGGATAGAATTAAAAACTGATAGAAAAAAGTGAAAAACCAGAGGAAAAGGGTTAAACACGGTCAAAAATGACGTTAAAGCACTCAGACAATCAGAAAAAATGAACCAGGACCAAAATTCAAGCTCAAAAAGTCCAAGAATAGGTAAAACCTAATACCAAGTAGGGTTGGCGCGCCTATTTGGCTATAATATGCACCAAACAGGGGTTGGCGCGGGTGCCTAACGAGAAACAAGCGCCATTTGGCGCAACTGTCAGGGGGATAACCACGCCAATCAAGTTTACCCTAGAAAAATGATAAAAATGAACTCACAGAGACTGGATCTGGTCTTCTGGGGGCTAAACAGGGGTTTAACACCAAGGAAGGTGAACCAGAAAAGTAGACTAGACAAACGAAAGCCAAAAACAAACTAATGGAGGAAATACTAACTCCCACTGATCCCCAGTGGATTCGCAAAATTGTTGTGGAGGTGAATCCCCTCTGCAGACAGAGGCGATCCCACAAGCCCTAGATTGGGTCTAGCAACAATCGAATCATGCAATGACGTTGGTTCCTAGTTACAAGAAAGACAAAGACCGCGATAAGTAGCCTACCTCAAATCCTACACTGTTTTTGTCAAGGAAGAAGCAGTGCTCCTCGTCCCTAGCTTGACAAATCACAATCCTTCCATTCGCCATGTCCGGACACCTGTACACATGCAAAGAAATGATGACATACAACGTAATAATTAAAGCATGTAACTATATATCAGTCAGAGAAGATATAATTCGTTGCATTACATAAAAGAGTAGACACGTGAATGGAACCAAAATCAGAGTCACTTATATTATAGATGACAAAAAGGGAGATTACAACCAAATACTCTGCCGCTATGATCTTCCTTCAGCGGGGCTTGTATTGGAGCGCGTCTCAACAAATCATGTCAGGAATATGGACAAAGCTCTCTCTCTTACAGGGTTCTCCTCGGCTCTGCTCTCAATAGTCGCCCAGCTATGTTTTTCTTCCCACAAGTTTACTAGCTGGTAAATGGAGAAGGCAGACTTTTATAGAGGGAAAAAGGGAGGTTGGGATCCCTATAATCATGGGATAGGGTCCTATCTCTTAGGAAGGTTCCATGAGAGGTGGAAAACCACTTCCTAATCAGGGAGATCCGGAGGCAAACAACCCAACTACTTTCTGATGATTCATTCAGAGTTGGTTAGAATCAAACTTCCACCATTTATTTATTTTTTTAATTCCTTAATAGGCTTGGTGCGAGTGAGACACAGGGACAGAGCACCAGCTGGCGCACCCACTAGTGTGCTTTTTCCCCATTGGCATGAGGGATGAACTGGCTACCCACGCCAATGCCAAAACATGGATTTTTAGGATTTTCCAGAGGAATTGTTCTTCAGGAGAATTCTTGTCCTTATGCAGAAGGATGCCATTAAGGTGTTTTCAAGACATTTTACTATTCACAGGTTACGGGAATAGTCCTCCAATGTACGGGACAAGGGATTGCAGGGACGTTGAAAAAATGCTGTGTAACAAAAGTGAAGAAATTTGGGTAAGTACTATAGATCTAAAACATTCTAAAAAATTAATATTTACAAATATATACGCTAGTTCGTCTCGATAAAAGCATATATATACACGGCTTTGTCTCATAAAAAGCACGTATGGAAGTCAGGGTTTTTTGAAGCTTATTGCATAGGTTATCTGTTGATTGTTGCTATATTTCTACTATCTGTCAATGAAGTCTTCATGTAGATCTGGGTTGCTTGAATGTTATATATGCTGCTAAGTTGAATATGTACAAATCTGATCAATGAGTGAGTAAATATGCTTAATGATGTCTGACTGATTAAGGCAACTGCAATACTGAAAAGATATATGACTGGAAGCCTCAGATCTGGTTTTGAGACTGACCATATTTTAGAAGATCATTATTCATAGATATATATGCATGTTGGTGTGAAGGAAAGCGCGTATACACGCGGGTTCAGTAAAGAAAAGTATTGTATGCATGTTAAGATAATGAATGTTCAGGGTTGATTTTTGTTCTACATACTGATTCTGATATCAGGGTTATTACTGTGCTCTAGTTACAGTGATCTCACTGTTCTGATTGAAGTATTGGGTAAGTTTATTATTGTTGATCTTTATGAAGACTTGTGTTGAAGCTGTTTGATCCAGTGTGAAAATTGATGAAACATGGTCTGCAGTGGTTCTGAGGGTTGAATCCTTTAGTGTGGAAGTAGAAGCTTCCTACCAGTAGAAGCCAGTGTTCTGATCAGGGGGTTGAAGCTCCCTTCCAGTAGTGGTTGGTAAACAAGATTAGGGGGTTGTAGCTCCCTTCCAGTAGCAGTTGGAGAACGAGATAAGGTTGCAACCTTCTTCAGGTTGATGCCTGCGTACTGATATGAGTCTGCGTCAGTACAATATTGTAAGTAGTTTTCCATATAATAAGTATTGAAGACAAAGACGACAACAGTGGTGGTTTTCTCCCGAATTGGGTTTCCACCTTAAATCTTGGTGTTCATGTGTGATGCTCTTGTGTGATGATTTATTCTGCTATTACTGCACATATTCACTGCTTAACTAATTGATGCATAACTGATAAGTTGAATTAAAGATTGTTTCTGAAAGTTTATCTAACAATTATCTTAGTATACGCTAGTTTTTGTTGGTATATCTGTGTGTATATGCGAGTTGGGTTCATTAAAGTCATGTATGGAATTCAGTAAAGAAAAAAGTAAAATTTTTCAGTGAGCTCTAAATACTGATTCACCCCCCCCCCTCCCTCTCAATATTTTTCCCAACAATTGGTATCAGAGCAGGTCCTTATGAAGAAGCTTAATCGCTAGAAGGAAGATCGGCTAAGATGAAAAATCAAGATGCGACAGCATCTATTAGGCCTCCTCTCTTCAATGGAAAAATTTTAATCTTCTGGAATACAAGGACAAGATCCTATCTTCAGTCTCTTGGAGCAGATGTACGGGCTATAGTTGAAGGAGGTTATCAATATCCAACATCAGTTCCAACATATCCAGCCACGAGAAATAACTATGAAACCAATGCAAAGGTGGTCAATGCATTATTGGGAAGCTTGACTGAATCAAAATTTGTCAAAGTCATGCAGTTGAATATAGCAAAGAAGATATGGGACAAGATAATTTTGAGCTATGAAGGTGATGCCAAAGTAAAAAGTGCTAAACTTCAAACTCTCAAAATTCAATATGAAAAACTCAGAATGCATAATGAGGAAAGCATTGCTAGTTTCTTTTTACGTCTAGATGATATTGTAAATTGTATGAGAAATCTAGGTGAAACCATAACTGACACTACTCTAGTAGAAAAGGTTTTAAAATCACTAACTCCCAAATTTGAGTCAAAAGTGTTTGCTATTGAAGAGAAGTAGGATCTATAAAATCTTACTATTGTTCAACTTCATGGGATTCTGACTGCATGTGAAATGAGGAAAGGAGGTCCATCTGAAGTCAAAGAATTTGTTTTTAGAGATGTTGCAAAAGGAAAGGAAGTAGAAGAACAAGAAGGATTAGGGTATGTTTCAGAAGAAGATGAGATAAATTTTGTAAAGAAGCTACAACTTGGCACTGGCAGGTTCAGAGGTAAGCTTCCTTTTAAATGTTTTGCTTGTAGAAGAGTTGGTCATTATGTTGCTAAATTTCCCCATAAATATAATCATGAAAAGGGAAAGGAAGTGGCAAAATGAAATAAGAAACGGTTTATCAATAGGAAAAATTATTATACTCATGAAGAGAGTGATGGTCTATCAAATAGTGAAGAAGGAGAATCTGATCAAGATATTAGACTTCTCATGGCTTTTGAAAGACTCTAGTGAGGCTAAAGATACTTTTATGGATGCATTATAAGAAAATGATTTTCTTGAAGAAATAAATCATCTCAAAATATGTTTGGAAGAAAACAAATTTTCCATAGATACTTTAAAGAATCAGCTTATAGAAAAGGAGAAGCACAATGAGAAATTAGAATGTGAAATAAGTCTAAGAAAGGAAATTGAGAAAGTGAAAACTTTAAATATTAGATTTTCTAAAGGATCTGAAACCTTAGATGAAATTATCAAGGTACAACGCTCTCCTCTTGTAAAGACAGGTCTTGGATATATCGGAGAATCCTCTCAGTCTTCAGCACTAAGCTTTCTAAATGTAGCTAAAGCCATCCTACAACATTTTTTCACTCAGCAAAAGAACAAAGAGACTACATAGGTAAAGCATGGCCACTTCAATATAAGGAAGAACAATAATAGAAATATCAATCAGCGGGTAAACATAAATAGAAGGTTTCATGATCGCAGAAACTTCTTCTTTAATGGACAATGTTTCTCATGTCATAATTTTGGTCATTAAGCTGCTCAATGTGTTGCATAAAAAACCATCATGACCAAAGAAGCAACAAAGCAAAGAAATGAGACTAGAATAAAGAAGAATATTTATAACAACTTTTCTCCTCTTCAAAATGAAATCGAATGCTCTTATTGCAATAACTTTGGACATGAAGAGTCTGAATGCAGGAGAAAAATTCAGCCAAAAGAGCATATGCCTTCAAATTTCAAGGTATGGAGAAAGAAGGACTTACAGGTTGAAAGTTGTGGCATAGCTTTATTTGCGGAAGGGGAAGAAAATCAATGGTACATTGATAACGGATGCTCAAAACACATGACAAGTGATAAAAATAAACTCCTTTCATACAATGCTCTAGAGAAGGAAAAGAATGTTACCTTTGGAAATGACTCTCCTGCTGTCATTAAAGGAAAAGGTTATGTTTTTCTAAAATAAAAAGTGAAAGCTAACAATGTTATGTATGTGGATGGATTAAACCATAACCTGTTGAGTGTAAGTCAAATGTGTGATCAAGGAAATGAATTTGTATTTAGTTCAAAAGAATGTGTAGTACGTGAACTTGACATGGGAAAAACGATAATAAAAGGAACTAGAACACCAAGAAATATATATGTATTGAAAGGTGGCCAAGA
The DNA here is from genome assembly GCA_034641835.2 of Pinus albicaulis. Taxonomy (NCBI): domain Eukaryota; kingdom Viridiplantae; phylum Streptophyta; class Pinopsida; order Pinales; family Pinaceae; genus Pinus; species Pinus albicaulis. The sequence continues at coordinate 323,731,625 of CM076584.1, read as the reverse complement.
GCAATGCTACTTGGGTAAATCTTCTGAAAATTGGTAATGGCACAGAATATTGGGACATTTGAGCTTCTCTCAAATAAGCAAATCTAGCATACTCAAAGTTGTTTGTGATCTTCCCAGCATCACTCTACCTGAAAGTACCATATGCAAATCATGCCAATTTGGTAAGCAAACCAGGGTGCAATTCAATGCCAAAGAAGGATCAGCAAGTAAGCCTATTGAACTTATGCATACTGATCTATGTGGTCCTGTAAGAAAAAAATCACCTCGTCGAGAACAATATTATATTTTATTTATTGATGACTTCTCTAGAATGTGTTGGATTGGCTTACTAAAACATAAAGATGAAGCATTAGAAAAATTTAATATCTTCAAAGATTTGGTTTAAAATGAACTAGATCTAAAAATAAATGTCTTAGATCTGACCGAGGAGGAGAATATATATCAAATTCATTCTTTGATTTCTGTGATAATCATGGCATAAAAAAGACAGTTTTTTGTAGCTGGAACCCCACAAAAAAATGTTGTGGCAGAAAGGATGAATATAATAGTTCAGTAGATGTCTCAGGCTATGTTTGATGAGTCTAGAACTCCTAATACCTTTTGGGGAGAAGCAACACATACTGCAGTAAATATTCTTAACAAGGCTCATGTTCATGTGAACAGTGATAAAACTCCTTATGAGCTCTAGTATGGCAATCTTCCCACTATAAAGCATTTTAGAGTTTTTGGAAGCAAATGTTTTATCAAGAACAATGATGAAAAACTTGGTAAGTTTGAACCTAAAGTAGATGAAGGAATATTTATGGGTTACTCTTCTAGAAGTAAAGCATATAAATGTTACAATAAAAGACTTCGGAAGATTGTTGAATATATTGATGTTGTAATTGATGAGTCTCTCACGGCTCCTAAAAGGGAAGTAACAACAAAAAATGAAGATGATGATGGTGTATATTTTCCCTCATAAAATAGAAACAATATAAAAGGAGAACCCAATGAAGCACCAGAAGAATATCTATCTGAAAAGGCTCCATCCAGGTATGTTCAAAAGAATCATCCAAAATCTCAAATTTTGGGAGAAAAGGGATCAAGTGTCCAAACAATAAGAACTCTTGCAGGATCCCCTATCTATTTGGCATTATTATCCACTATTGAACCACAGAATGTAAATCAAGCTAGTAAAGATGAATTTTGGATTCAAGCCATGAATGAAGAACTTGATCAGATTGAAAAGAATCATACTTGGGAACTAGTTCCAAGACCTCATGTTAAAAATGTTATTGGAACAAAATGGATATTCAAAAACAAGTTAAATGAAAATGGAGATGTTATTAGGAACAAATCTAGACTTGTTTGCAAAGGGTATGCTCAACAAGAAGGTACAGACTTTGAAGAAACATTTTCTCTTGTAGCCAGACTTGAAGCCATAAGAATGTTTCTTGCATTTTCAAGTTTTCAACAATTCAAATTTTATCAAATGGATGTAAAATATGCTTTCCTCAATGGTGATCTAGAAGAAGAAGTTTATATAGAAAAAGTAGAAGGATTCATTATGGGAAATGATGAAAATCTTGTTTTCAAACTTAAAAGGCTTTATATGGTCTTAAACAGGCTCCTTGGGCATGGTACTATCGTCTTGACAAATATCTTCAACAACACGGTTTTACAAAGGGATCTGCTGACAATAACTTATACACAAAAATTGATAATGATAAATTATTAATTATTGTTGTGTATGTTGATGAGATCATTTTTGGAAGTAATGAAGATTCCATAGCAATAATTTTGCTTCTGTTATGCAACAAGAATTTGAAATGTCATTACTTGGGGAACTAACAACAGATGTCATATTTCTATCACAAGTAAAATATCTCAAGCAAATTCTAAAGAAATATGGGATGGAAGACTACAAACCTGTGAGTACTCCAATGGTAACTGGATGTAACCTCAGCTCTCATGATGATTCTCCCATGGTGAATCAACCAGGATATAGATCCATGATTGGAATTCTGCTTTATCTAATCGAGACAAGACCAGACATTCTGCATGCAGTTGGGATTGTTGGACGATTCCAAGCTAATCCAAAAGAGAGTCTCATCTTCAGGCTGTAAAAAGAATATTCAAATATCTACAAGGGACTCAAGAATTTGGTCTATGGTATCCAAAGAATGTTGATCTTACTCTTTATGCTTCACAAATGCAGATTGGGCGGGAAATGTTGATGATTGAAAAAGCACTAGTGGTGGTGAATTCTATATGGGGCCGCGATTAGTATCTTGGTTCAGCAAGAAACAAAGTTCTATTGCCTTATCTACAGCAGAAGCAGAATGTGTGGCTATCACATCATGTTGCACACAATTTCTTTGGATGATGCAAACACTACAAGACATTCAAATCAAATGTTCACCTCCCATCTCCATTCTATGTGATAATACAAGTGCCATTAGGATCTCGAAGAATCCTATTATGCATTCCAAGACCAAGCACATTCCTATCAAGTATCACTTCCTACGTGAACAAGTGCTTGAAAAAAAGGTTAAATTGAAGTATGTTCCCTCCAAAGAAAAAGTTGCAGATATATTTACTAAACCTCTTCCCATGGAAGCATTTGAATATCTCAAACAGAAGCTAGGAGTTGTCTCTACCTCTCTGATCAAATGTTCTTAATTTCATAAGATTAAATTCGGTATGTTGGTTTCATAAAGGCAAATTGCGTATATACGTGAGTTTTTGTGCATAAAACCACGTATGGTTTTTGTTAACAGAAATTCTCTGGGTCAGCTTTGAGAAAAGCTGGTGGTATTATTGGGTAATCTCTGTTGTTATTCCAGTATTTATCTTATTGTACCTTTCTTTGATATTTATCTCCTTGATGAATATGCTTTGATGAATGGGTTGTTGAAGGCGTTCAGGATGCACAAGCTTAGGGGGAGCACCTACCTTATTGAAAAGGATGCACTGCTGGCATTCTGATTGGTTTATGATTTATGATCTCTCTTGAGACCTTTTGGTCCTGGTTATAAAAATTCATATCTGTAATTTGATGAAAAGATCATGTTGAGAGCTATGATGTAAAGTTGTTATATTTAGTCATGTAAGGACTTGTTCAAATTTGTAAACCCACTTGGTTGGGTAGATGAGTCAAATATTTAGATCCACGTGGTTGGATCAATGATGTAAGTATGAGTCCTTGGTGATAGGAAAGGTCATACTCAGTTGATTTTTAGAGTGATGTACTTAATTGAAAAATCTTTCTGGAGTTTCAACATGACCTCAGGGGGAGCATGGTCAATATAGTGCAGCACTCTTGTTTCAGTATTGATCCACCCTTTGCCCTTGATGTCAAATGGGGAGAGTATTTTGGGTGTTTGAATAATGGTTATGATTAATGTATCTATCTTTTGTGGTGATCAAACACTGTTATTATGAATCTTAATTCCAAACATGCGAAAAAAAGACCACTTTAGTTGTGCATAACAAACAGCCCTAACAGCAAAGATGGCTGCCAATATCCTCAGATCTACAGTTAGGTGATCAAGATAAATGCTGCAAAAATCTAGATCTATGCATTAGAAGACATTAAACAGTAGAAAAAACAATATTTACTCCATACATCAATAGACAAGACAAGAATATGTTGAATGAATTTTGTATTAATGGCACCTGGGAGGAAAACACAGAAGGGTGTTACCAGTTCTCCTCAATGGGATGGGTTCTTGTAAGTCCTTAGCACTTCAGATCTAAAATTCATCTCTCTTGATGGTGTAGAAAACCCAGACAAAAATGGTAGCGAAATATGACTATGATGGTGGATCAATATTCAGACCAAAAGTATAGATCCAGAGTGATCTTTAGGCAACAAAAGGTGATAAATGAATGGAAAAACCCTTCTATTTATAACAAAATATTGAGTTAGTCTAGATATTGGTGCATAATTAAAAACTATTAACCAAATCAAGATCCAACTTTTATGGAATATTTTATTATATTTTTTGGAGGGAAAAGGAATTTGACTTGGGTCAAATCCCTTTATTTGTAAATAATAAATAAATAAATGATTTATTTATCATTTTAAGGATGTGGTTGAGTAATAATCAAATAAATAATAATTTATTTAATTATTTATGGGTGATTTAGTCATATTTAACAAAGAATATTATTTAAATAAGGTTTAAATAATTATTCTTTAGAAAATAATAAGATAAATAATGATTTATCTAATTAAATTCATTGTTTTGGGTTAAATATAACCAGGAATATTAATTAAACTATTGTTTAACGAATTATTCCTTGAGGAAAATCAAACAAATGTAGATTTATTTAATATTTCCTCACGGGGTTTCCTGTTTAGACCATAAACAACTTAATAAAGGTGGTTTACTAAGTTATTTTCATAGTGAAAGAAATTTTACTTAGGGTAAAATTGGTCTTCATGGTGTACTTGGGTCCATCTAATGATAATAGGTTAGATGACCAAAAAATGGTGTAACAGATTGCCCCCCAGCATGCGAGCGTTAGGAGCTAATCGTATGACCGAAGTACGTTGCGAGAACTCAATCACTAGACACCGAAGGGGAATTCAAAGAGAGAGAGAACTATAAGGTAGACCAAAGTGCTAAAAGGACTAGACCTTGAGGAGGCGAGACTTATAGGTGCGACAAGTCTCTTTTATGAGTGAGTACCTATGATATAGGTGGGGGGGGAGGCATACCTATGCCCGCCAAGGAAAAGTACAAGAAATAAGGCATCCAGTAAATAAGGGACTAAACAATATAGTATATGCTGGCATAAACATGAGCCAGATAAACAACATGATAATGAATCCCACATACATACTGTGCCTGGGATAACATCCAAGACTTGTACAATAATATATGAGTACATGAGATACAAATACAACCCATATGCCCCTGTAAACAGGAAAGGGCTCTGAAAATATGACTGATACATGCAATCAAAAAGGCGATGCAAGCGGCTGAGGCTGACATCATCAAATCTATGGAGCTGCATCGAAGGCTGAGATGAAAAGGTCATCCGGGCATGTGAGGGGCTATTTGTAGGGCCACCCCCTCATGAGGGCTGAGACATCTCACACACACCCGGGAATCACTGGTCCAATCTGCTGCATCATTGAACCATCGAATATATGGATCTCGATCATGCTGAAAAGAGCTGGAGCTGAGAAAAAATCAAGTCAAAGGGCTATAAGGAGTCCCTTTGCCTGATATGAGGCACCGAACAAGAGTGGAAGCTGGAACCAAGGTACACCACCCTCTAAACCTGTCTTCTGAAAAAAATTATCAAATGTTGACAGAAGGAGGTCCACCATAGGTGAGGAAATAAGGGGTCCTCAAATACGGCATGAGAGAAAATAGTAGAGTGACTGACAGACAAACACCAAGGGTGATGATGAAATGGTGAGGACTAAGTAGCGGATGGACAAATTCCCTTGTTAGAGCATAAAGGGCATGGATGACCTGGAAGCGACTGACACAATATCATGAGGGATAGGGCACAGTGGGACTGGAGGCCATAATGTGCAACACGAGAGAGGGACCAAGCAATGAAAGATGGAGAACTATAGCTGGATACAAAGGGACTCGGGATAGGCTCCATGAATTCGATGATGACTCAACTCGGATGCTCTAAAAAAGGGAAAATTGATGGTGCTACCACACAGTAAAGGTCCAATGGGGAACCATAAAAACATGAGTACAAGATGGTAACTCACAACGAAAATTGACACGAGCATGGACAAGTATGTAGGCAAAGTGGTGCCCCCAGTACGAGTGTTGCAAGTGAAGAAATTCAATTTTGAGGAGGGGTGAAGTGATGCTTCTTGGATAAAATGTGTCCTGGTGAAGTATAAAAACACTAAAAACTAACAGATACCCATTTGAGGGCTCGGTGAGAGCTTTCTAACGATAAAGACGATTTGGAAAACTGAGCTACGGTTTAGCTGCAGCAGGCGAAAGAAAAAGCGGGGGTTTCTCTTTTAATAAGTCATTTTCTTTCCAAATTCACTCATTTGCATGTGGAGTTGTGGTGGATGTAAAGAGGAGAGAAGGCCCTAAATCTTGCGGCAATCATAGCGGACAAACCGACAGTTGGAATCGAGATTCTTCAATTGCAGGTAAGAGGCTTAACCCTACTCTTTCTTTTCAGTGGATTAAAAGTTTCGATTAGGTCCCCAGAGCTTAGGAACAGACCCCTGCTCCTCTTCACGACTGGGTCACACTTTTTGGGGAAAAAAGTGCGACCTGGGTAGTAGGTTTTCAGAAAAAAACTGCGACCTGTCCCAGGTTTGGGCCTGAAAAGTGTGACCTGTCAAGGAGGGGTTTTTTTGTGTTGTTTTTTGGCTGAGCACTAGGTTTTTATGAGGAGATATAGTCTTTCCTATCTGTACACTAACAAATATGATGGTTTTGTGCAGATATGGCAGAATTACGGATCAACTGGAGAGAGAGAGAGAGACCTAGGTGCGTTACGATCGAAGATCCGGGAGTATCAAGGTGTCCGCAGTGCATTGGCCAGGTTTGGGGTTTTGAAGTTTGTGGAGAACCCTTTGATGAGAACTGGAGAGCCCTTATTGGCCTGGATTGTCATCTATTGGGATCCGGACCATGATTTCTTTATAGTGTAGGGGCACCGGATCGAGTTGACGGTCCAGGATATATATTTCCTGACTGGTCTCCCACCGCTTAGGATGGTAGGGAATACTCAGCCAGTTTTACCACGAGGGCGGAATATCATAGATTTTGTAGAGTGCCATTGTCGACCAGGTCTCCAAGTCCAGGGGACTTGGATACCCATTGGGAATTTGGAGAGGTTAGAGACCCGTGTTGTGGCTGCAGTAGTGCTACGGATCTTGGGCAACTAGGCACTCCACCACATCACCAGGGGGCAGATGATGCTTGTGGAGTGTGTTTTGAGTGGGACCTACTATGGGTGGGCCCAGATGATGCTGTCGTCATTGAAACGACAGTTGTCGCTATGCAAGCGGTAATTGAACCGTGACTGTGCATATGGTGCAATTTTGTGCTCGTTCTTCTTTGAGAAGATGCCGACACTTTGACCTTGCATACAGTTCCAAGATGGGGGCCCGAGAGAGCCTAGGATGCGCTAGTGGGGGTGACTACTGTGCAGAGGAGGAGATGGGGTGGTTGGGCGGGTGTTCCAACCCAAGTTCTTTGTTCATTAGGATCAGATGCCACTGTATATAGAGGACTATCCTTATAGTGGGATGAGTTATTGTGGGGACTCGGATCTACCACTACCACCTGGTTGAATATGGGGGCCCGATGGTAAGCGAAAAATTCCTAATATTTTATGTGCATGTAAAGTTCTAGAATATTGTATTTGGTACTGATTATTTCACTTTTGGTATGTAGATACAGCACCGGTAAAACCGGCCGAGTATATGGGACGACCTGCAGTATTAGGGACCGCAAGACCTAGTGGACCGAGGGTGTAGCAAAATGAGGATGAAGAAGCCCTCCTGGAGGACATGTGAGAGGCTTCTGACTTGTATTTTAGAGCACGGTTGGCAAGACTTAGAGGACCAGTACATAGAGCCATGATTGGTCTACCCTCAGAGTGGCGAGGGGTCATGCAGCGCATGGCGATGGCCGAACAGGGTATGCATGATCTACGAGCTACAGGAGCAGAGCCATTGGCTCGAGATCCTCCAGATAGTGATTAGTGTGTAGGGGCAGGTGGTGCCCCCAGTTTTGAGTTTTGTAACATGCTATGGGCATGTCATATGTATCAGAGTGGATGGACTCTAAAACATTTTATACGACACATATTATGGATATGCATCGTTTTGATATTTTTATGTTATTGTCTTGTGTTAAATGCATGTGCTAAATTCCAATCTAGAATATGGTTTGCAAAGCTATCTACATAGTGATGTTGTGCTCTAGGTACATGGCTGAATGTAATGATTTCAAATTCATGCATCAAAAGCTTCACTCGTAAATATCTTCTAAAAAGGATAGGATTATGCACATGATAGACACCATTCAATTGCATGACAAGAAGCAGGGAATCTAAACGAACATGAAGGTGGAGGATGCGATGTGAAAGGGAATCGGCTAATAAACCTCGCACTGCATCATATTCGGCCTGATTATTGGTAGCAGTACCAATGCATACACCATTCGAGAGAACAAGCGAATGCAAGGGGGTAAAAATGGCCCAACCTGCCGAGGCTAGATTCTAGGAGTAACGACTTGCACCATCGGCGAAACCGATATAAGGTGTGGGCGGGAGGTCCATCTGAGAGGTGCCACAAAACAATAAATGGGAGGATGGTGAACAATGCTAGCAACCTAAGCGCAAAGTAGAAATCGAACGCACTCCGCGGGAGGGAGTGGTCTGGGTAGGATGTCTACTACTCACACGCCAACGGTGAGGTGGAGTGTGGGAGCTACCGGAGGTGTAGTTTGTGCTCAAGCCACGAAAGTCACCATAGGCACGGATGGTGCCATCCCGTTTATGGGCAGTAAAGATGAAGTTAGGGGTGGACATGGCTTCCATGATGTCATCATCACAATAGAATATGGAGTGACTGGAGGAAGGGAGACCACATGACGCGGCGAAGCTACCTGACTCATCATCATGAGAAGAAAGTTTCACATTCACATCATCACGGGGGATGACGTAAGAACAAGTAGATAAGGGATCTACTGATGTTGAGCCCAGGGTGATCGCTAAAGGGAGGTTAAGCGAAACAAGAGGAGAAGATTCAGAGGGAGCTTCTACCGAGGGTCTCATGGATGATGATAGGAAGAGGATGGTGGCCACATGCTTCCTCATCTCGACATCAGGAGGGGGAATTTCAATAAGAGCGGGTAAATCCTCAGTTTGGTCGGCAGCATACTGCGCAAGTACGAGAGAAGCAGATTGCTTCTGTTCAATCTCGTACTCCCAAACTACCTCTAAAGAGGCGTGGTAATGCGTAAAGTGGGGAAAATGGTGGGAATAATGGCCATGGAGTTCACACAAAGCACAAGGTTGGTTGGTGTGAATATTTTCAGGATTCTTGGTTGCAGTCGAGGAAGAAACAGAGGCTTCAGGGACTGTAGACTCAGGGAACGCAACTTTAACCATGGGCTTGATACAGGGCAGTTCAGGATAGTTATGGTTGGCATGGCCGACGACATCACACAAAGCACAGGGCTTTGCGAGCTGGGGATGTGCAGGGTTTGTCGAGGCAGCCTTGTCCTTAGAGGCCCTCTTATGAGCTTTGCCCTTCTTCCTCGAAGCAGTCGCAACAGGAGGTGGTTCCTGTTGAGGTGGTTGAGGCACTGGTGCAACGGGAGAAGTCATGGGGACCGGTTGAACTGGGATCAAATAAAGATAAGGTTTGGGTTGACCTGGAAGGGTAGCGACTGGAGGATCAAGGTACTAGACAGGAATCCCAAGGGTTCAGTTAGGAAGAGAGAGGGTGGCCATGACAAGTGTTTTATAAACTCCTGGTGGGGGGGCTAGGAATGGTATCTGACCGTAGGGGTAATGGCCAGGCGGGATGGCTCCTAAATGGTTAAGGCCTAGAGGAAAAATGCTAGGAGGGTAGAGAGGCTCATGGATACCAGTTGAAGGACCAGGAGGAGGACGTCCAAAAGGCTGAATCGAAGGGCTAGGAGTAGGTTTCGGAGGGCAAGGAGGCTGCTAACTAGCCGAGGCGGGCTACTTGAGAGTATCCCGAGACAATTGCATCATGCAAACATTCAATGAGTTGGGATTAGAGACAGGAGGAGGAAGACCAAGGAAAGTACCAAGCAATGAGGAATCTTTTTAGACTCCGGGTGAGACACTGGTCAAAGGATCGACGGTTTGCTTCTTGGCCACCGAAGAGATAGTGGACTCAGGGTAGGTCTGAGACTTCGGTTCATAATATGTCAACTAGTCAATGGTGACTATATTTCCATTATGAGGGAAGGAAATCTTGCGGTGGATCACGGAAGGGACAGTAGACATCGCATAAGTGTAGCTACAACCCAATAGAATGTTGTAATCTAAGCGGGAATCTATGACTTCTATGTCAATGCAAACATTCTTGCCCGCAAGAGTAATAGGAAAATTACGGAATAAGCCAATGGGCTGGGAGGCGTGGCCATCCCATGCTCAGAGAGTGATCGTGGAAGGAGCTAACTCAGGTGATCCGAGTTGCTTCCAAACCGAAGCGGACATCACACAAGTGGATGCCCCCTCATCAATAATGCATCGGGAAACATTGGCGTTCCGGATCTTAACTGGGATTTGGAAAGCGACAGAAGTAGGGAGAGGAGGATGTTCTAACCGGTCAACATCGAAGACAATCAATCGATCGTCAGAAGGATCTACAACACCCATGGCAGATAGTAGAGATTTTCGTTGTGAAGGGCACGACTGGAGGAGTTTTTGAAATGGCAGCAGGAGATTGTGCCAAATCATCCACTATACTATACGAATGGGAAGCTTTTCCAGAAGCAGCATTTCGGCATAGTGTTCCCTTAGGGATCTTGGTGTGAACCTCTGCCTTGGGCTAAGGGATCTACAAGGGACCATTAGGTGTCGAAAGAGGCTCTGTAGAGACGGAAGGAGGCAGCTCAGGGACAGACGTAGCGGGAGGCCTGTTTTACTCATGGGACCAAGTATGAAGACTGATGTCTACGGTTAAAGGTTGATCAAAGTTCATCATGAGAATCTGGTAATCGAAGGTACCAGATGGAAGAGGTTGAGTGGCCACCTATCCTTCAGGTGTTTGGGTAGCCACAAATCCTTGCTGAGGGAAAGGATCAGTAAGCACAGCCGGTTGACTAGGTGCAGCACTGGGAGGGACGGAAGGGGAGGCTTGTTGTCCTCGCAATGTTGCTTGAGACTCCCACAACTACCACATATGTGGTAAAAGAGGAAAATCATGTGTGTAATGACCATAAACACCAAAACAAGAACAAGGCTTGTTTGTGTGAACAGGCCTGTCCTGCTTGGGCTGGGTGCCCTGTTGCTGGTTAGTAGTGTTAGGAGCATTATTTTGAGAATTAGGTCCAAGATTACCAGGAGCAGACTGATTTTTAGTGCCTTTCCTCTTCTTTTTGGAGGGAGGAGGATTAGTCGCGCCCTACTGTGCATATACCTGCCCCTGAGGGGCCGGTGGCTGCTGTTGCGAGGTTGAGAAGGCAAGGGAGGAGGTGGTGCTAATGCTGGAGGAGTTGGAGGACCAGGCTACGGATATGGATAATATGGAGGTTGGGTAAAAATGTGGTAAACAGGATTTTGGGAAAAAATAGGAGGCATGCCGCATCCTGGATACGTGCTACCGAGAGGGGGAAAAGTGCAGGAGGTGTTGGCCCTCTCTGAGGAAATCCATAGCCCATGGGAGGTTGAGCATATGGATTAGAGAGAGCTCCAATGATACTGTCGGCGGTGTGAGATGCCCCCGGTGCGTTGGCACCACCAGGTCTAGGAAGATCATGTAGAATGGTATAAACATAACCCGACTGAGCGTAGATCAGGTCATATTTTAACGCAATTTGGAGAGTGGATTCTTCGGTTTGATGAAAGTGCGATGCGACATATTTTCCAATAGGTGGCAAAAGAGATGTAAGGAACCAGTCCATGTATACACAGTCTTCGAAGGTAGGAACTCAACATAGGCTCTTTCTTCTCCGCCACTCCTAGACATGGTTAGAAAGGCGGGTCGCAGACGATTGACGGAAAGAAGTCAAGAGTTCAGTACTAGTGTCATAACGAAGGGGAAGCTAGAAGTAAGACAGAAAATCCTGGGCAATAGTCGCAAAGGTGGTATGAGAGGAAGGGGCCTAATCAACATACCACTTAGAAGCTTCACCTGTAAGCATATGTTGGAACAACCAAAGACGGACAGAGTCATCGGTAATGGAGTTAGACGAACACCACATGTGGAAAGATCGAACATGATTTGTAGGATCTTCTCCAGCAAGGCCTTAAAACTTTGGGATGTTGGAAGGGAGCTTTGTCGGCACAGTAGGCCAACTAGCGTCATGGTGTATAGAGTCATTTATCAACTGGTCAAAATCGAGAAGGTTGAGGCCTACCATGAAGGGGAGCAAGGGCGTAGCCAGGGTAGTGTCCGTTGTGGTCCCACTAGTGGTATTCCCAGCATGAGGGTCGGGGTTACCACTAGCATTAGGTCCTGCACCAGACATGGTGAAGGTGATAGGGGGAGAACCGAAGGCAGAACGAGGAGGAGAACCCAATGGACTAGAAGAAGATTCGAAGTGTGGACTCAGTGGAGGACTAACTCGAATCCTACGTGGAGGAGTAAGTCTTCCTACCACAAACTGAGGGTGAAGTCCAAGAAGTCTCCGGGATAAATGCCTTGGTGGCGCAATGATGATGACACAAACACGGCACAAAGGAAAAAGAGACCGGCAAGGGCAGGGAGAGCAGGATCAACCGATTACAATGTCGAAACAAGGGCAGAGAGGTGCAGGATCAACTGATTTCAACGTTTTAGAGTCTTGGCTTGGTGGTGTTAACCAAGCCCTTTTTCACTTAGGGTGTGTGTGTGAAGTGTGTAAATTTTAATTTTTAAACCCAGACGTTTGTAGAGAAAAAGAAAAAGTGTGTTTTATAGCTGCAAATAAACCAGCAAATGACAGTATATAAGCCTGCAAAAACAGAAAAATAAACAGCTACTAACACAAGAATCTAAACCCAAGGAGGCGGCCCTCTCAACAACTAGTCTGTAGGTGAGTAAAAAACTAATCAAAACACACTAAAATAGCCAATAGATCTAAGGTCAGGAGGGATAGTGATCTAAAGGAAAAATCTACTGGAAAGTGGTGCAGAAAACAGCAACGAATCAAAGGAAAATTTGTTGTAAATGCGGTGGCGAAAGGCTATCTCCTGAGGGAAACAAAGTGAACCCTAGAGGAAAACCCAAAAAAATCTAAATAAGGTGATTTGGATGGATAACAAGCCGATCTGAAGTGGATCTGAAGGTGAGGTATCAGATCTGAAAAAAAAAAAAAAAGCTGAAGACTCTGAAATTTCAGACAACCTGCAACAGCAAAAACTCTTCCACAAGAAGTGGAGGGTACTGAAGCCCTAGGGGGCTAGGTTCCCACTTATTTGAGCAAAACAGAACAATTACATGTCCAAAACGAGCAGAGACAGAGGTCAGACAACCCTGAACAGAGGCTCAGACAAACCCAGAAAACTTTTGAAAAAATTCCCGCAAAAAGTCTAGGTCGCATTTTTTGACCTGTTTTCAGTAGAGGTCATGGTTTTTGGGCTGAAAGGTGCGTCTTGAGGGTCGAGGTCACAATTTTTGGGCCAAAAAGTGCGACCTGCACTTTCGGTACTCTCGGCAGCAGATTTCAAAAAAAATTGTTGTCTCAGCTGCGACTGATGTCTGTCACCTGCGCAATAGGTCCGAAAACACACAAAAGTTATAATTTGTATCGTTTTAGGGTTTTATAGGTTAAAAAAAAACATCAAGAAAAGCAAAAACAAGAGGTTGAAGAGAAATCCTAGGGTTTGAAGAAACTGGATATGCAAGGATCAGAAAAATGACAGAGGTCGTAATCGTAAACCCGTGTGGAGTCGTCAGTTGTTAGTATGAATCTTAATTCCAAACGTACGAAAAAAGACCACTTTAGTTGTGCATAAAAAACAGCCCTAACAACAAATATGGTTGCCAAAATCCTCAGATTTGCAGTTAGGTGATCAAGATAAATGCTGCAAAAATCTAGATCTATGCATTAGAAGACATTAAATAGTAGAAAAAACAAGATTTACTCCATACATCAATAGAAAAGACAAGAATATGTTGAATGAATTTTGTATTAATGGCACCAGGGAGGAAAACACAGAAGGGTGTTATCAGTTCTCCTCAATGGGATGGGTTCTTATAAGTCCTCAATACTTCAGATCTAAAATTCCTCTCTCTTGATGGTGTAGAAAACCCAGACAAAAATGGTAGCAAAATATGACTATGATGGTGGATCAATAGTCAGACCAAAAGTATAGATCTAGAGTAATCTTTAGGCAACAAAAGGTGATAAATGAATGGGAAAACCCTTCTATTTATAACAAAATATTGAGTTAGTCTAGATATTGGTCCATAATTAAAAACTATTAACCAAATCAAGATCCAACTTTTATGGAATATTTTATTATATTTGTTGGAGGGAAAAGGAATTTGACTTGGGTCAAATCCTTTTATTTGTAAATAATAAATAAATAAATGATTTATTTATCATTTTAAGGATGTGGTTGAGTAATAATCAAATGAATAATGATTTATTTAATTATTTGTTGGAGGGAAAAGGAATTTGACTTGGGTCAAATCCTTTTATTTGTAAATAATAAATAAATAAATGTTTTATTTATCATTTTAAGGATGTGGTTGAGTAATAATCAAATAAATAATGATTTATTTAATTATTTATGGGTGATTTAGTCATATTTAACAAAAAATATTATTTAAATAAGGTTTAAATAATTATTCTTTAGAAAATAATAAGATAAATAATGATTTATCTAATTAATTTCCTTGTTTTGGGTTAAATATAACCAGGAATATTAATTAAGTTGTTGTTTAACTAATTATTCCTTGAGGAAAATCAAACAAATTTAGATTTATTTAATATTTCCTTATGGGGTTTCCTGTTTAGACCATAAACAACTTAATAAAGGTGGTTTACTAAGTTATTTTCATAGTGAAAGCAATTTTACTTAGGGTAAAATTGGTCTTCATGGTGTACTTGGGTCCATCTAATGATAATAGGTTAGATGACCAAAAAATGGTGTAACAAACACCATCATGGTTGCCATCAAGTCCAAAGGGAGAGATTGTTGGCAATATGATTCTTATGTCTTAATATGTTGTCCTTGATGGCAACTCTCTGGAGAAGCTCAGTAGTTTGCAGAAGATCTATCAAAAGAAGAAATGTGTAAAGTCCAGCAGAAGTTGGTTAATATTCACATTGAAGGTTATATACGTGGGTTAGTATAGGCCAAGTCGTGTATACACGCAGATAATAACGATCCAAGTCACGTATGCCTTTTGTGCTCTAAAAATATGATACCAGGGGGCATTACCATGGTATTAGCCCACAGTATTGGGCGTTGTGTCGTCTATTTGATTACGTCCAAGAATACCATCGGCAGTTGTGTGGTTTTGGCTCATGGTATTGGTAAAGGCTAAATCTATATAAGGAGAAGAAGATCATAGTGCAAGATTGTGCATGTGTAAGGATTGTCACTGAATACTTCTTAATGAAGTATATTTGCATGGGATGAACTTTGTTTTATTAGTAGATCTGAATCTATGATGCACCCTTGGATACAATGATGGATCAAGATCTCTAGACCTGAAATGACTATGTTCTTGCATGATCTATTGAAGAGATGATTAGATCTGTGACCTGGCGCAAGTTTGTTGAAGTGAAGTGAATAAATCTGGGTAAGTACTATAGATCTGAAAAATTCTGCAAAATTAATATTTACAGATCTATACGCTATTTCGTCTCGATAAAAGCACGTATATACGCGGCTTTTTCCCAGAAAAATCTCATATGGAAGTCAGGGTTTTCTGAAGCTTATTGCAGAGGTTACCTGTTGACTGTTGTTGTATTTCTGTTGTCTGTCAATGAAGTCTTCATATAGATCTGGGTTGCTTGAATGTTGTATATGCTGCTAAGTTGAATATGTACAAATCTGATCAATGAGTGAGTAAATATGTTTAATAATGTCTGATTGATTAAGGGTTCTACAATACTGAAAAGATATCTGACTGAAAGCCTCAGATCTGGTTCTGAGACTGACCATATTCTGGAAGATCAGTATTCACAGATCTATATGCAGGTTGGTGTGAAGGAAAGCGCGTATACACGCGGGTTCAGTAAAGCAAAGTAGTGTATGCATGTTAAGATAATGAATGTTCAGGGTTGAGTTTGATTCTGCATACTGATTCTGAAATTTGGGTTATTACTATGCTCTGGTTACAGTGATCTCACTATTTTGATTGAAGTATTGGGTGAATTTTATTATTGTTGATCTTTATGAAGAGTTGTGTTGAAGTTGTGTGATCCAGTGTGAAAATTGATGAAACGTGGTCTGCAGTGGTTCTGAGGCTTGAAGCCTTCAGTGTGGAAGTAGAAGCTTCCTTCCAGTAGAAGCTGGTGTTCTGATCAGGGGGTTGAAGCTCCCTTCTAGTAGTGGCTAGTAAACAAGATCAGGGGGTTGTAGCTCCCTTCCAGTAGTAGCTGGAGAATGAGAGAAAATTGCAGCGTTCTGCAGATTGATGCCTATGTACTGATATGAGTCTGCATCAGTACAATATTGTAAGCATTTTTCCATATAATAAATATTGAAGACAGAGACGACAGCAACGGTGGTTTTCTCCCGAATTGGGTTTCCACCTTAAATCTTGGTGTTCATGTGTGATGCTCTTGTGTGATGATTTATTCTGTTGTTACTGCACATATTCACTGCTTAACTAACTGATGCATAACTGATAAGCTGAATTAAAGATTGTTTCTGAAAGTTTATCTAACAATTATCTCAGTATATGCAAGTTTCTGTTGGTATATCTGTGTGTATACGCGAGTTGGGTTCATTAAAGTCACGTATAGAATTTAGTAAAGAAAAAAAAATAAAAGTTTTTAGTGAGCTCTAAATACTTATTCACGTTATATTTCTCCCAACAACAATAATAATTTGTGACTTAGATTGGACTTTTGGGGTTTGGCTTTTCTCATGATGAGAGTGCATCCTGACGAGTCTGCTCTTTGTCTACATCATTTAATCCTTGAATGCTATCTTCCACACCACAGATGACTCTTTCAAAGGGGATCCGCTTTGGGGAAATAACGAACCCTAAGCCCTTACTAAGCACATCGATTTCATCAATGTTTAATTCATGTGAAGAAATTTTGACAACCTTATTATTTGAAGAAGGATTGGCACTGTTAATTTTATCTCGGGAGGATGGAGCAGTCAATTTTATAGAGGAATCGGAGAAGTATTATCACTAGTCCCATTAGTCTTCTTATTATTAACATTTTAAATGGATGTTTCAAGAAAGCAATGCAATTGCTACTCAAGGGAATTAGTAGCGATAGACACATTAGTCCTTTCAATATTAAAATAATTTCCAACAGGTATTTCAAGAGAGCGTTGCTGCTGATTAGGAGATATAATTGTATTAGCCTTGGAATTGTTTCCAATGGAGCCAAAATCACACAAAGCGTCGAATTGCATAACCACGGTGTTGTTAGGGTTCGCGAAGTTGTCAATGGATGTGTTAACCTTATAGACATCAGTTGTCATTCTCTTGTTTCCATCAATGTTTTCATCGGCATTAACATAGTCAATGTTATCTTTGGGTGTATCTTTAGACTTATAAAAACTATTATTTCTAGATTTGTCCATAATATGATTCTTTGTTGATTCCAATTTGCGAATTTTACCAGACTAGCGATCTATGGTGATTAGTCCTTCTTTACTGGCTTTGAGGGTATCCAAGTACAATCCAAAGGTCACTGCAGATAATGCAGGCAAGTTTCAAGAGCAGTCTATATGTCGTGCAAGATAATCTATTTTAATCAGCCTGGGTTCTTCTAATCTCACTATGGATTAATGCTAAACTGAGTCTGGAAGACAGTCTCTCATTCAACATCGCATAGAGGCCACAACAATTCATTTTATTTATTATTCCACACGTGAGCCAATTGCATACATGTTCACCAAAGCACTTGGAAGAGAAAGTTTAGGAAGTTCATAAAAGTGCTAGGACCCACAAACACCCCTTCGAATGGTGGGGAATGTTAGATGCTTAATCATAAGGATTGTAATGCATTTGTAAATATTAAAATTTATGAAAAATATTAATCATAGGTAAATAAGAATAAACCAAAATAATAAAATATATTCATGCATGGAGTTATTCAAGACTTGGTATCTTGTAAATATAATCATAGGGTTTATGGCGCCTCATAAGCATTATTGTAATTATTTCTCTTTAAGAGAAATATGAATAATCATAAATGAATGGGAAGAGTCATCAAACTTCTTGAAATATAAAACCAAAAGTCATATCACAATGTATTTATATATGGCTCTCTTTAATAAAATATATTTACGCATGAAGTTATTCGAAATCTATCCGAAAAACACCGGGAAATAAGTTCAACAATTAATTCAAAAGATAAGTCGTAAAGACATATCATCCAACAAAAGTCATAATGGCATTCATCATCCAACAAAATAAATCGCATTCAAAGCTCTAACCTTTAAGAAACCTTGTGAGTGTTAAAGTTTGGGTTTTTAGATACTTGCATTTTTGTAAAGGCTACACATAATTCTATCACATTATTATTTAAAAATAATCATTTGAACAATTACAATATAAAAATTGTGATATTAACAATTAGATTTAACATCATCAATCATAAACATTATGTAACTCTAATTAACATCTTCAATATAAATTTTATAAAATTGTGATATTAACAATTAGATTTAACATCATCATCATCAATCATAAACATTATGTAACTCTAATTAACATCTTCAATATAAATTTTATATCTAAAACATCAATTTTCTAGAGAGATTTAAGTTTTAAATATTACAGTTTAACAATTACTCTCCACAATTATATCATATCTTAATTATGATGAAAACAATTTATGCATTCACTATTAAAAAAAATTATAATATAAACCAATCTTATTTTACATCACTATTATAAATCTTACATAAAACCTGAATAACATCTCTAATATAAATGCAATTGTTAGGAAAGAGGCATTAAAATTTTCTTGAATGTCTGCCGTTTTTCTCATTAATGCTTCACTGTTTTATTACCAATTTAGTTCCTCAGATAATAACAGTTTCATACCCGCCAAGAGTTATAAACTCAATTATGCAATTGTTAGGAAAGAGGCATTAAATATTTCTTAAATGTCTGATTACAATATTAAGATGGAAACCTAAATCATTGAATACATATATTGACGTTTGGAGGTGTATATCCGCCGTTTTTCTCATGAATGCTTCACTGTTTTATTACCAATTTAGTTCCTCGGATAATAACAGTTTCATACCAGCCAAGAGTTATAAACTCAATTATCCTGGACCCTGAAAGACATTCATAAAAAAAAACAGCACTCCTGTGAGTACCTGATGCAAATATGTCCGGATCAACGGTTTTAAACAATGCAAATACTGGCACTATCAACAGTATTAAATAATGTAAATATCGTCAATGATTGATAATCTCAAATGTGAGGGGTGGGTGGTGAGAGTGTTCTATGGCCTTGAGGAAGTTGAAGTTTCAGAGTATTCATGAGGCTTAAGATGCATGACAAACAACCAAGATTAAGTTTTTACCCTCAATTAGGAGATTCAATAAGCCAAAAAAAACAGGTAACTTCTTTCACTGTTTTGGGAGACTCCCTCCTTATTCAGCATTTGGTAAAGGACCCCTCTCCAAGGAATAAAACATTAGAAAGTCTCACAAAAAGAATTAGAAAATCAGTGGAAGGACTCTCTTCAAAAGCATACTTCCATGTTCTCCATTATCTCAATAAAGATGCAGACTTGTGTGTTAATGACGGGTGTAAATTAAGATTGGGAGATTTAAAAATCAACAGCAGAATTAGGTCTTTCTCCTATTCCTGAGCTAAATGGATTGGCATTACAAAATTTTGAAAAACTGTATTATCAATCAGTTATGACATGTAAATTTTATTTTTTGGTGAGCCAGTTTTGTAAAGTATATCCCTACAAAACTCTGTTTTATGTTGTCTAATTTCTAGTGTCTTTGAAAAAAATTGTAGTTTTGCTAGATAAAAGGATTGAGGAAAATTTTTGAAAATATACCGATGTAGTACCTGACATATAACAGGAGAATTGGCAAACCTGTTGCATGTGACGAAGAAGACCTGGAATCGAGTCAGTGAGACTGCCACTAAAGCCTAGCTCAACTGCCCAAACCAAAAGCCTCGCTAGACAAGTAAACCGAGTTTCAAACCTAAACAAACTCCTATATTAATTACAAACACCTTCGGGTGTAAGACATCCACCAAGTAAACCGAATTTCAAACCTAAACAAACCCCTAAATTGATTGGCAAACACCTTCGGGTGTAAGACATCCACCGTTTGACGCCAGACACATATACTTAAGCCAAGTTATAAACTCACTTCTCATGGACGCTGGAGTACATTCATAAAAGAACAGAACTATTAAAAGTACCGATGCAAATATATCACAATCAAACAGTCGTAAATGATGCAAATATGCCATGATCAACAGTCCCAAATGCAGTTTACGTAACCTCAAATAGTTGAACAGAGCACTAGGCATATATACTTAAGCCGCGGGAGGGAATAATGAACTACAACAAAACAAGGCCAGGAGTAGTTTTGACAACAGCAGATACGTTCAACAGTTGATTCTAAAACTAAACCAACATGCCACATCGTCCGACGAATTAACCTTTTTATCCTGATGGTTCAAGGGTTTCCCATTGACAAAACTAAACCAACATGCCACAGATCATCCAACGAATTAACCGAATTAACCTTTTTATCCTGATGGTTCAAATTAAAACGTCTCCCATTGCCATGAGCACGAACATACATCTTCAGAGCTCAGTAACATTTTGAATCAACTATATCTAAATCATATGATGCCCCTACTGCTCTTAATGGTAACTTCAAAAACTATCTAAATCAGATAATGACCCTCGTGTTCTTAATGGTAATTTCAAAAACTCTATGTGGTCACTGACCACGAAAACCCACGTGCATTTGGAATTTGATTGCGGCAGCCCTGACCTTTAAGAAATCTTGCAGGAAGTTAGGCTTAGATATAATCTTAGATATCATTTAGAAAATCTAAGTTAGGCTTGACATAATTGTACATATAATCTTACGGAAACGGTTTTTTACTTGCAAACCAATTTCAAACACCAAAACTCAAGAGGCCAGAGTTAGTGATGGGACTTGTTTGTATTGCTTGTATATGTTATTTATGGGCTTGCAAATCAATTTCAAACACCAAAACTCAAGAGGTCAGAGTTAGTGATGGGACTTGTTTGTATTGCTTGTATATGTTATCTATGGTCTTACAGGGTTATGGGTGAAGCCTCCAAGAGTTAAACACAGGCCTTTTATTTGCAAATCGATGAAGCCTCCAAGAGTTAAACACAGGGCTTTTACTTGCAAATCGATTCCAAACACCAAAACTTCAGAGGCCGAAGTTGGTGATGGAACTTGCTTTCATTGCTTGTATATACTATCTATGGGCTTATGGGTGAAGCCTCCAAAAGTTGAACACGGGTTTTTTACTTGCAAATCGATTTCAAACAACAAAACTCCATAGTTCGGCGTTGGTGATGGGACTTTCTTTTATTGCTTGTATATCCTATCTACGGCCTTATGGGTGAAGCCTCCAAGAGTTGAACACAAGTCTTTTACTTGCAAATCGATTCCAAACACCAAAACTCCATAGTCCAGAGTTGGTGATGAGAATTTCTTTTATTGCTTGTATATCCTATCTATCGCTTTATGGGTGAAGCCTCCAATAGTTGAACACAGGTATTTTACCTGCAAATCGATTCCAAACACCAAAACTCCAGAGACCAGAGTTGGTGATGGGACTTTCTTTTATTGCTTGTATATCCTATCTACGGGCTTATGGGTGAAGCTTCCAAGGGTTGAACACAGGTCTTTTACCTGCGAATCAATTCCAAACACCAAAACTCTAGAGGCTAGAGTTGGTGATGGGACTTTCTTTTATTGCTTGTATATCCTATCTACGGGCTTATTGGTGAAGCCTCCAAGAGTTGAACACGGGGGTCTTTTACTTGCAAATCGATTCCAAACACCAAAACTCCAGAGGCTGGAGTTGGTGATGGGGCTTGCTTTTATTGCTTTTATATCCTATTATCTACAAGCTTGTGGGTGAAGCCTCCAAGAGTTGAACATGGGTCATTTACCTGCAAATCGATTCCAAACACCAAAACTCCTAAGGCCGAAGTTGGTGATGGGACTTACTTTTATTGCTTGTATATCATATCTATGGGCTTATGGGTAAATCCTCCAAGAGTTGAACACGGGTCTTTTACCTACAAATTGATTCTAAACACCAAAACTCCAGAGGTCGGAGTTGGTGATGGGACTTTCTTTTATTGCTTGTATATCCTAACTACAGGCTTATTGGTGAAGCCTCCATGAGTTGAACACAGGGGCCTTTTACTTGCAAATTGATTCCAAACACCAAAACTCCATAGGCTGAAGTTGGTGATGGGACTTGCTTTTATTGCTTAAATATCCTATCTACGGGCTTATGGGTGAAACCTCCACGAGTTGAACACAAGGGTCTTTTACTTGCAAATTGATTCCAAACACCAAAACTCTATAGGTTGAAGTTGGTGATGGGACTTGTTTTTATTGCTTGTATGTCCTATCTACGGGCTTATGGGTGAAGCCTCCATGAGTTGAACAGATGGGTCTTTTACTTTGTTAAACACACACATGGTGTGGGAGAAGCTAAACTACACAAATAGGAAAGATAGGCATTCGTTTTTCATATTATTCACCATTGATGTACATTTATAATACAATGGTGTGACTCTTGGATTCATCTTTCAAGGTCACTTGGACTCCTTTGTGACTCTTCGCCTTCCACACCTACCCATAGAGGATTAGGTGTCCAACGTTCCCCCCTTTAATCCGAAGGGATATGTGTGAGTCCAAGAAGAGAGTTTTACTACAAATCTGCAAAATATGCATGGCAGCACTTAGGCTGAATCAGCTTTCTGAAATGTTGGCATAAAGAGGTGGTTTAAGGATGACCACCAACGCTGGAACGCAACGCTTATTGCAGTTCCTAGAACTCTTCCAAAATTAGCAAGAAGCTGAGGGTTTCTGCTAGAGGAAGTGTCCCTCATATTTGAAGAGGGAGACCTTCAACCTAAAATAAGGGAAGTCTACAACCTGTGATGGTTTAAGGATGACCATCAACACTAGAACGCAACGCTTATTGCAGTTCTCGGAACTCTTCCAAAACTGGCAAGAAGCTAAGGGCTTCTGCTAGAGGAAGTGTCCCTCATATTTGAAGAGGGAGACTTTCAACCTAAAAGAAGAGAAGTCTACAACCTATGATGGTTTAAGGATGACCACCAACCAAAGGCATGCTCATGGGCATCCGTGTCTCTGGCTACAACTCTGAATCTGGAATGACGAATTGTGGCTCAGGCTCACTTGAACTGCTGTGTCTCTGGCTACAACTCTGAATTTGGAATGAGAGATTGTGGCTCAAGCACGCTTGATGTGGCGTCGAAGCTTGTAGATGACCACCATTTTCCCCCTTGTCAGGTACAAGGTGAAATGATGGCGAAAACTCAACTGCAAGATTGTTCAATATTCTAGAACAAGTTCTGACATGCGACTTAAACATCTTATTGGCTGTTGATGCTCATTGCCAAGAAGTGATCCATCGAAGATGAATCTTTGTTCTTGCAGGAGGCTTGTTTCTGAAGCATCTGTGTGAAAAATGGGTGTGCCAACCACAGTGCTTGCATGGGTGAAAATCAAAACAGTGATCTTTCATATGGCCAACTCGATCACAGTGTTGGCATTTTACAATTTGTTGTTGTTATTGTTGTGGAAGAGGAGCAGAATCTGGAACTGTTGAAGGTGAACTGTCATAACGAAATCTGGCACTCTGAAATTTGATGGGCTTGGAGTAGTCTGGAATATGAAAAGACAACTCCTTGTGATATCCAAGACTTGTTCTGTGCTTGTTGTGGACAAGCTGTTCCCAAGGTCTGATGATGGGCTTGGGAGGTGTTGGGTGAATTTCTGCATCTTTCTGCACATCAGCTCCTGAAATGGGTACTGAATGTGGACCAACTTCAACTTTAAGTTCTTGTTGTTTATGGGAGTTTGTTTCAATTTTCTGAACAAAAACATGTTCAGAATGGTGACTCCACCGTTGTAATTCTTCTTGTTGTAGCTGAGATTCATGCTGCAAAAAGTCAATGTTTTCTTGTGCGTTATGCAAACAGGTCTGAATGTGAGAGAGAGTTTCATTGCTGACTATCACTGTATCATGATCAATGGAACATATCCGAGTTTTCAAGAACTCTAATATTTCAGTGATTTGAGCCATTTTCTTCATAATAAAAAATGCACTTTAAAGAACTGATCAGAGTTCACTCATGACCAACAAAAAAATGTTCTTAAGGCAAACAATAAAAATGATTTTTTTTATTTTTATTTTTTTCATTTGAGGGAGACGAAGAGGCAGTCATTCTGCTGTGACATTGAAAGCGTAGAAGCTAAAGGCAATGGACCGCTATGGTCTCATGGTCATTACTCCATACAATTCTCCTGCACGTTGCGTTAATTAATATACTGCCCTAGCATCTGAAAACTGAAAAGAATATCCCACGGTCAACATCTACTTCAAATCTCATAATTTCCCTAGGCAAACAAATCAACCTTGTGCATTCTACTAGTATCTTATCTCAGATTACTCAGATAAAATTCTCAATAGACACCCAAATCGAGCATGTATGTAATCTTCTTTCAGGTTCATAGGTCACATCTAACTCCACAGTAGTCAGTAAAGAGAATATGAAATATTTCAGAGAACATACGGTGGCTCAACCATTTGCACAGCCACATGGTGGAATATTGCTAATTCCAGAAATTAAAAATGGAGAAATAAAACTTCTCCTCCACAACACAGAGAAATAAATATAATCTCAGAAAACAGAGTTTCAACTTAATAAAACAAATTTTTATTCCAAAAAAAAACTGTTACAAGTTCTTCCTCTACACAGAGGGAATTACAAACTGTTGACTGCTCCTAACACAGTGCATACATAAACTCTCTGTCTCAACAAGAAATAAACTTCCTGTCTCTCTCTATAAAAAATAAACACCTCTCTGTCTATTAAAAACAACTCACTGTGTTTTTATAAAATATACACCTCTGTGTATTTTTAATTCTGCTCTCTGTATTAAAAAAAACAATGCACTGTTGTGCGTATTACATAAAAATAGAACTGCTCTGTGTGTGTAAAAAAAAAAATTTACATTACATCTCTGTTCTATATTTATAAACCAAATATCTCAATTCCATTAAATGTCATTCGTTGACAAAATTACCCAAAATATCACCGCTTAAAAAAAATATTTATGGTGCCTTAAATTTCTGTCAGCACCGCCAAAAAAAATTAATGGCAAATTCTGAATTTGGTGGCAGCGGTGAATTTTCCGCGGTGGTGGCATTTTGGTGGCGCGCTAGCGGAGCCACCACAAGCTGGTAGTTACGGGGGGTATGGTTCTGCCCGTACCCATCAAATGGGTGAGCCCCCGTAATAAACCTCAGCCACACATTTTGGGTCAACGCCCAATAGACAAGTCAATTGTGGGGGGTCGGCTTCCATTAATCGTCGAGTTGTTTGACCTCCCGCACACCGTCGATCTCCACCAATATGCACGTTGTTTATCTCCTGCGCCGATCGACCATGTCCGCCGTGCTCCCGCCTGTAACTTTGTTCGGCAGATGAAATTAACTTCCAACACTCCCCCTTAATTTCAACTGCTGGGTTTTCTTGCATACCCAAGCATTTTCTGAAATGTTCAAAGCTTTTCTGCGCAAGTGGCTTTGTGAGGATATCAGCAAATTGATCCTCCGTTCTACAATGCTGCAAAACGATTTCTCCATTGGTAACCAATTCACGTATGAAGTGAAACTTGGTGTCAATGTGTTTTGTCCTCTTATGAAAAACAGAATTTTTAGATAATGCAATAGCTGAACTATTGTCACAAAATATTACTGTCCCTTTTACCTGTTCTTGACATAAGCCTCTCAACATTTTCCGCATCCAAACTGCTTGACACGTTGCTGCTGTAGCTGCCACATATTCCGCTTATGCTGTAGACAATGCTACAATGGGTTGTTTCTTAGAAGCCCATGAAATGGCTCATGAACCCATGTGAAAAACATAACCAGAAGTACTCTTCCGATCATCAACACTTCCAGCCCAATCACTGTCTGTGTATCCAACTAAATCTGAACATTATGAAGTAGTATAAAAAATACCAAACCTTTTAGTACCTTTAACATACCTCAAAATTCTTTTTGCTGTTTGCCAATGTACATCCTTTGGCTTTTCCATGAACCTGGAAATCAAACTAACAGCATGCATTATGTCCGGCCTAGTTGCAGTCAAATACATAAGGCTGCCAACTATGCTCTTGTATAAACTAGGATCAAAATCCTTGCTGCTGTCCTCTCTGCTGAGTTTTAATCCCATCACTGTGGGAGTGATTGTTGCTTTGCTCTCCTGCATGTTAAATCTTTCAAGCACCTCATTAACATACTTTGCCTGTGAGATAAAAATCCCATTTTTATCTTGTTCTACTTCTATTCCCAAGAAGTATCTCAACAAACCCATATCAGTCATTTCAAATTCTTCTTTCATGACTGTTTTAAAATGTTCAATAAGGCAATCATCATTACCTGTAAAAATAACATCATCAACATACAAAACTACAATCAAGATTTTACCATCTTTTTCTTTGATGTAGAGGGTGGGTTCTCCCTCACACTTCTCAAAACCATTTTCCAGTAGATATGAATCTATCCTACTGTACCACGCTATTGGCGCTTGCTTCAGCCCATAAAGAGCTTTCTTCAACTTGCATACTTTGTGTTCTTGGCCTTTCTTTTCATAACCGAGAGGTTGATCAATGTAAACCTCTTCCATTAACACTCCATTCAGAAATGCTGACTTCACGTCCATTTGGTAAACTTTCCATTTGTTTTGTGCTGCTATGGACAACACTGCTCTCACGGTTTCCATTCTTGCAACCGGTGCGAAAGTCTCCTCATAATCTATGCCATGCTTCTGTTTATAGCCTTTGACAACAAGCCTTGCCTTGTGTCTCTCTATCTTGCCTTCAGCATTACTCTTGGTCTTGTAGACCCATTTAACACCTATGACATCTTTACCTTTTGGGAGTTCAACCAAATCCCAAGTTTTGTTTCTCTCTATGGCATTTATTTCATCATCCATAGCTTCTATCCATTTCTCATCCTTGATGGCTTCTTCGAAATGAACAGGATCATCAACATGACAATATAAAGCAAACAAAGAATTGATACCTTCATTAGCTATATCTTGTTCATAAATTTCTCTCAAACTTTTGAATTTCTTACCTCTTTCAGTAGGTGTACAAATGCTTGAAGAAGCACTTGAATTTCCTCCTTGTGGTTTGCTTGGAGAAGCACTTTCATTTCTCCTCAAGGGTGTGCTTTGCTGCTCTCTTGTTGGTGTTGTTGTTTGGGGATGTATTTCAGCCAACTCATCTTCATTTTCATCATGAGATAAACAGTGTTTTACATTCACTGTTTTCTCTATGCTTCCATCCCAAGCTTCCTCTTCAATGAACTGAACATCCCTGCTCACAAGAAACTTCTTGCTAGATGGGTTATATAACCTGTAGGCCTTGGATTCCTCACTGTATCCAATGAAAATACATTTCTCCCCCTTGCTGTCCAACTTCTTTCTTAGCTGATCCGGAATGTGTGCATAAGCCACACATCCGAAAACCTTCATATGTGTGACACTTTGCTTTGCGCCACTCCATGCCTCTTCCGGCACTTTGTTCATAACTGCTTTTGTAGGGCACCTGTTCAAGATGTACGCTGCACAATGTACAACTTCAGCCCAATAATCATTAGGCAAGTGCTTTGCCTTTAACATACTCCTCGCCATGTCCATTATGGTTCGGTTCTTCCTTTCGGCCACTCCATTTTGCTGCGGAGTATATCTAGTTGTAAACTGCTTTTGAATACCATTTTCTCTACAAAAACGTAGAAAATCTTTAGAGATATACTCACCTCCTCTATCAGTCCTTAAGACTTTGATATGCAGCCCACTTTGTTTCTCAACAAGTGCTTTGAAATTGCAAAATTTTTCAAACACTTCACTTTTGTTTTTCAAAAAGTAAACCCAAGTTTTTCTTGTAAAATCATCTATGAATGTTAATATATAGTGGCTGTTAGCAAGTGATGGAGTTTGCATCGGTCCACATACATCTAAGTGGACAATCTCTAACGGTGATTTTGCCCTTATGCTTTTCCCGGAAGGAAAACTTTCTCTGTGTTGTTTCCCAAGAATACAACCTTCACAAAGGCTGTCCGGTTTCTCTATCAATGGTAAACCACTTACCATTCATTTTCTGTTCAACAGATTAAGACCTCCAAAGTTGAGATGTCCAAATCTCAAGTGCCATAACCAATTATCATCTTTTGGTTCGCTTTGGAAAGTTTCCTGTGCAACTGCTGCTTTCTCTTCACCATTCTTCAAATCTGCTCTCATTCTGAGAGGGAACATCCTGTTCCTTGTCATCTTCACTTCAACAATACATACTTTGCTGGGTGGTTTATCCATGATGGTACAAACATCATTATCAAAGAAAAAATTATATCCCTTATGGACAAGTTTTCCAATAATTAAGAGATTACACTTCATTCCTGGAACATAATAAACATCTGCTATGGATTTCTTTGCACCTAATCTTGTTAAAACATTCACATCTCCTTTTCCCATAACAGAAACTTTGCTATCAGTTCCTAGTGTGACTTGTGACTGCACACTTTCATCTAACATAGAAAACATTGCTAAGTTTCCTGTCATATGGTTACTAAAACCAGAGTCTAGAAACCATAAATCCTCATTCTTTTCTTCAGCCATATTACAAGCTAAAAACAAATTGTTTTGGCTGCTATTTTCTCTAGTGAAATTTGCACTAGTTTTACTTCTCATATCTTGCTTCTTCGTTCTACATTCATTAGCATAATGACCATATTTCTTACAATTGTAACATTGGACATTGGATTTGTCATACCTTTGTCCTTGATCATTCTGCTGTCCACTTTGCTGGCTGCCTTGGCCTTGATGCTGATTTGGATTGCTGCCCCTTCCTTGAGCATTTGCTGGACTGTTCCTTCCACCTCTGTTCTGGCTTCTGCCTCTTCCTCTTCCTTTGCCTTGCCCTCTTCCTCTTCCGAAAGACATCTGGGTCTTAAAAGCATGTTCAAGAGATGAGTTTTCATTCCTACTCAATCTCTGTTCATGGGTCATCAGTGATGCATAAAGTTCATCCACTGAAAATTTTGTGAGATCTTTAGTCTCCTCTATGGTGGTGACAATCACATCAAACCTTGAGGGTAAACTTCTCAAGAGTTTTTCAACAATCCTCTTGTCCTCAAGAGTCTCTCCATGAGATCTGATTTGTGTGACCATTCCAATCACATGAGTGAAGAATGAGTCAATGGTGTCTGACTCTTTCATACAGAGAGTCTCAAAGTCTCTCCTCAGCAACTGAAGTTTTGCTGTCTTCACTTTCTCCATGCCCTGGTAAGCTGTCTTGAGAGTTTCCCATGCTTCTTTGGATCTCTTAGCTGCTGCTATCATCGGAAACACACTCTCATGCACTGCTTGATACAAGAAGAAAAGAGCCTTGGCATCTTTCTTCTTATTGCTCTTCAGAATCTCTCTTTCTGCCTGAGTTAACATATTAAACTCAAGTTCATCTGCTGGCTCTTCAAAGCCATCCTCAACAAATTCCCATAAGTCTTGGGAGACAAATAATGCCCTCATAGTTATTGACCAGTAGTCATAATTTTTCCCATTAAATTGAGGGAGATGGATATTTCCCATACCCATACCAGTGCTGGGTCCAGCCATTCTGCACTCTTAACTATGATTCAAAAACACTTGACTGTGTTTAAATTTACTAACTGTACTGCAACAGTAACACAAGAACTATATAGAGAATTACCTTTGAATTCTTCCTGTCTGAACCTTCACACTGCTGGAGAGGCTTCTGCAAAAACGAACTCCTTTCCTTCAGCTTATTTGACCTTCAAATAGCCTGGACTGCTCTGATACCATGGTGGAATATTGCTAATTCCAGAAATTAAAAATGGAGAAATAAAACTTCTCCTCCACAACACAGAGAAATAAATATAATCTCAGAAAACATAGTTTCAACTTAATAAAACAAATTTTTATTCTAAAAAAAATCTGTTACAAGTTCTTCCTCTACACAGAGGGAATTACAAACTGTTGACTGCTCCTAACACAGTGCATACATAAACTCTCTGTCTCAACAAGAAATAAACTTCTTGTCTCTCTCTATAAAAAATAAACACCTCTCTGTCTATTAAAAACAACTCACTGTGTTTTTATAAAATATACACCTCTGTGTATTTTTAATTCTGCTCTCTGTATTAAAAAAAAACAATGCACTGCTGTGCGTATTACATAAAAATAGAACTGCTCTGTGTGTGTAAAAAAAAAAAATTACATTACATCTATGTTCTATATTTATAAACCAAATATCTCAATTCCATTAAATGTCATTCGTTGACAAAATTACCCAAAATATCACCGCTTAAAAAAAATATTTATGGTGCCTTAAATTTCTGTCAGCACCGCCAAAAAAAATTAATGGCAAATTCTGAATTTGGTGGCAGCGGTGAATTTTCCGCGGTGGTGGCATTTTGGTGGCGCGCTGGCGGAGCCACCACAAGCTGGTGGTTACGGGGGGTATGGTTATGCCCGTACCCATCAAATGGGTGAGCCCCCATAATAAACTTCAGCCACACATTTTGGGTCAACGCCCAATAGACAAGTCAATTGCGGGGGGTCGGCTTCCATTAATCTTCGAGCTGTTTGACCTCCCGCACACCGTCGATCTCCACCAATATGCACGTTGTTTATCTCCTGCGCCGATCGACCATGTCCGCCGTGCTCCCGCCTGTAACTTTGTTCGGCAGATGAAATTAACTTCCAACACCACAGACCAGGAGCGTGCAGGAAGCTGACGCTGTGGAGCAGGGTCATGAGTGAGCACTGAGCACCAAGAAAATGTATAATGTGGAACGTCAGCCGGAGTGTTTGCATGCTTGGAGTGCTTGTGAGGCGGACCGTGCGAGGGCCACCGTGGATTCCGACGCAGATAGGAAAAGGGGATCACTATAATTCCACCGTCATGCAATATCCAAGCATGATTTATTTAGTGATTACACGCATTTCCTTTTCTAGTCAAAAGAGTCCTCCATCTGATGTAACTCACACCATGACAATTGTCCAGTTTACGTTGAACCGAACATAATGTAAAACCAGCTTGATTTTTTTTCCAACTGTAATAGAAATAAAATATTTATGTCAGACACTTCGCGTTTCCCACATTGCTCATTGGTTGTGTCCCTATCGCCTTGTCTTGCGATGTGATTTGGACCTGGTGTGGTCTATGTAGAGCTATAGTATTCCACCATTTGATCCCAAAATGGTTCTTGTTACATCCGTCGCTACTAGCCGAGCTTAGCACCTCGAGGACTGTGGGAGGCCAACTGACAGTGGTATGGCTTGTTGCAGAGTCTCCACACCGGTTTCAAACATGCCAACACATTACTGAAAAGGCAGAACTGAATCCACTATTGGTATTAACGCACAGTGGTAGAGTTAATTGTTGGATTTTTATATGGAGATATCGGCCAACCGATTATGATATGGAGCCCACAAAGGTATAAGAGTTGTGGAGAGGTTAGTGGCAGCGAGGGGAGGCCGAGAGGAGCACAGACGAGGTTCTGACTATGTTGAGTGGAACCGGCAGATAGAGGGTCGGGAGTTCACTCGATAGCTGAGCGTGAGAAGCAAGAAGAATATGATCCGCGGAGGTGTTGATAACAGCAATGGGTGTATTCTGAGTAACTCGGTGTGGACGCGTTGAGGACGGAAAATGGGATCCAAACTCTCCCCCACACACACAATTATGTAACGCACACTGCCACAATTCTGACGAGGCAATTCTGTAACGCATACTGCCACAATTCTAACGAGCAGAGGCCGCGGACAGAGATCTTTTTCTGACCCTATAACGCACACTCAACTCTCGCTTCAGAAATATTCCAAATAAGAATTTTAATACCAGAAGCGCCCATACAATGAATCAAACCAATGGAATTTGACATTAGATTAGTATGTTATTCTTCTTCGGGAACTGAAGCGCTTAAATGCATTCATCGAGGGAGCATATGTATACCAGTCATTCAACTCATATAGAATACACTTAAACAATTCAATGTTGTGGTCTTCAGTGATATTAACACATACAATTCAACGTAGATATCTCCGGGTAGACGCACCAATTTGATTGTGTGGAGGCACCAACTCACTGTCATAAATTGACACTTATCACAGAGAATGAAGCAATGGTTTACAAAGAACACACATCAGGGCTCTGATACTATGTTAAACATATACATGGTGTAGGAGAAGCTAAACTACACAAATAGGAAAGATAGGCATTTGTTTTTCATATTATTCACCATAAATGTACATTTATAATACAATGGTGTGACTCTTGAATTCATTTTCCAAAGTCACTTGGACTCCTTTGTGACTCTTTGAATTCATCTTCCAAGGTCACTTGGACTCCTTTGTGACTCTTCGCCTTCCACACCTACCCATAGAGGATTAGGTGTCCAACATACTTGCTATTCTGAATCATTTAGAAAACTTGTAACTTAAATTTTTAGAAAAGATGTGAAGTAGTGACTTCAAAACTAACCCAAAGTAGAGACTTGCAAGGTTTTTGTTACCACTAATATTCAACTGCCATTATTTTTGTTACCGTTTTCATTCAACTGTCATTATTTAGCTTGTACCTCTCTAATATCGAGGAGGAATAAAGTCCAATAAGCTAGAGGGGTCAGCTAGTCTTAAATTCTTCCAGTCATATCCCTTAGTCCTGAAGAAGGACCTTTGCCAGTTCAAATGGCAAGATTTTTTCAAAATTGTTGGCCACCTGTCCAATAGTCGGATCATGTGTCCAAGATTGGGATTGAATCCATTGCACTTGTAAGCTGCATAAAAATTTCTTAAAAGACTACTTTCAATATCAAAATTTAGATGATATATTACACCAGCCTAGATCCATCTTAACTCTGGATCTATCAAGCACCAAGACGGATCAAATCTCTCGAGGTGCAAACCTCTTTGTTAAGTGCAAAACTTGAGGAAAGGTTTGCACCTCGAGAGATTTGATCTCTCTCGGTGCTTGATAGATCCAGAGTTAAGATGGATCTAGGTTGGTTCAGTCATGTGCGACCAAGGAAAATCTATCGAAGATATGATTAATTTATCAAAAATATGTAAACATATCTAATATTAATATAATCATTTTAAATATGCCGAATATTTCTCAGATTAGCCTGGTCATTTAATTTTAAATTTGTAGAAAATGTTAATAATAAGAATGTAGTCAATTACAAATAGTCTTCATTATAATCAATCTCAAACTATTTTCTTCTACTATTCTTATTGTCACCCTTGTTAGTCTTGTCATATTTTCATATCGATTATATGAAAAGGACATTTGAAATCGTAAACCATTTAAATCTTTAGCTTGAGTTGTTGTAGTAGACATCATACCTTGTCTCTCTTGCTCTCCAATATTAATAGATTGAATTATTATAACACAAAAATCAATGTACTTTTTCAATTTTTTTTGTGCTTACATTGAAATCAATGCACATTGTTAATTCAATCACTTTAAAACTAATGTACCATATGCTACATCCAATTACATCAAATCAGAAATCAACTTCTACACTAAAATCAATGCATCTAATGCAAACAATCAAAAAAGATTAGAAAACAACTTCTACATTGAAATCAATGCATCTAATGCAAGCAATCAAATACGATTAGACATTAACATCTACACTTAAATCAATGCATCTAGTGCAAGTAACAAAATAGGATTAGAAACCAACATCTACACTGAAATCATTATAAACCAATATCTATACTAAAATAAATGCATCTAGTGCAAACAATCAAATAGGATTAGAAATCGCCATCTACACTGAAATCAATGCTTCTAGTGCAAGAAATATTCTTCCCTCTCTCCCCCCCTCCACATATATATATATATATATATATATATATATATATATATATCCCACCATCTCTCCTTATTTGTCTCTCTATGTCAACCCCCCAAGCACACACGCCCTCTCACTCCATATCTATCAATCTCTTTATCCCTCCCTCCCTCTCTCCATCTCTGTCTTATTCCCTATCTTCACCTTCCATCTATATCTCTATATTCCCCTTCTCTCCCTCTCCCCCACTTCTATCTCTCTTTCCTCCTGTTTTACTCTTTCCATCTTCCTTATCACTCCCTCTCTCTCTCTCCTCCTTTATCTCTCTATATATTTCTTCTTACCTCCCTCTCTCCCCCCTCCAACTCCATCTCTTTTTCCTTCCCTCTCAACTCTCGCACATCCTCTCTCATCCTTCCTCTCTCTCCATTTCTCTCTCACCCCTCTCTCTCTCTCTTCACCTTCCAACTCTATTAGTATATCCATCCCTCTCCTTCGCTCTCCTTCTCTCCCCCTCTTCTCTCCATCTATACTTCTTTGTCTCTTTATATCACCCCAAAAAATACACTCTCTCTCCATCTCTCCCTTGTCACCCCCTCTCTCTCTCTCCACTTCTCACTCGTTATGTATTTCTTCTTCCCTTCCCCTCTCCCCCTCCAACTCCATCTCTCTATCCATCACTCTCTCCTCCTCTCTCTCTCATCCTTCATCTCTCTCCCATTATCTCCTACCTCCCTCTCTCTTCCCCCATCACTCCCCTCGTCTCTCTCTCTCTCTCTCTATGTTACTATATCCCTCCCTCTCTCCCCCTTCTATCCATCTCTCCTTTGTATCTTTATCTCAACCCTAAACATACACACTATCTCTCAATCTCTCCTTTGTCACTCCCTCTGTCTCCACATCTCACTCTCTATGTATTTCTTCTTCCCTCCCTCTCTCCCCCTCCAACTCCATCTCTCTATCCCTCCCTCTCCCCTCCACTCCCTCTCAAGTTCTCTCTCTCAATCTTCATCTCTCTCCCTTTCTCTCCTACCTCCCTCTCTCTCTCTCTCCCTCCATCTTTGTGTCTCCCTCTCCCTCTCTTGCCCTTCTCTACCTCTCTTTTCTTCCCCCTCTCCCTCCCTCTCTCTTCTTCCTCCTCTCCCCTCTCCTTCAATTTATCTCCATCTCTCCCTTGTCACCGCCCTATCTCTCCACCTTTATCACTCTATGTCTTTGTTCTTCCATTCCATATATATAAATCTGTCTTTGTTCTTTCATCCCATATATATCTAGAGTTAATATATATCATGATATATTAATATATATTATAATATAACAAATTTAATATTGTGTTGATCCAAATTTATTAAATTTAGTAATATTAGTATTATAATATATTAATATGAATATTAGACTTATTAATAATAATAATCTTTTAATATTAATATTAGGGTTAAAAAAAAATTGCATGGTATTAATAATAATTTGGCCTATGGTATTTGGCCAATAGGATTCACCTAAATAAAACCTCTTTTTTTAGTGTTAGTAAATATAAAGAGCATTATGGAGTAAATATAAAAATAGGTTTTATTTATTTACCATACATCCCA
Organism: Pinus albicaulis; assembly: GCA_034641835.2. Taxonomy (NCBI): domain Eukaryota; kingdom Viridiplantae; phylum Streptophyta; class Pinopsida; order Pinales; family Pinaceae; genus Pinus; species Pinus albicaulis. The sequence goes on along the minus strand of CM076584.1, from coordinate 323,696,068 downwards.
TTTGTTTATATTTTTATTTATTAACCATACCTCTTTTATTTACCATGGTATTTGACCCATAGGCTTGGTATATAATTAAATGTTGATTTCTAATCCTATTTGATATATTTTTATTTATTTACCATACCTCTTTTATAAATATGGTATCTGGCCCATAGTATTAATAATAATTTGTTCCGTAGTATTTCTCCCATAGGCTTCACCTAAATAAAACTTATTTTTTGAGTTTTCGTAAATATAAAAAATTATAAAGTAAATATACAAAGACATTTTATTTATTTACCATAGCTCTAGTTTTATTTATATTTTATCCCCCATAGGCTTCACCTAAATAAAACTTATTTTTTGAGTTTTCGTAAATAAAGAAGTTTATGGAGTAAATATACAAAGACATTTTATTTATTTACCATAGCTCCGCTGTTTATTTATATTTTTATTTATTTACCATACCCCTCTTTGGAGTGTTAGTAAATATAACTCCATGAAAATATTTAATTATTACAAATATATAGATTACAATTGAACCACCATTACAAAAGTTTACAAAGTCTTACATTACATCTACACATGTAACCTTATACTGGGCTGTTTACAAACTCTTACATTACATCTACACATGTGCCCTATACTGCACTGTAGAACGCCCCTCAACACAAATATCAAAATGGAAACCCAGTTCATTGTAAAACTACTTCGCCTAGCCAAAAGTGTATGTCCAAAGTTATTCTGATTGGTGCTTCACTGTTTTATTCCAAAGAAAATTCTTGAGATAATAAACTTCTAATGCCACCAGAGCATTCCAACAAAGGGTTATAAATTCACTTCTCATGAACCCTGAACGACATACATAGAAGAACAGCATTCCTGCGAGTACCAATGCAAGTATGTCACGATCAACAATCTCATATGCAGCTTATGTAACCTCTAACCAATTCAGCATAGCACTAGGAATATATATTCTCAGCATGAATAGTGGATCACAAAAAGAAACAGGGACTAAATTATTTTGAGTAAGTTCAACATATTGGGTGCTGCCTTGACACTATTGGATGAATTAAGTTCAAAAGTTAGTCAACATAGACACATATCCAACGAATTAACCTTTACATCATGACACCTCAGCTTCTTGTTTCTTCCATTGGCATAGGAATATATGTTCAGAGTATCGGTGTACATTCAAATTTTGTTCACCGCAGCCCAAAAGCAAGAAAAACTAGCAGAGAAGTTCAACGCTTAATTCAGAATATAAGTCAACATGACACACATCAGCCAACGAATTAAACTTTATATCCTGATGGCTCAAATTCTTGTGTTTCCCATTGACATAAGCATACATATTCAGAGTATCTTTATCGGCAATTTTGAGTGAACAAACTAATCAGATCAGGCCCCTCGTGATGTTAATGTGAGTTTCAAATATTCAATGTGGGCATTGAAAATAGCCCCACATTTGCATTCAAATTTTGTTCACTGAACCCGTAAAGCAAGAATAAATCAAACGAAAATAAATGACTCCTCTTTGCTCATTATGGCAACCCAGAAAACCTCACTGGTACCAGCTATTAACCACTGTCCAGACTTTCATAATACATATAAAACAAATACCTCATATTCCACAAAATCCATATTTCCTTTAAAAATTGATTACATGCCAACAAATGTTCATGGGACTTAAAACAATCCATAGCAATATATTACAGCAAAATCTTCATTGCAACAAACTTCTGTACAAAGTCAACAGACAAGACCTGTACAGGGGACAACCACTGGGAATTAGTCACAAAGCATGACAGCTCTTGTCGAGTGTATGCTACCCAATTTTCTACAATGTTTTTAAGCATTTTTCATACTATATTGGTCCTTTGCTCATAGACATTGAGATACTCGATCTTGAGGCCAAGAGAGCTTACATTTATGCAGTTGAAAGGGAAGAATTATCTGTATTAACATCCTCCCTTAAATAGGGTAATCTGAATTAATTCCAAAAATGCGCACTTTGTGCATATTGGGAAATTTAGCAATAACAAGCACCAAAACAGCAATTGTGTTCAAGAAGAGCCACGGATTTCGGTAGTCAGTGGTGTGAGATGCAATCAAGTATCTGCCACACAAAAAGAGAAAGTAGTTAAGAAACATACAAGAAAAAATACTAGAAAATATTACAAGTAACAACTTTCATGAATAACAAAAAAAACTAATATTATTTAATTAAGAGATAACCGGTAATGAAGAGAAATTATTTGCCCAGAGATTGGCACAGCAAGCAAATTGTGGAATTGAACGTTGAAGTGCACGTAATATGAGATCTACATATTTTATCCAACTTTTTCTGTCATTATCACGATCTGAAATCCTAAGTCGAAACCCAAACAGGTATTACTTTTTGTATACTGGCTATCTCAGGACATAGTCCAAAACATTGAGTAAAAGGCTACATGCAAAAACATTCACTTCAAATCTCCACATCAGCATAGTATATGGTAGATTAAATTTTTTGTAAACATTTGCTCTTGTAATTATCATCAGTTTCTTAGCCTAAGAATATTCATCAGTCACAGTGTGATGAGAAGGGGAGAAGAAAATGAAGAATTACAATGCATTTAGCGTTTTAATGACCTCAAATCAGAGGCATGCCTAAGACTCATCTCTTGGGACTCCTCCGGGTTCTCCTTCAGCGAGTGATTAGGTGGTCCATCAGTAGCCCAAGCTCTGGAGAATGCATCTGTTAGCCTGCTCCAACTTCAAGGGCACACCTCAGATCATCCACAAACTGTTTTGCTCAAAAATACAAAGAAAAATAGCACAGTTCTGGCATCAGACCCTTCAAAATCAAAAACCTCCCCATCTACGAATAAACAAGGCCCCCGACAATCAATTTCTAACAGCTATATTCATGGGAAATGGGGCCCAATTTTTTCTAGAAGCTGGGCTCACTGGAAAGTGCGCCCTCTAAGGCTGAAACATTACATTAAACTCATTTTAGTGAGCCCGAATAAGTTGAGCGCTCTTTCCTTGGTTGGATGATTTAATTTATTGGATCCATTCCTTGTGGGACCCATTAGGTGCAACCCATCTTTTCTTGCTAATAATAAAGTGTGGTTAGGTGAATGAGTTTGGTGGGGCTTAGGAGGAGAGTACACGCCACCCTTAGATAAAAACGTTACATTGAAATCTTGTGGGTCCTTGGATGGCTGAAATTTGCTTTACAATATGCATAATGTAAGGTCTATGAGCAGTGACCCATTCTTTGACATAGTAAACTAATCACTCATATGAAGAAATGCCCTTGAGGGCCCCAATGCCAAGCACTTGGTGAAACAAGATGGTCGAGCGGACAGATGGTGTTTGTATTTTTAATTGTGAGCAATATGAATATTTGTCTATATCATGGGTACCAACTGTTGGAATATTTGTTCTCATCGTTGAGGAAGCGAAATTCTAGAAGTCTCATATTAATTGCTCCCAAATTGACACTTAGAAGTTAGAACCCCCTCTATTGCTTGTTAAATACCCTTCATTGAAGACCCATGGCACCTTTGTGGAAGACGGTGCCCAATTTATATTAAAGTATGGCAAATTTCATATGGTTTTTTTTAATACATCGAAATTCAAAATCCATGCTTCAAATCCAATGAATCCGGTGTGACTTAGCCTAGAGACCACTTGTTACCACATCTACAACTACTGTTTTATTTCTTTTTCACTTCCTCCTCAGAGATGCTACTAGAATTGTTGGATTCTTTTCAGCTTCAAAAATGTATAATCTTTGAGTGTTGTATTTGTATCCAAGTTACCACTTACCTTCACATTATCTAGATTTGCTATTCTTTCTTCATAATATCATGTAGTTTTAATTTGTTATAAATGTGTGGCCTTAGTCTGGTTATATATAATCGGATTAGATACTCTGTTGATAACTCAGATACTCACATATCTAGTGTTTCCTAAACACGTGCCAATCTGTCAACATTTCCCTTTTGCTATAGTCTAGTGAGTTCTGTAAAAATGTCCTCCTCTTGAAAACCCTGCACTTAATGAAATCATCCTTGAATTTATTCCAGGCTCCAGCTAATCGAAAAGGGCAGCCTCTTTCACCATATGTACCAATTGCATGCATCGCCTTCTAATTGCATGGAGGCCTACTTGATTTTTCAATCATCGTTATCGATATTGTAGATTTCAAAATATTCTTGTCTTATTAAACCATGCCACTTTTCACTTTCGTCAAACTTCAATAATTCAGTTCTCTCATTGGGTATGCAAGAAATGGTTGATTATTATAGGGTGGAAATTGGTTGGTGATTGTTAAGCAACTAGTGGGCATGTTGGGTTGTGAGGCTGTCATACTCAAAGAACTTGGTGATGGATTAGATGTGCTTGAAGCACTTGGTTGTGGGATGGAAGTACCTAGAGAACCAACTCTAGCTGAATGATTCGTTATGAGATCTTTAGTTCAACATGATTTTATTATCTATATTCTTGAATTCTGTTTGTTCTTATTGCAGCTCACCGTGGTTCTAACCATTTTGGTTTTGTAATTGGTCATGTCTCTTCTGAAATTCATTCCCAAGTTCATTATGCTTCAAAGATTACAACTTGTAAATCGTGATGCTCTTCTAGCTTCTCTACTCTGGAAGTTACATTTGCTCTTTCTTCCACTTCTGAGTTTTGGCTGGAAAACTTCTTCAATCAATCTTGAATGTCTTAATGGATTATTAGTTTCCCTGCTATAGGTCTTTATTGGTGGTGTGCAGATGATTAAATGCTCCTATAATTGCCGTATGGTATGAATTGTTGCCAAACATTAATTCCTGCTATAATGTCCATATGTTTTTTATTGTGTGCAGAAGAGAGACAATGGTGTAACATGCAGACTATGGTATGGTCCGAATGTACGACCACTAGGTCAAACTGCCACTGTTACGACTGGGTTGTATGATGACTGATGTGGTTGGGGCATACAGCTCTGATATCAGTGGCGCGAGAAGCTCATGAATTTACTCGGATAACAAAAAAGAACAATTTAGTATAAAATGTGAATGAAAGATAGATAAATGATTTTCTACAAATGAGGGCCCCAAAAAAATGTGTTAAGGGGGCATCTTGGTACCCTTTTACAAAGGGTTACTACTTTCTATTAAAGAGTGGGAGAAAGTAGCCAGCAAATAAAGGAAAAGGCAGTTACTAAAGAAGGAGAAAGCAGCTGACAAATACATAGTAAAACAGAAAACGGACTAGGGAAGATAAGACAGCCAGTGAATGAGGAAAAAGACAGCTAGTGAAAGAAGAGAAAGTAACCAATAAATGAGGAAAAAGAAAGCCAGCAAACTGGTCCTTTTTCACTCAATGATTTTCCATATAAGTAGGGTTGAGGGGATGAGAGGGGATTAGACAGTATTTTTCTCATCGCAACTTGTAACAGCAGACAACTCTTCATTCTTCAATTCCAAACTTCACCGCCTATTGCATGCAAAGAGACCTATAGCAGACTGACAATATGATTCGATCAATCACTTGGGTAACATGAGATTTAATCTAACTATGCTTGTTCCTGGCTCTTTAAATGTCAGATGACTTAAAGTGCACATTCAGCCCATCCTTCATTCATTCCTAATTACAAGTATCTTTGTAGATCTGATCTCAACCATTTTAATACCTTCATTAAAACTTACCCCGCTCTTCACTGTTTACAAGCAACCCAAGAGTGAGTTTAGGGACACCCCTTGAGACTGGAAAAGCACCAGTCCAAATGGAGAGGTTTCCTAGCCATGGCAAATGGTGAGTTTCCTGTGATAACAAGACAGAAGAGTATCGTCTTCTAGCATGATCAACAGGATTTTGTTCCATGCTCTTGGAAGGAGTGGAGACCTCCTGCACAGGAGTACAAGCTTCTTACACATAATTGCCTCTCAATCATGAAGTTGTACTGTTGTACCCTCATTATGCAGTCCAAGTTATTTATGATCGAACATTGGTATGGGTAAGCCTTTCTAGAGAGACTGGGGATGGAGTTTTAGCTACATCACTGCAATATGACTTCTGCCATGTGTATTCAGTTCATCCTAGACTCCTCAGTTCTTAATACTCATTTGGTATCTGACACAAAGGAGTGTTGGGTGAGACACGTGCATGGTTTTTGGACTATATGGCTTTTCTATAGGCTGAGAATGATTGCTTGGATTGTCATTTATCAGGGATTTCATCTAAGGTCGGGTTGAACAAGACTGGTTTGTCATATGGCATATGCCATGTATGTCAGTACCCACAGCTGGTTAGGCATATCTGTTGGGACTGCTGATATGCCAGGAGCTGCTGGAGTTGATTGGAGGATCATCACTCAGTGCTTCTCCAAGGCAAGGTGCAGGTCGGCCTTAAAGTTTCACACCCCCAGCAGATGTGTCACACACCCCAATGATGCATATAAATACAGGCAAAGTTGGAGAGCATTTCACAACAACTCAACTCACATCTTCTTCTCTCATCTGATTTAGTACGAGCTCCTTGGAGGACGAGTTTAGCCCACATGTGTGAAGGAGAAGAAGGACAAATCTGTACGGCTGAGCTGAAGGACGAATTTCTGCAGTTAGGGTTTTGCAGAAAGTTTGACCAGCGTTGACTTTGGTCAACACATGGTCCGAATGGGCTGAAATTTGGTGAGAAGTTCGATTTTGGAAGGCCGTACTGTTTGGCACAGAAATCGAGGTCAAAGGGTTGACCAATCTGCTGCTACGTTGACTTTTAGCTTGCTGCCCTGCGTTGACTTTTTCTGGACAGCGTTGACTTTTTTGGAGTTGACTTGGGTTGACTCGTTTGCTGATTGGAGGACTGTTGTGACACATTCTGGGTTGGCTGACCAAGGAGACTTTGCTGGTTGAAGCATCCTGTTGACTGCCGTAACGCACCACCAAAATTTTCTGTTTCTGGTTTGTCTTCTATAAGATCCACTTATATGTTCTATCTGCATTTTACTTAACTATTTGTGTGATTGCTGTAAGAAAAGTAAAGTTGCTCCAAGCATAGAACATCTACAAAAATTTACATGGTATCGGAGCTGAGTTGAAGACAAACTCTATCTTTAGCAATCACCACCGGAAGAAATGGGTTCCACAAGTCTTGAATTCAAGAAGAATGACAAGCTGACTGGAAGGGATGACTTCCATGCCTGGAAGATGATATTAGATCTCAAATTGGAAGACCATGATCTCTTGGATCATGTGCTGGGTAAGATTCAAGAACCTCCATCAAATGCTACCGCTGCTGTTAGAAACAAGTATAAGAAGGGAGAGATCAAAGCAAAGCTGATGATCAGGAAATCCATACATAAGAGCCTGGTTGCCTATCTATCTGAACTAGGCACATCCAAGGAGATGTATGACAAATTGATCCTTATGTTCAAAGTAAACAATGTGAACCAAGTGCTATTCCTCAAGAACAAGTTGAAGAATATGAAGAAGGGCCGGGATGAGTGTAATATTCCCAATTAGCCTTGCTAATTGGAATATTGCATTTTTGCTTTATTTTGCCGCTTTAGCTAGAAATAATAAATAAAGTGAGAAATAAGAGGGGTCACCTCACTTTAGTCACCTCACTTTATAATAAAGTGTTCTTTTTCCTAGTAGATTGACGTTGTAACTTAGAGAGGGGGCCTTGGGGGTCCACGTGAGTATGATGGGGGGAGGCATCAGGCTAACCCAAGGTAAACTGCGCAGATCCAGGGAGAGTTAAGTTTTGGAGGGAGTTTGACGTTATAAAAGGAGAGGCTCTCACCTCATTTGATCATTCATGATTTGATATTCTTATTGATAGCTAGACTTTGTCTGCTTCAGCACGCCGGTTGTTTAGTCGGTCTGCAGCACTGTTTAGTGCACGAGTGTCTCCGGTTGGAGATCTCACCCTTAGCCTCGGGGGACTTCGAGTGCCTGCCCTGGTAAGGTTTTTCTGGTTTCACCCTTAGCTTCGGGGGACTTCGAGTGCCCGCCCTAGTAAGGTTTGTTCTGAGTACACTTTTCAGTTCCAGTAGCAGAGCAGCAGCAGTTTCTGAAGCAAATCTGAGGAGGAGAAAGCCCTCTAGTGGCTGCGCAGTTCATTGAGGAGAGAACGCTGTCTCACCTGGAAAGAGGACGCTGTTTTATGCAGGAGGGTGAGGACGCTGTCCCAGGAAGGACGCAGTCCAGATCTGGCAAGGGAGAACGCTGTTCAGGAGGAGAAGAACGCTGTCTAGCCTGGGAGCAAGGACGTTGTCTATTTCTGAAGAGAAGGGTTGCAGATCTGAAGGCCCATTGTTAGATCCAATCTTGGAAAGGGTAGATCTGAGCAGATACTTGCAGATCTAGTCTTTTGTTAAGAAGCTAGTAGAAGATGAAGATATGGCTGATTTGTTAATGTGAAGCTTGCTGCCTTACTTTGATTGATTTGTGACTCATTGCATCTCCTTGGAGAGACTCAAGCACTTCAGTCAAGAAGTTATCAACAATTTTCGAAACCCAAATTTTAGAAGATATTATTTTTAATACCAAAATACTATAATACTATAAAATATAGGTGCAATAAACTATTATTTTGATCAACAAGACTCTAAATAAGCATTAATTTGCATCCATTTATATAATTAGTTAAACTAAATTATATAGTTGATAATAGGATAGTAGAATATATTATAGGGTACTTTCAGAATGAAATACATTTTGTTCATTCATTGGAAAGCTTCACAAACCACTGTGATAATAGAGTTCTCAGCGCTAATACAATTATTTTGTCGATCTGTGCATATATTTCTCAATATCCCCTTCCCATATGGGAAAGGAGTGGACTAGTCACTTACCTCACAAGGTCCTTATGGAGTTGTTGTTCCAGGCCACACGTGCACACCATTTTACCAACAAGACAATTTAGTAGACAACTCGACAAGGCCTTGGAGCTGGGTGCCCCCAAATCCACACAGCCAACCATCCATCAGGAGAATTTTTCCATGCCTGGATGTTAGGAGAGCTTGCTCAAATTTGGGCTTCCCACAAGGATCATACTGTAGAGCCCTATCAGTCCCAGACACACTCCAAAGGACATCATCCACTAGTCCAAAAAAAATTTTGCGGTCATTGAGGACTCTAGCAGGGAGACCCCCCTTGATCTAATTGCTCGTCCTCACCTGTCAGCACTAGCATACCATGACTAGTTCAAACTAAAGTTCCTTTGGTCCTCAGATATCATACATATTATCTTTTTCTTGTAATTACTTTATCTCCACTCCGAGTCATGTACTTTCTTATCTTCTCTTGTTGTTCTGCTTCTAGCACAATTAAAAATCTGTTTTGATATGATTTTTAGCATCTTTATAGTCCACACTTCCACACTTCCACATTGTATTTTGGCTAGTGATGTACTCTTATAATCCCATTGACCTAACATTTTCCCCAAGGAAAACCTTGTGGGGAAACCCAAGAGATGCTTCCTCATGTTTGTGGATGGCATCCCTAGTAACCCTGTTCGCTAAAGTCATAGACTAGTGTGCCTAACCAGGAGGGTTGAACTAGGCAGATGCCCAACAACATGAAAAAAAACCAGTTGAGCTAACCCTTGGTCTTCCCATTGACATACTCCTTTGATCATTTGCTGGACATTAATAAACTTATATTATCAAACTTTGGTTTTTACAAATACTGCAACAAAAAAGGTGGTTTGACAAACAATGCAACAAATCAGAACTCATATTTTAATAATTTAGACGATAAGAGGTATTCCAAAAATCATTGACAAAGACAGCCATGCTTTTATCTAGATTTGCATTTGAAAAAATTGTCAACTTATCTGTTATATTGTCAACTTGAAATGTGAAATCCAGATATGAAAACTAGATATGAAAGTATTTCAAAAATCACCTCTTGGGTATTAAAATAAGAATGGAGCTGTACAGGATGGCATCAAGGCCAATGAGAAAAATTACAATTAATT